>OX155903.1:31490999-31588999 GCA_944588485.1 Phosphuga atrata | reverse complement strand
CTAGTCTTGTCTGTCTAGTCTTGTCTGTCTAGTCTTGTCTGTCTAGTCTTGTCTGTCTAGTCTTGTCTGTCTAGTCTTGTCTGTCTAGTCTTGTCTGTCTAGTCTTGTCTGTCTAGTCTTGTCTGTCTAGTCTTGTCTGTCTAGTCTTGTCTGTCTAGTCTTGTCTGTTCTAGTCTTGTCTGTCTAGTCTTGTCTGTCTAGTCTTGTCTGTCTAGTCTTGTCTGTCTAGTCTTTGTCTGTCTAGTCTTGTCTGTCTAGTCTTGTCCTGTCTAGTCTTGTCTGTCTAGTCTTGTCTAGTCCTTGTCTGTCTAGTCTTGTTGTCTAGTCTTGTCTGTCTAGTCTTGTCTGTCTAGTCTTGTCTGTCTAGTCTGTCGTCTTGTCTGTCTAGTCTTGTCTGTCTAGTCTTGTCTGTCTAGTCTTGTCTGTCTAGTCTTGTCTGTCTAGTCTTGTCTGTCTAGTCTTGTCTGTCTAGTCCTTGTCTGTCTAGTCTTGTCTGTCTAGTCTTGTCTGTCTATCTGTCTTGTCTGTCTAGTCTTGTCTGTCTAGTCTTGTCTGTCTAGTCTTGTCTGTCTAGTCTTGTCTGTTAGTCTGTCGTAGTCTTGTCTGTCTAGTCTTGTCTGTCTAGTCTTGTCTGTCTAGTCTTGTCTGTCTAGTCTTGTCTGTCTAGTCTTGTCTGTCTAGTCTTGTCTGTCTAGTCTTGTCTGTCTAGTCTTGTCTGTCTAGTCTTGTCTGTCTAGTCTTGTCTGTCTAGTCTTGTCTGTCTAGTCTTGTCTGTCTAGTCTTGTCTGTCTAGTCTTGTCTGTCTAGTCTGTCTAGTCTTCTGTCTAGTCTTGTCTGTCTAGTCTTGTCTGTCTAGTCTTGTCTGTCTAGTCTTGTCTGTCTAGTCTTGTCTGTCTAGTCTTGTCTGTCTAGTCTTGTCTGTCTAGTCTTGTCTGTCTAGTCTTGTCTGTCTAGTCTTGTCTGTCTAGTCTTGTCTGTCTAGTCTTGTCTGTCTAGTCTTGTCTGTCTAGTCTTGTCTGTCTAGTCTTGTCTGTCTAGTCTTGTCTGTCTAGTCTTGTCTGTCTAGTCTTGTCTGTCTAGTCTTGTCTGTCTAGTCTTGTCTGTCTAGTCTTGTCTGTCTAGCTATTGTCTGTCTCGCTATTGTCTGTCTAGTCTTGTCTGTCTAGTCTTGTCTGTCTAGTCTTGTCTGTCTAGTCCTTGTCTGTCTAGTCTTGTCTGTCTAGTCTTGTCTGTCTAGTCTTGTCTGTCTAGTCTTGTCTGTCTAGTCTTGTCTGTCTAGTCTTGTCTGTCTAGTCTTGTCTGTCTAGTCTTGTCTGTCTAGTCTTGTCTGTCTAGTCTTGTCTGTCTAGTCTTGTCTGGTCTAGTCTTGTCTGGTCTAGTCTTGTCTGTCTAGTCTTGTCTGTCTAGTCTTGTCTGTCTAGTCTTGTCTGTCTAGTCTTGTCTTTAGTCTGTCTGTCTAGTCTTGTCTGTCTAGTCTTGTCTGTCTAGTCTTGTCTGTCTAGTCTTGTCTGTCTAGTCTTGTCTGTCTAGTCTTGTCTGTCTAGTCTTGTCTGTCTAGTCTTGTCTGTCTAGTCTTGTCTGTCTAGTCTTGTCTGTCTAGTCTTGTCTGTCTAGTCTTGTCTGTCTAGTCTTGTCTGTCTAGTCTTGTCTGTCTAGTCTTGTCTGTCTAGTCTTGTCTGTCTAGTCTTCTGTCTAGTCTTGTCTTCTGTCTGTCTAGTCTTGTCTGTCTAGTCTTGTCTGTCTAGTCTTGTCTGTCTAGTCTTGTCTGTCTAGTTCTTGTCTGTCTAGTCTTGTCTGTCTGTCTACTCTTGTCTGTCTAGTCTTGTCTGTCTAGTCTTGTCTGTCTAGTCTTGTCTGTCTAGTCTTGTCTGTCTAGTCTTGTCTGTCTAGTCTTGTCTGTCTAGTCTTGTCTGTCTAGTCTTGTCTGTCTAGTCTTGTCTGTCTAGTCTTGTCTGTCTAGTCTTGTCTGTCTAGTCTTGTCTGTCTAGTCTTGTCTGTCTAGTCTTGTCTGTCTAGTCTTGTCTGTCTAGTCTTGTCTGTCTAGTCTTGTCTGTCTAGTCTTGTCTGTCTAGTCTTGTCTGTCTAGTCTTGTCTGTCTAGTCTTGTCTGTCTAGTCTTGTCTGTCTAGTCTTGTCTGTCTAGTCTTGTCTGTCTAGTCTTGTCTGTCTAGTCTTGTCTGTCTAGTCTTGTCTGTCTAGTCTTGTCTGTCTAGTCTTGTCTGTCTAGTCTTGTCTGTCTAGTCTTGTCTGTCTAGTCTTGTCTGTCTAGTCTTGTCTGTCTAGTCTTGTCTGTCTAGTCTTGTCTGTCTAGTCTTGTCTGTCTAGTCTTGTCTGTCTAGTCTTGTCTGTCTAGTCTTGTCTGTCTAGTCTTGTCTGTCTAGTCTTGTCTGTCTAGTCTTGTCTGTCTAGTCTTGTCTGTCTAGTCTTGTCTGTCTAGTCTTGTCTGTCTAGTCTTGTCTGTCTAGTCTTGTCTGTCTAGTCTTGTCTGTCTAGTCTTGTCTGTCTAGTCTTGTCTGTCTAGTCTTGTCTGTCTAGTCTTGTCTGTCTAGTCTTGTCTGTCTAGTCTTGTCTGTCTAGTCTTGTCTGTCTAGTCTTGTCTGTCTAGTCTTGTCTGTCTAGTCTTGTCTGTCTAGTCTTGTCTGTCTGGTCTTGTCTGTCTAGTCTTGTCTGTCTAGTCTTGTCTGTCTAGTCTTGTCTGTCTAGTCTTGTCTGTCTAGTCTTGTCTGTCTAGTCTTGTCTGTCTAGTCTTGTCTGTCTAGTCTTGTCTGTCTAGTCTTGTCTGTCTAGTCTTGTCTGTCTAGTCTTGTCTGTCTAGTCTTGTCTGTCTAGTCTTGTCTGTCTAGTCTTGTCTGTCTAGTCTTGTCTGTCTAGTCTTGTCTGTCTAGTCTTGTCTGTCTAGTCTTGTCTGTCTAGTCTTGTCTGTCTAGTCTTGTCTGTCTAGTCTTGTCTGTCTAGTCTTGTCTGTCTAGTCTTGTCTGTCTAGTCTTGTCTGTCTAGTCTTGTCTGTCTAGTCTTGTCTGTCTAGTCTTGTCTGTCTAGTCTTGTCTGTCTAGTCTTGTCTGTCTAGTCTTGTCTGTCTAGTCTTGTCTGTCTAGTCTTGTCTGTCTAGTCTTGTCTGTCTAGTCTTGTCTGTCTAGTCTTGTCTGTCTAGTCTTGTCTGTCTAGTCTTGTCTGTCTAGTCTTGTCTGTCTAGTCTTGTCTGTCTAGTCTTGTCTGTCTAGTCTTGTCTGTCTAGTCTTGTCTGTCTAGTCTTGTCTGTCTAGTCTTGTCTGTCTAGTCTTGTCTGTCTAGTCTTGTCTGTCTAGTCTTGTCTGTCTAGTCTTGTCTGTCTAGTCTTGTCTGTCTAGTCTTGTCTGTCTAGTCTTGTCTGTCTAGTCTTGTCTGTCTAGTCTTGTCTGTCTAGTCTTGTCTGTCTAGTCTTGTCTGTCTAGTCTTGTCTGTCTAGTCTTGTCTGTCTAGTCTTGTCTGTCTAGTCTTGTCTGTCTAGTCTTGTCTGTCTAGTCTTGTCTGTCTAGTCTTGTCTGTCTAGTCTTGTCTGTCTAGTCTTGTCTGTCTAGTCTTGTCTGTCTAGTCTTGTCTGTCTAGTCTTGTCTGTCTAGTCTTGTCTGTCTAGTCTTGTCTGTCTAGTCTTGTCTGTCTAGTCTTGTCTGTCTAGTCTTGTCTGTCTAGTCTTGTCTGTCTAGTCTTGTCTGTCTAGTCTTGTCTGTCTAGTCTTGTCTGTCTAGTCTTGTCTGTCTAGTCTTGTCTGTCTAGTCTTGTCTGTCTAGTCTTGTCTGTCTAGTCTTGTCTGTCTAGTCTTGTCTGTCTAGTCTTGTCTGTCTAGTCTTGTCTGTCTAGTCTTGTCTGTCTAGTCTTGTCTGTCTAGTCTTGTCTGTCTAGTCTTGTCTGTCTAGTCTTGTCTGTCTAGTCTTGTCTGTCTAGTCTTGTCTGTCTAGTCTTGTCTGTCTAGTCTTGTCTGTCTAGTCTTGTCTGTCTAGTCTTGTCTGTCTAGTCTTGTCTGTCTAGTCTTGTCTGTCTAGTCTTGTCTGTCTAGTCTTGTCTGTCTAGTCTTGTCTGTCTAGTCTTGTCTGTCTAGTCTTGTCTGTCTAGTCTTGTCTGTCTAGTCTTGTCTGTCTAGTCTTGTCTGTCTAGTCTTGTCTGTCTAGTCTTGTCTGTCTAGTCTTGTCTGTCTAGTCTTGTCTGTCTAGTCTTGTCTGTCTAGTCTTGTCTGTCTAGTCTTGTCTGTCTAGTCTTGTCTGTCTAGTCTTGTCTGTCTAGTCTTGTCTGTCTAGTCTTGTCTGTCTAGTCTTGTCTGTCTAGTCTTGTCTGTCTAGTCTTGTCTGTCTAGTCTTGTCTGTCTAGTCTTGTCTGTCTAGTCTTGTCTGTCTAGTCTTGTCTGTCTAGTCTTGTCTGTCTAGTCTTGTCTGTCTAGTCTTGTCTGTCTAGTCTTGTCTGTCTAGTCTTGTCTGTCTAGTCTTGTCTGTCTAGTCTTGTCTGTCTAGTCTTGTCTGTCTAGTCTTGTCTGTCTAGTCTTGTCTGTCTAGTCTTGTCTGTCTAGTCTTGTCTGTCTAGTCTTGTCTGTCTAGTCTTGTCTGTCTAGTCTTGTCTGTCTAGTCTTATCTGTCTAGTCTTGTCTGTCTAGTCTTGTCAGTCTAGTCTTGTCTGTCTAGTCTTGTCTGTCTAGTCTTGTCTGTCTAGTCTTGTCTGTCTAGTCTTGTCTGTCTAGTCTTGTCTGTCTAGTCTTGTCTGTCTAGTCTTGTCTGTCTAGTCTTGTCTGTCTAGTCTTGTCTGTCTAGTCTTGTCTGTCTAGTCTTGTCTGTCTAGTCTTGTCTGTCTAGTCTTGTCTGTCTAGTCTTGTCTGTCTAGTCTTGTCTGTCTAGTCTTGTCTGTCTAGTCTTGTCTGTCTAGTCTTGTCTGTCTAGTCTTGTCTGTCTAGTCTTGTCTGTCTAGTCTTGTCTGTCTAGTCTTGTCTGTCTAGTCTTGTAGTCTTGTCTGTCTAGTCTTGTCTGTCTAGTCTTGTCTGTCTAGTCTTGTCTGTCTAGTCTTGTCTGTCTAGTCTTGTCTGTCTAGTCTTGTCTGTCTAGTCTTGTCTGTCTAGTCTTGTCTGTCTAGTCTTGTCTGTCTAGTCTTGTCTGTCTAGTCTTGTCTGTCTAGTCTTGTCTGTCTAGTCTTGTCTGTCTAGTCTTGTCTGTCTAGTCTTGTCTGTCTAGTCTTGTCTGTCTAGTCTTGTCTGTCTAGTCTTGTCTGTCTAGTCTTGTCTGTCTAGTCTTGTCTGTCTAGTCTTGTCTGTCTAGTCTTGTCTGTCTAGTCTTGTCTGTCTAGTCTTGTCTGTCTAGTCTTGTCTGTCTAGTCTTGTCTGTCTAGTCTTGTCTGTCTAGTCTTGTCTGTCTAGTCTTGTCTGTCTAGTCTTGTCTGTCTAGTCTTGTCTGTCTAGTCTTGTCTGTCTAGTCTTGTCTGTCTAGTCTTGTCTGTCTAGTCTTGTCTGTCTAGTCTTGTCTGTCTAGTCTTGTCTGTCTAGTCTTGTCTGTCTAGTCTTGTCTGTCTAGTCTTGTCTGTCTAGTCTTGTCTGTCTAGTCTTGTCTGTCTAGTCTTGTCTGTCTAGTCTTGTCTGTCTAGTCTTGTCTGTCTAGTCTTGTCTGTCTAGTCTTGTCTGTCTAGTCTTGTCTGTCTAGTCTTGTCTGTCTAGTCTTGTCTGTCTAGTCTTGTCTGTCTAGTCTTGTCTGTCTAGTCTTGTCTGTCTAGTCTTGTCTGTCTAGTCTTGTCTGTCTAGTCTTGTCTGTCTAGTCTTGTCTGTCTAGTCTTGTCTGTCTAGTCTTGTCTGTCTAGTCTTGTCTGTCTAGTCTTGTCTGTCTAGTCTTGTCTGTCTAGTCTTGTCTGTCTAGTCTTGTCTGTCTAGTCTTGTCTGTCTAGTCTTGTCTGTCTAGTCTTGTCTGTCTAGTCTTGTCTGTCTAGTCTTGTCTGTCTAGTCTTGTCTGTCTAGTCTTGTCTGTCTAGTCTTGTCTGTCTAGTCTTGTCTGTCTAGTCTTGTCTGTCTAGTCTTGTCTGTCTAGTCTCGTCTGTCTAGTCTTGTCTGTCTAGTCTTGTCTGTCTAGTCTTGTCTCTCTAGTCTTGTCTGTCTAGTCTTGTCTGTCTAGTCTTGTCTGTCTAGTCTTGTCTGTCTAGTCTTGTCTGTCTAGTCTTGTCTGTCTAGTCTTGTCTGCCTAGTCTTGTCTGTCTAGTCTTGTCTGTCTAGTATTGTCTGTCTAGTCTTGTCTGTCTAGTATTGTCTGTCTAGTCTTGTCTGTCTAGTCTTGTCTGCCTAGTCTTGTCTGTCTAGTCTTGTCTGTCTAGTCTTGTCTGCCTAGTCTTGTCTGTCTAGTCTTGTCTGTCTAGTCTTGTCTGCCTAGTCTGTCTAGTCTTGTCTGTCTAGTCTTGTCTGTCTAGTCTTGTCTGTCTAGTCTTGTCTGTCTAGTCTTGTCTGTCTAGTCTAGTCTGTCGAGTCTTGTCTGTTTAGTCTGGTCTGTCTAGTCTGTCTACAGTCCCAAATATTAAAGATATAAATGTGACATTGCTAGACAAATTTAAAATCAACTAATTCAGATTGATTTTGGGGTGTAAAAAAATGTTTTCTAGACCCCTGGATTAGAAAAGGTCAAGCTTCTTGAGTGCCCTTCAATAGTTCGTTTCTAGTTTGTAAAGCCTTTTAATTAGTTTAAAATAATAGATAATGGTGATGGCAGTCCAATCTAAACAGCAAAATCTAATTTGATAAACGGAAACTACTTCTAGGTGGCACATGCTTAGATTATTAGGAAACGTTTTGAGATTTGAGGATGTATAGATAGATTGAAAATATGAATCTAGTAAATAAGTACGGGATTACACAATGTGTTACACAAATTTTACTGAGTTACTGTGTCTTAAACTAATTAACAAATTGAGCTTTGAAATAATAATAATAATTTATTCACGTGGTCATCTAATACTGGCGGATGTGATGGTCAAATATAATTACATAAAAAATTCCCATAGACATATTGCACATAATATTATACGAACACACACAATACCCAGCAAATAATAATTAAATTTCAGAGAAATAATGAGAAATAATTCAGAGAAAGTATTAGTAAATTGAAGATATCTGTTAAGGCATTCAAATTTTTATTGGCTGATTAAGGTCTTTGATCCAGTAATATGATTTTCAAATTGTGTTTGAAATCCTTTTGGATTTGATGTGGTAAATAGTAAATCGTTTTAAAGGATTCACACTATAAATGGTGTTTTAATATATTCCAAGTATATTTAAATTCCTTAACTGTTTAATGTATGTAAGTTTTTTTCATGTTAATTATTCTAAATTTGTTTTTTAATGCAAAATTTTCATATTGCTTTCAAATGGCAATATTGCTTTCTTTTGGTTTTGCGTTATTGGAATTCGAAGACGTGGACCACCACAATCAAGATTAATTATCCAAAAAAAGTGGACAGTATTTTACTTGGATTGAAAAATTCACTATGTTTTAACCACTAATTTTTGTGAAAATATATAAATAGTGAAGTTATATAACTCTACACACTTTACACGACTCGAGTTTCGACTGTTGAAGGTCATTTTCAAGTTAACAGAAAATTTTATTACAGATAATATTTTTAGATCAGTGATAAATTGCGTAGTTTTTGTACTTCATTGAATATGAATTTTAATTTCAAGGGTACTAACCAAAATATTTTTTTTATTGTCTTGCTTTGATAATACTTTACTTCAAGTAAATTAGTATTACGACAGCAATACACAAATAGTAAGTAACCTTCAAGATAGTCAAATCCACAACTAATTTAAATTCAGTTTATCTCAAAACGTTTCCACAATATCTATTATAAATAGGAATTAGCTACGTAGAATAAGACAAAGAGACAACAAATCAAACTTACAGATGGACTCTTCGGCAATCCGACTCTTTGGCCACATGTAGTCAACAAGTTCACGAGACACTCACGAACACGACCCTGTCAAAAGAAAATATTTTAAATTAAGTTATATATTATTCATATTCTTCTAATCTAGTTACATATTCTTCCTTTAATCTCCCCGAGAAAACAGGGCACCTGCCCTGTTTTCTCGGGGATTCTCGAGTTTTTTGTTGTAAGCTAAGGAAGGATTTTTGGAAATTTCGTTTCTAAGGATTTTTATTTACTAGGATGTTACAGATATGAAATTTGGTATAAAGATTCGTTTTTAAAAATAAAGAGACACGTGTTTCACCATTTTTTTGAAAATCGAATTAATCTCTAATAATCTCTGAAACATGGTGACCATCGTATCATCGTAACCATCGTATCTTTGCATATGCGGATACTGGCGGATCCTGCAAGGCCTGGTACAGCTCATTATTGTATCGTATTCTGTACCCATTTTCATCTTGGATTGGGCCGAGTATTCTACGCAGTACTTTCCTCTCAAAGATATATATTTTGTTGCCACTGGTGTGTGTCAAGATCCAGGTTTCGCAGCCATGTGTGAGTATTGGTGTGACAATTGTTTTGTACACCCTTATTTTTGTATTCCTGTGCACGTGTTTTGATCAGAAGATATGTGCGTCAGCGAAGCATGCTCCATTTGCCGCTGTGGTTCGGGCTCTTATTTCTGCCTCTTCGCTTCCGTTATTTTCTAGTGTCACCCCCAGATAGCGGAAGCTACTGACTTGCGTTGTTATCGCCATTGCCGTTGTTCTTGCTTGCGTTAGCACTTTAGTCTTTGTTACGTTAATTTTCAGCCTATATCAGCCTTATCATGTTGTTGATGTCGTCGGCATATGCCGCTAGCTGAACAGTTTTGTTAGTGAGTAAGATATTTCTGCCGATGGCGGTGTTTCTGACTACCCATTCTAGCGCCAGGTTGAAGAGAGTCGGTGCTAATCCATCTCCCTGCTTCAGTCCCTGCGCGTATGTGAATTCTTCGGTTAGTTGTCCTTGTACGCGCACTTTGCCGTACACTTTTCCATGGTCATGCGTACTTGTCAGTTTCCCTGGCCGAGTTCCTTAAGCGTCGTGTACAACTTTGTGTGGTTGACCGAATCGTAAGCTTGTTTGAAGTCCACAAATATGTTGTACACATCCGTATTGAGCTCCCATGCTTTTTGGAGCATTTGTTTTGCGACGAATAGTTGGTCAGTTGTGGACCAGCCTAGTCTGGTTTCATTCTGTTGTTTATGATGGTGCTCAAGATTTTGTATGGGCTGCTTAGCAGTGAGATACCCATGTAGTTTGCACATAATAGTTTGTCCCCTTTCTTCTAGATTGGGAAAATGATGCTTTGTGCCCATTCGCCCGGCATTGTTTCTTGGTCCCATCTTCGTCCACTTGATACCATCGATTCCGGGAGCTTAGTTATTTCTCAGTGCTTTAATTACTTCTTGGTGAGTTGGGGTTATTATGAGTTCATTTTTCTCTCCTTCCATGGGCTCTTCAGCGTTTTGGTCGTCCTGGTCTTCCTGCATCGTAGGTTCTGTACCGCTATTAATATCATTCAGCAAAGTTTCGAAATGATTTTTCCACATATCCTGGATTTTATCTTGGTCGCTTACCATTCGTCCTGTTCGGTCTCTGCATAGCGTTGTCTTTGGTTTGTAGTGCTCTCTTATCGTTATTAGATACTTGTATGCACTTCATGTTTCCATTGCTTGGAAGTCCGATTCCATTTTAAATATCTGGTCATTATCGCGCTTCCTCTTTTTTTGTCTATATATTCTATCAGCTTCTTGTCTTGCTTCTCTGAATGCCTCGGTTCGTTCTCTTGTCCAGGATTGTAGCGCCTTATCATGTGTTTCATTTCTGATCTGGATGGTTTTCCTGCACTACTCATCACACCATTCCTTTCCGTTTTTCCTTTTTGTGTCCCTAGTACATCCGTAGCTGCTTCCATCAGAGTCGTTTTCATTTGCTCCCACAGCTCCTCTACACTATTTGTTCTAGGTCCGCAGTTTGCATCAAGTTTGATCGTTATTTGGGTTTCTGTCAGGTACTTTTAATGCCTGGGTATTTAACATTTCTGTTTCATTGTTTTTACCCTGCGCTTGCCTATGGATTCTGCAGCGGTATCTACTCCGTACTAGCTGATGGTTCGAGTCACAGCACGCTCCCTCTGTGCTCTGACATCTAGAATGTGTGTCGCCCACCTTCTGTCAATAACTACGTAGTCGTTTTGGTTGTCCGTCTGGTGATGCCCATGTTACCTTGTGTATGTTTTTATGGGGAAAGTATGTGGAGCTGATAATTATGTTCCTTCCTGCTGCAGAATCTATCAGCATCTCACCGTTATTATTTGATGTCGAGTGTAGACTGTGCTTGCTTATGGTGCCTAGGTATTTCTCTCCCTATCTTCGCATTCATGTTGCCTAAGATTATTTTTACATCATTTCTTGGTGAGTTGTCGTACACCCTTTCCAGCTGCTGGTAAAATGCTGTTTTCATTTCTTCTGCCAGCTCTTCCGTGGGGCAGTGTACATTGATGAGCGTTGTTTTTGTGACTTTTGTATGCACCCCTAAGGTCGATTCCCATATGGGCGACACTCAGCTACGCGACGTCGTGCGACATCGCCTGTCAAATAATGATTACATTGTTTTAAATGGGCACGTCGCGTAGCCATAGTGAGAACATGCCCATTTAAAACAATGTAATCATTATTTGACAGGCGATGTCGCGTGACCTCGCGTAGCTGAGTGTCGCGTATTTGGAAATCAGCCTTTATAGTGCAAAATCTCTCGCTTACTGGATTGAAATCCACTATTGGCTTCATATGTTTGTTAACTATGAAGGCCACCTCAAATTCTTTACTGCCTTGTATTTTACCGCTATAACAAATTGTGTGTGTTTTGGTATCTCTTATTCCTTTTCCTAGCCATCTAGTTTCTTGTATCGTGGTTATTGATAGCTTGTACTTATCTAGTTCTTCCAGTAGCGTCCTTTGTCTTCCGGGTTCATTCAGAGTCCTTACGTTTCAAGTTCCTATAGAGTATTCCGTTTTCGTTTGCCAGTTTTGCTTTGTTTTGAGGTTAAGTCCATTCCGAGGCTTTGTTGGGGGTTTCGTAGTAGGTAGTTATTTTATGGGGAAGGGTTACTAACCCGGCGCCCAAGCCTCCTCCTTTATCCGGGCTTGGGTCAAGCAGGGGAAAATCTGTGCTACCCGATCCGCTCAGATTACCCCAGGCGGAGTATGTCAGTATAGTAGTAATCAAAATCTAGATTAGGCAATATATCAGCAAATAGTTGATAGTTTTGAAAACTGGGATGAATCCTCTATATAGTCACATGATTGCGATGGAAACAATAAGCGAGTGTCGTTGTATATTTCAAAGCTCAAACCGCTTAACCTACGTTATCTCGAAGACGAAGTCTACACACTCGGCCACCTTTAATAAATTTTTGATTTTTTTTTTATCCAGCCCGCGGGCCCAAGAAAATCGAAATCAATGTTTTGAGTCTCTCATTCTCTCATAGGATTATACATACGTAAAGTTTTAAAAGATTTTATAATGCATTAATTAACAAACGTATTGCATTGTTACATTTCGTACATATTAGTAAGAACTATTGGATTTTTTCAATAGGAACGACGCATTTTGTTTTTGGCATTTTTCGAATAGGAGTGAAGTTGGCTTCACAATTCTTTCATATTTTGAAACGTGACGTTTCAAAATATGCCATTTAATCATGGAGAGATACATTCTTCAACAACGCTTGCAAATTATTAAACTTTTTTTTATCGAAGTTCACGTTCTATCGCGACTAGGTTGCGCGCGCTTATGCCAATTTCCGATCGACGAAACCGCCCAACAAGACGGACAGTTGAACGTTTGGTGGAATAATTTGAAATAACTTATGGTTTGCATTATGTCCTATAGTTCATTTTTGTTAAGAATGCAGTAACTAGATACCAGATTTACACTATGACAAATGTTCAATCTAGTTACAAAATTTGGCGCTAAATTCAAATATAGTTACTTGAATATAAAATTGGTAATTTATTAATGGTTTGATTGAATATCTATTAAATACACCAAATGGCAACAATAGTAATAAAATACAAACAAATAAATGGAGAAAAACGCAGAAATCTAAATGATACAAAGAGATCAGATGACAATTGTGAATTGACACGGCAGCCATTGACAACTAACAGCTGAACATGCATTGCCGTAGGAAAAAAATATAGTAGTACTTGGATTTAATTATTTTTTTTATCTAAATTTAAAATTGTATATTAAATTATATATAAAACATTATTCTATAATATCTAAATTATCCGTAGTATAATTTAACGTTCTATTGTATTTAGAAATAATTTGTAGTATTGTATTCATTTAATAACATATCCCTAAATTCTACGCCAGTGACTGCAAATGTATGTCAAAAGAGAGAGATGGAGACGTAAATATCGTCCGTGTGAACTTCTCCTCGATTTAAGCCAATCAGAGAACAAGGTCAAATAAGCCCTATCTTCCCTGTATTGCATTCTTAAAAAAAATGAAATATAGTGCCTGTGCGACAACGTAATGTTCGAAGTGAAGAAAATATCGTGGTCGTTGAGTGTGCGTGAGTAGTCAAGCGACATCCTTGACTACTCACGCACACTCTCGTACGACCATTCCACGCCGATCGCAAGCGTTGAACATCAGTGTGCATCAAGTTTGAACATCAAGTTTGTGGCGAATTTTGCGGAAGGATTTGGCTCTCCGCCCGTATAAGATTCCGTTGACTCAAGAACTGAAGCCAACCGACCATTGTAATCGTGGCAAATTCGCTAATTGGGCTCTAAACCAGATGCAAATTGACAAATTTCAAAAGGCAATAATCTTTTCGAATGAAGCTCACTTCTGGCTCGATGGTTTTTTGAGCATTGGTCATTTGAGCAGCCTAAATTGATGCACAGGACACAACTTTTTCCGAAAAAAATAAATATTTACTGCTGTTTTCATATCGACGGCGTCATCGGCCCATTTTTCCTTTTGATGAAAACGGCGCGCCAAGAACCGCAAACGGCGATCGCTATAGGGCCATGATATCGGAGTATTTTTGGGACCAGCTCGAAGCTATAGACTTGGACGATATGTGGTTCCAACAGGACGGCGCAACGTGTCATACAGCACGAGCGTACGACACAATCGAATTATTGATGACCAAGTTCGGTCAATCTCGCGAATGGCCGGATGGCTCGTTCGTGGGAACTCGTTTAATACCTTTGGACTTTTTTCTTTGGGGTTACATTAAATCACTGGTCTACGCCAACAAGCCAGCAATGTTAGAGGAGCTGCAGGTTAACATCGAACGCGAAATTCCTGGTATTTCGGTTTGTGTGCTGGAGCCATGGAAAATTGGCTCCAGCGCATTCACTCATGCCAGCGCTTCCGCGGCGGACATTTGAACGATGTCGTATTCCATAATTAATGGCATCGATTTTGCTTTCATATGAAATAAAAATCATTTCCGTAATTAATCCACAAGTCTTTTACTTGAAAAAAAAAACAAAATGCGTAGCTCTTAATGAAAAAACCATTATTTAAATCTTCAATGTATACATCTTCCTAAAAAATATGTCACGGGGGGCGCAAAATTCAAATCTTGCCACGGGCTCTCATGATCCTAACTACGGCTCTGTTAATATCCATGTCTGGAATTCTGATTTTCGACGCCTCTCCAAATAATACTTATTGCATATCAAAACACGCAGAATAGGGTACGCTAATATAAATAATTATACAATTTAGTTTTAATTTCTAACAATAAGTGAGGAAACCTTAATTAAACAATTTTCAACCATCAAAAAACACCTTGTTATATTTACAGCGGCATCTTAAAAAGGAATTCAATATTTTATTTAATTAAAAGAGAAAAGGGGATTTTTTTTAATGCTGAAAGCTTCAAAAAGCCTTAAAACTTGGAAGTAGAGTGAAATCTTGATAATCCGGCGCGTTCCGTAATCCGGCGCTCTGGGGAGACACGTATTTTCTTTACGCTTCCCCGCGTCCGATATAAACCTCGCGCCCAGAAGAAATAAAGTTAAAAACATCATCCATGGTGTTCTTGGAAAAAGGTCTGGCCAACACACCCTGCTTTTAACTCTGAAAACTTAATTTACGATTCGGAGTAAGCTAACTCCACTCTACAATTATCGTACTATATGTTCTAAGTTTGTACATATTTGGTTGTATGTACACATTTACCTATAAAGATACATATTTTATTCTTTTTGAAATACAATTGTAGCTAAAATATGTCAAATTGTTATTGTTTTCTTTTAATCCTGATATTCCATTTTTTTTGATAAACTGGCGATTGTCTGGTCCCATATGTGTCGAATTATCAAGATTCTACTGTATAGTTTATCAATATTGTTTTAAACAATAAGATTAAATATTCCTCGTAGAGTAAGTTTCACACTTTGTTGCTTCTAACGTCAGTAGTTTTCAAGATACTTTATTGCACACATTAGTACTCTTTTTTGCACATAAAATAGTTAAATCATCTCAATAAATAGCACATTGACTATAAACCAGAGATAACTTCGAGGCAACTTAAGTTTGCAATAAATAATTGCTCGGGACGTTAAAATAAAACAACCTCTACCCATATTCATAAGGTTTCGATAAACTATCGTCCAAAACTCCCAAAATTCAGACGAAGGAAGCCGCCGACTATAACTGGTTTTCTATAAATGCGGAAGTGAACAATATTCAATAAGACTTTTAGAGCGTGGGTCTTCAGGCTTAATGTTGGGTTATCCTAGTGCATTTCCTTTTTCGGGAGAAATATTAAAAATAAGAAAAGAATTAAGGAAACTATGTTCTTCAATTCACAAATTGACTAATAACACAAATGAAATATAATTATTAGTACGGTGTGGCTCCTGAATTTTACTGCTAATGGAGACCACGAGGTCAACCAGAAAAAAGCCATATGGCCGAGGCCCCACTACGGTTTTTCCCGCGAGCGGAAACCGCTATAACCGCGAAACCGCTTGAGAAACACTCAGTACGTTATGTGAAAAATCAGCCGCGGGAAAAAACCGCAAGTCATTAAACACGCGATTAAAAACTGCGGCGGTTTAGCCGTAGTGCGGTCTAGGCCTTACTTGATAAATATATAATTAATTATAAATTTTTATAAAACACTAATATATTATATATTATAAAATAATTATGAGCATCCATAGTCGCGTTTCATCCATAGACGGATGTTCATAATTATTTTCATTTATTAAGTTATGGCTTTTTTCTGGTTGACCTCGTGTTCTCCCTTAGCAGCAAAATGCAGGAGCCACACCGCACTAATAATTATATTTTATTTATGTTATTAGTCAATTTGTGAATTAAAGAACATAGTTTCCTTAATTCTTTTCTTATAATATGAAAATTGACATTTTTTTTTAATTTGTTTATACTGTTAATTTAGTTACATGATGATCACGATTTTTTTATCATACTTTTATATGCATATATATTTTTACCTGAGCCATCCAGGGTCTCTTCCAACAGGACAGTAGGCCTGCATCAGCAGGACTCAAAGAACAGGACCTTCTTGGTGAAGCTACAGGATTCAGTGGCAACCCCTGTTCCTCTGTTGTATTCACCTTCAACAATCTTCGACAAATCAATGGCGTCTGCGACAAATCGAACGTGAAATCCATTGTACGACCTAAATACATGACATAAAATAATAACAAAACATTGCTATAAAATCGAATTTTGCGTTTGTAGCTTTTTTCCCTTGCATCATTGGTAACTAGTGTAGTAAATGTTATCTAAAACTAGCCTGTTAATATTTAGCGACATCGTTTAATATCCTTATCATAGTTAAAATCTTACCAGGTAATTCTTTTCGTGTAAAAACATCGATCTCACTAAACGACGGATGGGGAACCGATGTGACAGTGGTCTCCCAATGACTGTGTATAGAAATGGGCGGAGCCACGAGGCTGCTGGATCTAGTGACAACTAGTTTTAATATTTTCAAACTCTCCTTCCAATGCGCCCCCTCTATGTACTTGGCGATAACTCTGAGGAGATCTGCGTTGATGGGCTGGGCCGCGGCCGAAGCCAAATCCACGTAGTGCAGCATGCAGTGCAAGATGTTCAGCACGGGAAGTTGCAGGGCGGTCGGTCCTTTCTCCAGAACCTCTACGAGGAAGGTTAGCATGTTTAGGCTCAGGTGGGAGTAGGTGTCGTAGAGGTATTTTATGACGCATTTTGTCCATTGGAAACTTTCCTTGCTGAAGGTGCGACGGCTGTAGAGGTTCATCACTGTTCCCAAGTTTTCAAGTTTCTTACTCTTTTCTATACTAACCTAGTGAAATAAATGAAAAGGTTAAATTGGGTGTAGCTAAAAAGAGGACACACTAAATGGGTTTTGAATTTACCTGAGCAATATTTTCTGCACTCCTAATGCATAGTTCATTAGCATCCTCGTAGTTTAGTAGCATGTAGGGCAAAAGGGCAATTACGTTCATAGGGAAGGCAATGCTTTGGGAAGGATCTACCACGACCAAGTCTAATAGCGGTGTGAATTGAGACAGTAAGGCGACGACAGGCTCATAAATATTAGGATGAGTGCAACCCTGAAGCAAAATAAATTCATTGAAATGCATGGATTAAATTGCGGTATCTTTTATTCATCTTGTCTTGCTGATCCTTATTTGTTTGATAATGTACGAAGAATGAGTAAGCATTTTGTGAAATCTGTCTTGTAACAATTATCTCAATTGATAGCGATATTGGATTCATAATTTAGATTTGATAGCGAATTATAGATGTTGTTTCTGTATATTCAACGATTTTTCATTTTTGACAATGAGAGGCCAAATATTTAATTTATTTTATTGAAGTAAAACTTCTCAGGCGCGACATGTGGGTAACTCAGATCAGGAAATGACGTTAACTGAAGGAAATCGGGTTAGGTTAAGTCATATCTACATATATGTCGAACTTAACAGTTCCAACAATTGACATTTCTCAACACGTGTTAACCCAAAAGTAATCCTATATTAAGGATCTCACAGACCAAGCGCGATTTTCGGCGCTTGTTGGTCTGAACAAGTACATAAGTCGCCGTATCAATCGGTCCCCTACGATATCGCAGCGGTCGCGGTAACGGAACTTTTGCGCCGGTCTGTGAGCACCTTTAAAGTGAGGTATAATCCTATATTAAAGTGTATCCCAGAGGTTCCGATTTTTGCGGAACAGTCTCGCTTTTTAAAAATTTGTCGTGCGAGTCACAACGTTTTTAAAGGCTCCTACAGACCGGCTCGGAGAGTATTTGTTGCGAAATTTCCGTAGAGAAAAATCCGCCAGCGGCGCGGCAGCGAAATCGCAATGCTCACACCAAAACACGATTTTTACGTGCATATTAGTCATGATTTCCTCAGAGGAAGAAGCTATGCTATTATAAGCATTAACTGCATTAGATGAAAGATGTTATTTTGTATTTATTTTGTATTTCTAAAACACGTAAAACACATTTCAGAATTAGAACATGTTCGTGGGTTCATAAAATCAATGTGATTGCTGATATCACCATTTCAAAACATAGCGGCAGCGAAATTAATCGCGCATGCCGTGTCCTTGTCGTGCAACGTTGTACTACCGCGACTATGACGGAAATCGCGCTTGTTGATCTGAACATGTACATAAGCCGCCGTGTCAATCAATCCGCCGCGATGTGGCACCGATGGCGGCAGCCAACTTCCGCTCTGGTCTGTGAGATCCTCAAAACTTTCAAGTTAAATAGGAATTTTAATTGGATTATTGAAAGTAATTAATAAATAAGCACAAAAATATAATAGTAAATTTTGCAACTAGGGCGGTAAGTTGTCAATTGACCACGAGATAGAAATTGGGCGCACGAACGAAGTGTGTGCGCAAATTCGCTCGAGCGGGCAATTGACAATACCGCCCGTGTTGCAGATAATATTTTTTACTCATGCGAGTGGACGTATATTACAAATTTGGGATCCAGGGGCCATTAAAAAAAAAATAGAATCAAAAATGAAGAATTTGCTATTGCAATTGTCTCCGGTGGTGTGGATTTGCCATAAGAACTTTCATCAGGCTCCGGTATCACCATACTTTACCATAATTTACAATCATTTTAAAACGTTTTCTTCAATTTTTATTTTTATTTTCTAATGAAAAAAAATTTCTTTAACGTTCACGTCACTTTCAAGTCATTTTTTTAATATTGAGGTGTTGATTGTCTATATTTTATTTTTATTACTCATGCGTTAAAAGTACTTGGCGTACAGCATCTTGGCGCACGTTTTTTAGTGGGACAATTCCATTTTTTCCGTACTTCACGCAAATATTCAATATAGCCAAGTTAAATAAAAAAGAACAATTAAATAAATAAAATAAACACAATCAAGACCTCAATATTAAAAAAAGTGACGTGAAAGTAGTGACAATGTGAAAATTTTCATTACAAAATAAAAATTAAGAAAATGTTTTAAAATGAGTGTAAATTCTATGGTGATACCGGAGGTTGATGAGAGTTCTTATGACGAATCCACACCACCGGAGACAATTGAAAAAGCAAATTCTTAATTTTTTCTTCTATTTTTTTTTGGATGGCCCCTAGATCCCGAATTTGTAAGATATGTCCCCTCGCATGAGTAACAAAAATATTATCTGTAATACGGGCTGTTATCTGTAATATTGTCAATTTCCCTCACGAGCGAATGTGCAATTTCGTTCTCGCGACCAATTGACAACTTAACGCCCTAGCTGCAAAATATACTACTACTATTATTTAATTGTTTTTTTATTCAAATGTTACTTACAATTAGTGATATTAAATATTTGCGAGTCACCAAATGACGTTTTTTTTGTTTTTTTTTATTTGTGGCTCTCTGGTACGATATGAGCATTTAGTATAGTTGTTAGCTAATGTAGTGTTAATTTTCGATACCACTTGATGCCCGGTTTAAGACTTGACGAGTTTCGGGTTTTGATTGTTCGGCTTTGTCTGAATGTTTTCAAACATCATTAACCTCCTCCTGAAGACGTTTCCCCATTTTCTCTCTCCTATCCCCCAAATACACCCCATTACCTTGCTTGTATTCCTGGCTAACTCTCTCACATGCGCTTTATCCGAGGCCCTCTCTTTAAATGTGTAGCCTAGGTACTTAAACCATCTTACTCGTTCTATTGTTCCCCCTTCCCACTTGCATTCCTTCTCTTCTTTCTCTTAGTAAACAACTTGTGAGTACTTGTGTGACGTAATAATTTAACTTTAACTAATGTGTTTTCTGCTGACCCATTTCTGTACGTATGGTATTATGCTCCTTGTCCACTTTCCTTTTTCTGTGTTGTCCCATTTGTCCTGCCAAGTTTTATACACCGTATCAGTCAATCTGTTTCCAGCTTGGTTCTTTGACATCCTAGGAGTTTTGCCATATACGTGTTGTTTTCTCCGTCACCAAATGTTCGATGGGCGGCATGCCAGATATCAAGAGAATGGCTTCCCTTGATACTGTCCTGTATGCGCTACTGACTCAAGAGGCAGGTTCCGTTGTACTTTTGCCACTTTGTTGTGTGCCTCCTCATGGCTTTTCCCCATACTGCCGCTCCGTAGAGCAACATTAAGTGGGCCACAGAACACAGCAGCCTTCGGCATTAGCCGCTCCAGCGCAGCGGTCGTTTTCTGCGCTATCTCCGCCGCTTTAAGGCTGATTCTCATATACGCGACACTCAGCTACGCGACGTCACGCGACATCGTCTGTCAAATAATGATTACATTGTTTTTGGGCACGTTGTCATTGGGCACGTTCTCACTATGGCTACACGACGTGCCCATTTAAAACAATGTTATCATTATTTGATAGGCGATGTCGCACGATGTCGCGTAGCTGAGTGTCGTGTATATGGGAATCGACCTTTACGAGACATGGTCGCTGAACGACAGACTTTTTAGACACCGCGTTTTTGTGCGTTATCGCGACATCTTTAATCTTTAGGACTATCGGACACAACTGTCTCTACCCTGCAATTACGACAGTCTCAGTCTTTTCGGGTGCTAGTTTCAGCCGTTTTCCCTCCAGCCACTCATCTACCAGCATCATTGCTTCGCTTGACTAGCACGAAACTATATTTTCCGTTTTCCCGCTGATTATTATAGCCAAGTCTCCAGCATAAGCAACTATATCGGCTCCTTTGGGCAGTTTTAGCCTGAGCACTCCATCATAGAGGATGTTCGATAGTGTTGGGCCCATTACTGAGCCCTGTGGGGCACTACAGCTGATTTCTTGCTCTACTCTTCTATTTTCTACCTCTATAACAATTTTCCTTTTTCTGTGGTTGCTTTGGATTATACGGAGAAGGTAGGGTGGTAGCCCTACCTCTGTCGCCTCGTCCATGATGTTCTGCCACCCTGCGGAGTTGAACGCATTGCTCACGTCGAGCGCTAGAAGAACAAATCTTCCTTGTCCTCCGTGTTCCGGCTTTGGCAGCCTCCGCTAGGTCCACCACCTTTCTTATGGCGTCAATAGTTGATCTACCTGGTCTAAAACCGAACTGTTTCTCCGACATATTCATTTCTTGCCTGATTCTTCCTACTAGTTATTGTTCAAGGAGCTTACCTCCTACGTCCAGAAGACAGAGTGGTCTGAATCCAGCAGCTTCATTCGTCAGATTTTTGTGTTTGCTGAGTAGCACTAGTTTTGCCACCTTCCACTTCTCGGGGAAATTCCACTTTTAAGGCATCCGTTCGTGACTGCTAATACATACTCGGGTGCCTTGCTTGCTACTATTTTTATGACTTCTGGTGGAATCTCATCGGGCCCTGGTGCCCTCCCGTTTTTTATTCGGCCTATTGCGGTTTCTAGCTCGTAAACTCCGGTATATTATTGACCGTTGGCTGCTCCCATATTGGATCTTGCTGTGTGGGAAAGAGTATGTCAACTACTTCTTCGATTTGTCCAAGGGCAGTCTTGGTGCAGGATATCTGCTATTTAGGCCTCTAGTGGCAATAGCGTAGGCGTCCCCCCATGAATCCTCATCCACCATCTGGTTTGTTTTTGCCAATGTTTCCTTTTTGAGGAGTTTATCTCTTTTTTAAATGTTTTTTTTTGATTCTTTGTATGCCGCCCTACGGTTTATAACCACTTCCCTGTGGTCGATATTTTTCTTTAGATTCCTCTGGAGCTTTCTTCTCATGCCTATGCATTCTTTCCTCAGTTGGGCGAAAGTCTGTAGCCTCCTTACAAGGTTCCTCTCTTTATAAGCATCGACTGACTATAGAATTTCGTATCAGTCCGCCGTAAAAAACTGTTAGTTTCACATTTTTCTGTAATTTGCTTTTACTAATGCTGTGTACACAGACATGCATCTCATGTATGGTCTGGCTGATGGAAACGCAAATAAAGCAAGGCGACTTTAACAAGAGAAAGGTACCCTGATAGAAGAATACCCGATAGAAAAACTTTTGAGGCCGTTGATAGGCGTTTGAGGAAACACGGTCGATTGGAACCAATTGCGTTTGGGGGACAAATAGCCCGTAATATTGATGTTGAAGAGCAGATCCTGCAGATTGTGAAGCAAATCCAGCTACATGTACTCGAAAAGTAGCTGATGCTATGGAAGTACCCCATATGCAGGTTTGGCTGGTTCTCCACGAATAGCAGTTGCATCCGTACCGCAATCAAAAAGTGCAGGCATTGACTCCAGCAGATTATCCTAATCGACAATTAGTCGAAGGCTATTGCTTCGTTTTGTCTCAGATCCTTTGTTTGCGAGTCGGATGCTTTTCACAGATGAAGCAACCTTTGCACGAGATGAAATTATGAATTCCCATAACATGCACTGCTGAGCGGACGAAAATCCTCATACTGTAATGGTGAGAACTCATGAGCAACGATTCTCCATTAATGTGTGGTGTGGTATTATTGGCGATGTATTAATCGGTCCTCAAATTCTACCAGGGCGATTGACCGGAGAAGTTTATCGACAATGTTGAATAGAAATTTTGCCAGGGTTGCCTCCTTTGACTATATTGTGCCAATTTTAACGGAAAATGTGGTTCATGCTCGATGGTGCACCTGCACATTTTAGCGTTAGCGGGAGCTCACCTACATAACGCCTATCCATTAAGGTGGATAGGTCGAGGCGGTCCAGTTGCTTGACCTGCAAGGTCACCGGACATGAACGCCTTTGGACTACTTTCTGGGTCACTTAAAAAACCTATTAAACGGAAGTGGCGAATCAAGCAGAACTGCAGCGTCGTATGAAAAATGGCTGTGCAACCGCAGGCCAACGTAGAATTTTTTCTTCATTACTGCGACGTGCTGAGACTTGTGTTAGGATTGAGGGACGGCAAAACCCAAAAACCCAATATGTCAGGGGTCTAATTGTTGTTCAATTTTCTGACGTTTACACGATATACGATTCTTTTGTTTGGTTTGCACACGATACTACAACTGTTGAATAGTCCGGTGACGAGGATCCGGAGAATTTGAAGAAGAACACATGAACAAATGTGAGATTTCTCGTTTTACCGAAGGAGTGAGGTTACACAAATTATATCTTATGATCTTTATAAGTACATAAACTGCTGGCATTCAGCCACTGACATATTAGGTCTTAACATTTCTCGTTACTTGCTTTGATGTAGCGAAATGCTCACACAATGCATCTCGAGCACCGTGTGCTAACGAGTAACAGAAGATTTCGCGAATCAAGTTTTCAGCGTTTCAGAGGGTGTCCGTTTTGACTTTATTTCCGCTGTGCGCAAGGTTTTTTTCCAACGCGAGGCGGCGGAAAGAAAAGACACGTTTTCCCCAGAGTGCCGGATTACATGGATCTTATTATTATCTTATTACTCGGATTAACCAACCGCCGGATTATCAAGATAGTACTGTACTAGCAAATGGGTGTATGAAGTAAGTAAGCTATACGCGCGGTTGAAGTATTTCTTTGACAGTTTTGGTAAGTGTTACTAAAAAGATTAAATTTTAATTGAATTTAGATATTCTATAAATTACATACGAGACTTAAATTTTCCTTCAGAAGAATATCAACCATCAACCATTAATTGATTTTTTTTAAGAAAAAAATCCATTTAACAACTAATACTTTTCAATCAAGAACGAGATTTGGCCCAACAATTGATGCGGTTTTTCAAGAAATTTAACAAATTTTCAGAATAGAGTGTATGTTTCTAATTTTAGTTATAATAAACCTCAAGTTGCTTGAATAGGATGGTTGCGACCGTTACAACTAGGGATTGCACTCCGGTGTCATTTTCAATCCGGCCGGATCCAGTCGAATTTCCACCGATCCGGCCGGATCTGGCCTGGATTAAATCTAACATAATAAACTTTGCTTAATCTATTGGGATCACAACAATTAGATATTTGAGCATGCTAACAAGTCTTATTCTTATATTTATGGCAGACATCATGATGAATCTGTCTATTGAATGGCACAATTATCACAAAATGAGTTTATAACTATTTAGTTTAATCAAATTCGACCTACTTTATGTGCGCCTATAACGCGGAACTATGTTTTAGAGGTATATATTTTTTAAAGGTGCTCGTTGTACACCGGCAAATACGCTAATTATTTTAAGTATACATTATTTACCACAAAATGAATTTTGGTTTTGAAAAAAACATGTGGCGTCATGCGCACCTCGCATTTAAAGTGCGTACTCTTGCAACAGCGCCATTATTTTACCAGATATTTTACACAGCACCGGAAACGGTGACCGGATCCGGTTAACAGGTAATTCCACCGGATTACCAGATCCGGTTTTCCGGATTGCAATCCCTAGTTACAACATGTAATCCATACTTACACCGAATTACAACCGGTTATCCGGTAACTCCGCCGGGTTACCAGATCCGGTTTTCCGGATTGCAATCCCTAGTTACAACGTGTAATCCATACTTACACCGAATTGATAAAATCACTGTTTTTTTACATGTTTTGACCACACTTAATGTGTAAAAATATTATATAACTATGTAAAAATATTATATAACTTGTTATTCACAGTTATATAAATTTTGACACTTATCACGACTCGAGTTGCGACTGTTGAAGGTCATCTGCAAGTCTAGAAAAAACACATTACACACTTGAAAATGTCATTAACAGTCGAAACTCGAGTCTAAATTTATATAACTGTGAATAGAAAGTTATATAAATTTAGAGATTTTAGAGATTTAGAATTTATAAATTCTCAATGTTTTTTTTTAACTGTGAATAGCAAGTTAAAAAAAAACATTGAGAATTTATAAATTCAGCTCTAATTTCTTATTTAAATTATTATAATACTCGTAAGTATTAACATATTTATGATGCTTGAAGTAAATATGGTTTTTTCATTACCTATTGTAAATTATATTATCAATAAATAAAACTAAATTTATTACAAGTGTAATATTTCTAGTAATACGTACCATAACAGTTTTGCTTCAACCGCGTGTAAAGGCTAGATATTAATTTTTTTAATTGTCTTATTCTAATTACCTTTAATAATAGAGCATGGACTCCCGGGAAAGAATTCCACCTTAACTGTGCTTGTAATTTCTCGACTTTATCTCGAGCGTCGGGCCTGTCCAAAGGCAATCTATGCATTACTCTGCCTAGCAATCTCAAGGCCAACAGGAACTCATGTTCGTAATCAGACTCTAACAGTGACACAGACAGCCAGAACAGCTGGGCCAAAATCGTCATTTTGTCATCCTGGGTAGCAGAATCTCCTAGCAGTTTCAAACTTTGCGCTGATCTCGATCGAGACAAATTCGAGCAGAATTTTTGATTGGTCGCGGCGCGATTTTCCACTTCTCGTTTCTCCTTGCAATCGCTTGCCGGGGAACCTGTGCTTTTCCTCGGGCAGTAACTGACGGAGTAGCTGGTGCTGCGAGTGTGGCCTGTTTGCAGGTAAGGGAAGTTGGGAGCGGTATCGTTGCCGATGATATTGCCGTTCGGTGAGCGCTTCATCAAAGATTCCTTGTTGTTTAGGTTCGGCGTAGACTTGAAGAAGTCGCGGGTGAAGTCCAACGGACGGAAATCTGATTCCAGGTAATCCACTGCCGATTCTAGAGTTAGTAGTAGTTCGGTTACATAGCCTAAAACATAGAAAATTGTTATTTTTTCATTTATTAACTCCGCTTAAAGACTTGTCTTATCTACTATTTACATTTTAGACTACTACAGGGTTGGAAAAATGGTGTGAATATCTCAAAAATATAATGCCTAGAAGCGATCTATTGAAAATGAAAAAAAAGTACAAGGTGTTCTATTTAAAATGTGCCATTCTTGGCAAAACCGAATGTTGCCATAAACCAGTTACAATTCGCTTATGTACGTCTATGCACCTTTAAACTGTGCCGCCCTCTCGGAGAGAACCATCAATACGTATATACGTCATATATAATACGTATATATACGTCATTCGTATATATTGATAGACTTGTGAGAGCATATATAGTCTTATTTGGTAGTCTGGTTCAGTCTTTTGTATTGTCTGCTATTATTTATAACATTATTTGTCTTGGTACATATAACATACGCAAAATTTATGCCTGTAAAATTTTCGAGTAAAATTTTATATTTGCAATTTAAAGTTTCGGGAGATTCAGAAGAAATTTTATTGGGACATATGTGTACCATTCCGCGCAAAAGGGTTAAATCGCTTGAACGTTATACTTTTCAAAATGATTTGATTTGATAAAAGAAATTTAGAATATATCAATGTTTTGACGAACCTTGCATGTCTTCACCGTGTTCTGCAACAGTTTCCACCAATCGACTCAAAATATCCGACAACATCCTCGAGGTGATGGGCACCCGTAACGCCCTGTAAATCTGCAAAGATCTTCCGGCATAATGCCTAGAGGAGCAACTTAGTCCTAGCTGGAGGGCTGTCTGGGCCCACCTTTCGTTAATGTGAGCATTTCTCAACGAGTCCTGGAACACTCTTAAGACATGCTGGAGGAAAACGTCGATTTGCTCAGCGCTGCGGACTTGCCAAACTTTGGCCGTGATGTCTTCGTACGGCCAGAGCGGCTGATTTTGCCGAGTCGCTAGGAAGTCGATCAACGATTTGATTACATCTTGAACCGGCATATTCGGTCCAACCTCTGGGCCAGTCCAAACGGAATTGTCTTCGGCCGTCACAATTACTGGTGGAACAGGTATCTCCTTTATTTTATCACCTATATAATAAACAACAAATGTATATAACTTAATTATAGAACAATTCATTCATTAAATATTTTTCTGCTTAATTCTCCCATTTTGAATTATTATGTTATGTACTTTACCTGAATTAGTTGGGCTACTACTAGCAGCAACATCTGTACTTGCAGCATTTTCTACATTAATATTAGGTGGTAGAGGACCCTGTAGATAACTATCAAATATTGGATCAGGTTCTATAAAAATAAACACATCTATAACACAGATCTAGATCTAGACTAGTTACACTAGTTTTGACTAGTAACTACTACAAACATAAATATAAATTTAAATTAATAAACGGTTAAATTGTGTAGTATGTAGACTAATACTACATCTACACTGTTTCTTGTTAATTTAGAAATGGCAGTAGACTAAATTTTAATTGTTTAGTCTATTATTTTACTCCCTCTAATATTTTATACGTACAGTCTACTTAGTACTAATTTTAATATTGGAACTAGTCCATTCATTTTTGAGTAACTAATATTGTTAAATTTAGTATTGGTGAAACCATACTAATTATAGATACAATCATATTAAACTAAGGGCGAAATGTAGCCTGAATATGTAAATATATACAACCTGTTCGCAGCTCTATAATATTAAATCTTATTAAGACTACAAAACAAATCCCATGTTGAAACAACAACTACTTCCCTGGCTAATGCCACGCAGGATATTGAATTATACAACAGGTATTTGCATGTTATTGCCAGCCCCCAGTATATTTTCATGTCACTAAATAAGTACTAGATAAATAAATTTGTTTTCAGATCATTTCTTTCTATTTAATTTAAGTGAATAGCCAACTGCAGACACGTTTCGAGATTTATTTCTCATCAGTGCAGCTTTGGTGTTTTGAATTATAAATTGGAATACACCTACTTGAACACCTCGTGCGTGACTGGCAAGGTTAGGTTTTAATTTGACGTTTGTGTAGAAAGATATGAACTTAGTTGCAGGTTATTTATTTAAATGATCATAAATGATAACCTGTTATCCTACCTGTTGTATAATTCAATATCCTGCGTGGGATAAGCCAGGGAAGTAGTTGTTTCGACATGGGATTTGTTTTATAGTATTAACAAGACTTAATATTATAGAGCTAGGAACAGTTTGAATATAATTATATATTCAGGCTACATTGTTAAATCTAAATCTTGACTGTAACTCTCTACCAGTCCAATCGTGACCGTTGTAAACGTAAAAAGTTTCACAACATAAACTATTACTAACGTATGCACTTTATAATGCACTATTCGACACAAACTTGGACACTTAGTAAAATAAAATTATAACGCATTCTCATTTGTCAATCAAGGTTTACCTGTGAATGTGTGGATGATGACTGGTAGACTAGGAGTAGGTAATCCTAGTCCAAGTTGATTAGTTTTGCTGTTTAGCAAAATGTGGGCGACGGTGAGATGATCGTTATGTTGCGCCAAAACTATGAGGAGGTTTAGGAGCAACTGCTTGCAATGTTGGTGGACAAGGGGTCTAGTATGATCCAGTCCTAGGAAGAGGATATGTAGCATCAAAGGAACGTGGACTGTCCAGTCCAACTCGACTCCATCCACCACTACATCGCATAGCAGCATGACAGCAACATTACATCTGAAAAATAAAAAAAATATTTTAAAGTTTATTTTTAAGTTTAAAATGTCAGTCAATGTACAAACACTACAAAAAATATCGTAATAGAAATCTTGTAATGCTTATGGGTATTTAAATACCCATTCTAATAGGGTAATTATACGATTAAATACCAAAACGACCAAATATGGTCAATTGGATTTAAATCTGGACTGCGAGCTGTCCAAACAAATCGCGTGATTTCACACTCTAGTTTTTGAATAACCACTGTATGTAGACAGTCTTTGAATACCCAATCTATTGGGGTGTTTGAATATCCATTCTATTTGTGTGTTTGAATACCCATTTTTCCCAGTTTGATTTCCATTTGGGTATTTGAATACCCATTCCATTTGGGTGTTTGAATACCCATTCGATTTGTGTTTTCAAATACCCATTCCTTTTGGGTGTTTGAATGCACATTCTGTGTGGGTATTTAAATACCCATTCCATTTGGGTGTTTAAATACCCATTCCATGTGGGTGTTTGAATACCCATTCTATAATATTTTGATGTTTTAATATCCACTACATACTTTAAATTAGGAATTAAAAATTAGGAAGCAAAACCTAATATGTGGTTAAACTGTTATATTAACTGTTATATACAACAGTTTATTTATTTATTTCTAGAGAAATTACCTGTGAAAACCTGAAATGGGCTGTGAACTGTCCGGCAAGAATTCAGTCAGCGGCGCAAAGTATCCTCCGTATTCCGGCATGGGAAGAGGATGTGGCTGAGGAATTGATATGTCAAACTTATCTGTCTGCACCGTCGGTCTTCCCAACGAGAACAAATCCTCCGAATTCTAAAGCAACAAAACATTTATTGTTAATATCTCTGGCAAATTATCTCTGCAAAAAAAAACAGACAATTCAACTTACATCATCTGTAGTTGGGGTGCAAATATCTTCAGTAATATTTTGTCTAACTTTGGGCGTGTTATAATCGGCTATTTGTTTCATGGCTTGTTCACCTTTGGGAGTTCCACATTTCGTTGGATCTTCTCCGCTGTGTCTCTTAGTGTGAATTGTACCTTTCTCTACCCCTAAATAAATTTAACAAAAAATGAGATTATAAACATTTATTATACAAGATTATTTATAACCTCAGAAGAAGTTCTGTTTGCTTAATATTGTATATATAGAGTCCATGTCCATTTAGTCCTGAATATCTGGTTTTAACTTACAGTCTTGAATGTCTGTGTAGTCTCTCTAGTGTTGCCTGTCTAGTCTCATGTCTAGTCTTGCTTGTCTACTATTGGCAGTCTAGTCTTGTCTGCCTAATCTTCTCTGCATAATCTTGTCCGTCTAGTCTTGTCTGTCTAGTCTTGTCTGTCTAGTCTTGTCTGTCTAGTCTTGTCTGTCTAGTCTTGTCTGTCTAGTCTTGTCTGTCTAGTCTTGTCTGTCTAGTCCTGTCTGTCTAGTCTTGTCTGTCTAGTCTTGTCTGTCTAGTCTTGTCTGTCTAGTCTTGTCTGTCTAGTCTTGTCTGTCTAGTATTGTCTGTCTAGTATTGTCTGTCTAGTCTTGTCTGTCTAGTCTTGTCTGTCTAGTCTTGTCTGTCTAGTCTTGTCTGTCTAGTCTTGTCTGTCTAGTCTTGTCTGTCTAGTCTTGTCTGTCTAGTCTTGTCTGTCTAGTCTTGTCTGTCTAGTCTTGTTTGTCTAGTCTTGTCTGTCTAGTCTTGTCTGTCTAGTCTTGTCTGTCTAGTCTTGTCTGTCTAGTCTTGTCTGTCTAGTCTTGTCTGTCTAGTCTTGTCTGTCTAGTCTTGTCTGTCTAATCTTGTCTGTCTAGTCTTGTCTGCCTAGTCTTGTCTGTCTAGTCTTGTCTGTCTAGTCTTGTCTGTCTAATCTTGTCTGTCTAGTCTTGTCTGTCTAGTCTTGTCTGTCTAGTCTTGTCTGTCTAGTCTTGTCTGTCTAGTCTTGTCTGTCTAGTCTTGTCTGTCTAGTCTTGTCTGTCTAGTCTTTTCTGTCTAGTCTTGTCTGTCTAGTCTTGTCTGTCTAGTCTTGTCTGTCTAGTCTTGTCTGTCTAGTCTTGTCTGTCTAGTCTTGTCTGTCTAGTCTTGTCTGTCTAGTCTTGTCTGTCTAGTCTTGTCTGTCTAGTCTTGTCTGTCTAGTCTTGTCTGTCTAGTCTTGTCTGTCTAGTCTTGTCTGTCTAGTCTTGTCTGTCTAGTCTTGTCTGTCTAGTCTTGTCTGTCTAGTCTTGTCTGTCTAGTCTAGTCTCTCTAGTCTTGTCTGTCTAGTCTTGTCTGTCTAGTCTTGTCTGTCTAGTCTTGTCTGTCTAGTCTTGTCTGTCTAGTCTTGTCTGTCTAGTCTTGTCTGTCTAGTCTTGTCTGTCTAGTCTTGTCTGTCTAGTCTTGTCTGTCTAGTCTTGTCTGTCTAGTCTTGTCTGTCTAGTCTGTCTAGTCTTGTCTGTCTAGTCTTGTCTGTCTAGTCTTGTCTGTCTAGTCTTGTCTGTCTAGTCTTGTCTGTCTAGTCTTGTCTGTCTAGTCTTGTCTGTCTAGTCTTGTCTGTCTAGTCTTGTCTGTCTAGTCTTGTCTGTCTAGTCTTGTCTGTCTAGTCTTGTCTGTCTAGTCTTGTCTGTCTAGTCTTGTCTGTCTAGTCTTGTCTGTCTAGTCTTGTCTGTCTAGTCTTGTCTGTCTAGTCTTGTCTGTCTAGTCTTGTCTGTCTAGTCTTGTCTGTCTAGTCTTGTCTGTCTAGTCTTGTCTGTCTAGTCTTGTCTGTCTAGTCTTGTCTGTCTAGTCTTGTCTGTCTAGTCTTGTCTGTCTAGTCTTGTCTGTCTAGTCTTGTCTGTCTAGTCTTGTCTGTCTAGTCTTGTCTGTCTAGTCTTGTCTGTCTAGTCTTGTCTGTCTAGTCTTGTCTGTCTAGTCTTGTCTGTCTAGTCTTGTCTGTCTAGTCTTGTCTGTCTAGTCTTGTCTGTCTAGTCTTGTCTGTCTAGTCTTGTCTGTCTAGTCTTGTCTGTCTAGTCTTGTCTGTCTAGTCTTGTCTGTCTAGTCTTGTCTGTCTAGTCTTGTCTGTCTAGTCTTGTCTGTCTAGTCTTGTCTGTCTAGTCTTGTCTGTCTAGTCTTGTCTGTCTAGTCTTGTCTGTCTAGTCTTGTCTGTCTAGTCTTGTCTGTCTAGTCTTGTCTGTCTAGTCTTGTCTGTCTAGTCTTGTCTGTCTAGTCTTGTCTGTCTAGTCTTGTCTGTCTAGTCTTGTCTGTCTAGTCTTGTCTGTCTAGTCTTGTCTGTCTAGTCTTGTCTGTCTAGTCTTGTCTGTCTAGTCTTGTCTGTCTAGTCTTGTCTGTCTAGTCTTGTCTGTCTAGTCTTGTCTGTCTAGTCTTGTCTGTCTAGTCTTGTCTGTCTAGTCTTGTCTGTCTAGTATTGTCTGTCTAGTCTTGTCTGTCTAGTCTTGTCTGTCTAGTCTTGTCTGTCTTCAATGCGGGAGACCCGGGTTCGATTCCTGGTCGAGGAGACAACTAGGGCGGTTTTTCAGTAAACCGTCCGGGCTGCCCACCCTGAATTAATGCAAAATATGCGATACCAGGGTGGCGCATACTAAAGCCAAAGTGGAATAGGGGGTTTAGTCTTGTCTGTCTAGTCTTGTCTGTCTAGTCTTGTCTGTCTAGTCTTGTCTGTCTAGTCTTGTCTGTCTAGTCTTGTATGTCTAGTCTTGTCTGTCTAGTCTTGTCTGTCTAGTCTTGTCTGTCTAGTCTTGTCTGTCTAGTCTTGTCTGTCTAGTCTTGTCTGTCTAGTCTTGTCTGTCTAGTCTTGTCTGTCTAGTCTTGTCTGTCTAGTCTTGTCTGTCTAGTCTTGTCTGTCTAGTCTTGTCTGTCTAGTCTTGTCTGTCTAGTCTTGTCTGTCTAGTCTTGTCTGTCTAGTATTGTCTGTCTAGTCTTGTCTGTCTAGTCTTGTCTGTCTAGTCTTGTCTGTCTAGTCTTGTCTGTCTAGTCTTGTCTGTCTAGTCTTGTCTGTCTAGTCTTGTCTGTCTAGTCTTGTCTGTCTAGTCTTGTCTGTCTAGTCTTGTCTGTCTAGTCTTGTCTGTCTAGTCTTGTCTGTCTAGTCTTGTCTGTCTAGTCTTGTCTGTCTAGTCTTGTCTGTCTAGTCTTGTCTGTCTAGTCTTGTCTGTCTAGTCTTGTCTGTCTAGTCTTGTCTGTCTGGTCTTGTCTGTCTGGTCTTGTCTGTCTAGTCTTGTCTGTCTAGTCTTGTCTGTCTAGTCTTGTCTGTCTAGTCTTGTCTGTCTAGTCTTGTCTGTTTAGTCTTGTCTGTCTAGTCTTGTCTGTCTAGTCTTGTCTGTCTAGTCTTGTCTGTCTAGTCTTGTCTGTCTAGTCTTGTCTGTCTAGTCTTGTCTGTCTAGTCTTGTCTGTCTAGTCTTGTCTGTCTAGTCTTGTCTGTCTAGTCTGGTCTGTCTAGTCTTGTCTGTCTAGTCTTGTCTGTCTAGTCTTGTCTGTCTAGTCTTGTCTGTCTAGTCTTGTCTGTCTAGTCTTGTCTGTCTAGTCTTATCTGTCTAGTCTTGTCTCTATAGTCTTGTCTCTATAGTCTTGTCTCTATAGTCTTGTCTGTCTAGTCTTGTCTGTCTAGTCTTGTCTGTCTAGTCTTGTCTGTCTAGTCTTGTCTGTCTAGTCTTGTCTGTCTAGTCTTGTCTGTCTAGTCTAGTCTGTCTAGTCTTGTCTAGTCTTGTCTGTCTAGTCTTGTCTGTCTAGTCTTGTCTGTCTAGTCTTGTCTGTCTAGTCTTGTCTGTCTAGTCTTGTCTGTCTAGTCTTGTCTGTCTAGTCTTGTCTGTCTAGTCTTGTCTGTCTAGTCTTGTCTGTCTAGTCTTGTCTGTCTAGTCTTGTCTGTCTAGTCTTGTCTGTCTAGTCTTGTCTGTCTAGTCTTGTCTGTCTAGTCTTGTCTGTCTAGTCTTGTCTGTCTAGTCTTGTCTGTCTAGTCTTGTCTGTCTAGTCTTGTCTGTCTAGTCTTGTCTGTCTAGTCTTGTCTGTCTAGTCTTGTCTGTCTAGTCTTGTCTGTCTAGTCTTGTCTGTCTAGTCTTGTCTGTCTAGTCTTGTCTGTCTAGTCTTGTCTGTCTAGTCTTGTCTGTCTAGTCTTGTCTGTCTAGTCTTGTCTGTCTAGTCTTGTCTGTCTAGTCTTGTCTGTCTAGTCTGTCTGTCTAGTCTTGTCTGTCTAGTCTTGTCTGTCTAGTCTTGTCTGTCTAGTCTTGTCTGTCTAGTCTTGTCTGTCTAGTCTTGTCTGTCTAGTCTTGTCTGTCTAGTCTTGTCTGTCTAGTCTTGTCTGTCTAGTCTTGTCTGTCTAGTCTTGTCTGTCTAGTCTTGTCTGTCTAGTCTTGTCTGTCTAGTCTTGTCTGTCTAGTCTTGTCTGTCTAGTCTTGGTCTGTCTAGTCTTGTCTGTCTAGTCTTGTCTGTCTAGTCTTGTGTGTCTAGTCTTGTCTGTCTAGTCTTGTCTTCTAGTCTTGTCTGTCTAGTCTTGTCTGTCTAGTCTTGTCTGTCTAGTCTTGTCTGTCTAGTCTTGTCTGTCTAGTCTTGTCTGTCTAGTCTTGTCTGTCTAGTCTTGTCTGTCTAGGCTTGTCTGTCTAGTCTTGTCTGTCTAGTCTTGTCTGTCTAGTCTTGTCTGTCTAGTCTTGTCTGTCTAGTCTTGTCTGTCTAGTCTTGTCTGTCTAGTCTTGTCTGTCTAGTCTTGTCTGTCTAGTCTTGTCTGTCTAGTCTTGTCTGTCTAGTCTTGTCTGTCTAGTCTTGTCTGTCTAGTCTTGTCTGTCTAGTCTTGTCTGTCTAGTCTTGTCTGTCTAGTCTTGTCTGTCTAGTCTTGTCTGTCTAGTCTTGTCTGTCTAGTCTTGTCTGTCTAGTCTTGTCTGTCTAGTCTTGTCTGTCTAGTCTTGTCTGTCTAGTCTTGTCTGTCTAGTCTTGTCTGTCTAGTCTTGTCTGTCTAGTCTTGTCTGTCTAGTCTTGTCTGTCTAGTCTTGTCTGTCTAGTCTTGTCTGTCTAGTCTTGTCTGTCTAGTCTTGTCTGTCTAGTCTTGTCTGTCTAGTCTTGTCTGTCTAGTCTTGTCTGTCTAGTCTTGTCTGTCTAGTCTTGTCTGTCTAGTCTTGTCTGTCTAGTCTTGTCTGTCTAGTCTTGTCTGTCTAGTCTTGTCTGTCTAGTCTTGTCTGTCTAGTCTTGTCTGTCTAGTCTTGTCTGTCTAGTCTTGTCTGTCTAGTCTTGTCTGTCTAGTCTTGTCTGTCTAGTCTTGTCTGTCTAGTCTTGTCTGTCTAGTCTTGTCTGTCTAGTCTTGTCTGTCTAGTCTTGTCTGTCTAGTCTTGTCTGTCTAGTCTTGTCTGTCTAGTCTTGTCTGTCTAGTCTTGTCTGTCTAGTCTTGTCTGTCTAGTCTTGTCTGTCTAGTCTGGTCTGTCTAGTCTTGTCTGTCTAGTCTTGTCTGTCTAGTCTTGTCTGTCTAGTCTTGTCTGTCTAGTCTTGTCTGTCTAGTCTTGTCTGTCTAGTCTTGTCTGTCTAGTCTTGTCTGTCTAGTCTTGTCAGTCTAGTCTTGTCTGTCTAGTCTTGTCTGTCTAGTCTTGTCTGTCTAGTCTTGTCTGTCTAGTCTTGTCTGTCTAGTCTTGTCTGTCTAGTCTTGTCTGTCTAGTCTTGTCTGTCTAGTCTTGTCTGTCTAGTCTTGTCTGTCTAGTCTTGTCTGTCTAGTCTTGTCTGTCTAGTCTTGTCTGTCTAGTCTTGTCTGTCTAGTCTTGTCTGTCTAGTCTTGTCTGTCTAGTCATGTCTGTGTAGTCTTGTCTGTCTAGTCTTGTCTGTCTAGTCTTGTCTGTCTAGTCTTGTCTGTCTAGTCTTGTCTGTCTAGTCTTGTCTGTCTAGTCTTGTCTGTCTAGTCTTGTCTGTCTAGTCTTGTCTGTCTAGTCTTGTCTGTCTAGTCTTGTCTGTCTAGTCTTGTCTGTCTAGTCTTGTCTGTCTAGTCTTGTCTGTCTAGTCTTGTCTGTCTAGTCTTGTCTGTCTAGTCTTGTCTGTCTAGTCTTGTCTGTCTAGTCTTGTCTGTCTAGTCTTGTCTGTCTAGTCTTGTCTGTCTAGTCTTGTCTGTCTAGTCTTGTCTGTCTAGTCTTGTCTGTCTAGTCTTGTCTGTCTAGTCTTGTCTGTCTAGTCTTGTCTGTCTAGTCTTGTCTGTCTAGTCTTGTCTGTCTAGTCTTGTCTGTCTAGTCTTGTCTGTCTAGTCTTGTCTGTCTAGTCTTGTCTGTCTAGTCTTGTCTGTCTAGTCTTGTCTGTCTAGTCTTGTCTGTCTAGTCTTGTCTGTCTAGTCTTGTCTGTCTAGTCTTGTCTGTCTAGTCTTGTCTGTCTAGTCTTGTCTGTCTAGTCTTGTCTGTCTAGTCTAGTCTTGTCTGTCTAGTCTGGTCTGTCTGGTCTTGTCTGTTTAGTCTTGTCTGTCTAGTCTTGTCTGTCTAGTCAATTCAATTCAATTTATTTCAATATATAAGCTTACATAAAGGTGAAATAATTACATAAATGTAACAATATTCTGAATGTATGCTAAAAGAAATGTGTCAAAATCCGAATTTGAAACTTGAAACTTCAATAGTTTTTTATTGCAACGTAGTACTCCTGCATCGAGTAGGGCTCAATATTAATTAGGATATGGTGAAGCATTTTCTTATAATCCCTGAATTTTGTTTGTTCTTTAATTGACCGTGGCAGGGCATTGAATAATTTAATATTTACATATGGAGGACATTTTTCAGACATGGTCAGTTTATGTTTGGGAACGTTGTAGTTTAGATTTGCAAACCTTGTGGTCTTCTCGTTGTTAATTTTGTACTGACTAAATAGGTATTTATTTTTAAATAGAAACAGTAGGGCTTCGTAAATATATGTACCTGTTGTAGTAAGTATGTTTGCGGCGCTAAACATTCCTCTACATGATTCCCTGAACTTTAGGTTAAGTAGGACTCCTAGTGCTTCTTTGTGTATAGTGGTGATGTCCTTTATGTTTGTGCCGCAACCCCAAAACAGTATACCAAAACGAATATGGCTATGAAAGTTAGCATCGTATACCGTACGTAATATCTCTGGGTTTAGGTATTGTTTAAGAATACGTAAAGCATATAAGGCTTTGTTAAGTTTATTTGAAACATATGATATATGGGAAGTCCAATCCAGAGTGTCGTCTATATGATTTCCTAGCAGTTTTACATTTTTCCTAAGTTCCGCTTGAACGTTTTGAACTAAGATATTCATGTTATATATTCGATTATCACGTTTTGTTTTAAATATAATTAGGTTTGTCTTTTTTTTTATTTACCATTAATTTGTTCTCACTAAACCACGTTTCCAGCGTTGCTATTGATGTCTCGATGCTATTTGTGAGTTCTACAACCGAACTTATTAGCTACAATTAAGCTCGTATCGTCTGCATAATTTATTATCAAGTTTGGTGTATTGTTTAAATTTAACTTTGGTAGGTCATTTATGTACAAAATAAACAGAAGCGGACCCAAAATGCTACCTTGTGGGATACCTATATTTATGGTTCTCGGAGTCGATCTTAGTTTCTCTTGTGAAGTATAAATTTCTGAGATTTGTGTTCTGTTATTTAAATAGGATGTAAGCAAGTTTAAGGTTACTCCCCTAATTCCGTATCTTTCAACTTTACTTAATAGGATGGCGTGGTCGACTGTGTCGTATGCTTTAGAGTGGTCCAGTAGAATCCCGCATGGTATATTATGATCTTCAAGTTGACTCATTATCTCTCTTATGAATTGGAAGCAAGCAGTCTCTATGGAACGACCTTTAATAAACCCATGCTGTCGTTGACTAATGATGTGGAATTTGTAAGAAGTTGTTAGGAAAAGTAATAACCTTTTACATATTAGCTTCTCCATAATTTTCGAGAAAGCTGATTGTAGACTGATCGGCCTGTAGTTGTCTATATCGTCTATGTTTCCCTTCTTGAAAATTGGTATTATTTTCGAGACCTTTAGTGAACTTGGGAAAATTCCGTGTAACAACGCATTGTTAATGATGACTTCAAGTGGTTTAGACAGTTCTACAGCGACATCTTTTAGGATTGCCATAGGAATTTCATCGAAGCCCGAGCTTTTTGTATTCTTTAGATCTCTTATAACTTGTTGTAGTTCCAATTGTGTTAATGGTTCTAAATAAATAGAATGAGAGTTATTTTGCAGCTTGTTTTCGTATGGGCAGCTCGTTAGGTCCTTTGTAAGGTTTATGGGATTGTCGGCATAAAAGTCGTTTATCATGTTGAGCGTGATGTTCGGCCCCAGCACACAGTTTGTGGAGCAATTATCTCGCTTAACAGATTTGATTTCGGTAATATCTTGTTCTACCTCCCATGTTGATTTTACGGTATTGTCACCCTCCTTAATTTTATTTTGGTAGTATTTCCTCTTTTCTAGCTTCAATAAACGCGTGTACTTTCCCCGCAGTCTGTTGTAACTGCTTTTTAGTACAGGGGTTGTTTGGGTTAATATATGCAATAAGTCGATACGTTCTTTCATTGCATAAATTGTTGTATCATGGAAAAACTTTTTTTTCGTTTGCTTCTTGTTAATTATAGACATGGGAAAGCTTTCCTCAAAATGAAGCTTGACCGTGTTCAGAAAGGATTTCCACTGACCGTCTACATCTGAGGTTTGTTTGGTAAAAACCTCATCCCATGTTTCGTTATTCAAATTTTCTTTAAAATTCCTTATGTTCTCTTCTTTGACGCTTCTGCAATGACGGAAGGAGGTTTGATTTTTTCGGCTTTAAAAGTAGTTCGGATAGCTAGATGATCCGAGATGTGAAAGTTTAGCACTTCTGCGGTAAACACCGCATCCGTGTGCACTGCTATATTATCTAGGCAAGTATTGGAGCTGGGGTGGGTGATGTCCTTTATTGTCAGTGTTGTATTAAATGACTCTAAGAGCGATATAAATTTTCTCCTGAGTTTTGATGGTTTCAACGTATCAATATTGAAGTCACCGGAAATAATGAATTGTTTTTTTTCTTTAATAACTTTGTTTAAGAGGGTATACAATTTGTCCATGAAGATTTTCACATCAGTTAACGGCTCCCTATAAATGCCGATGATTATTGTGTCTTTTTTATTTAATTTTGATTCGATTGCAGCACATTCGAACACGGAGATTAGGGATAGGTTATTGATGTCAATCCTTCTCTTGAAATTTGGTGAAGATGTGTATATGGCCACTTCTCCGTATTTCCCTTTCTCCCGACAAAAGCTGGTGGATAGATGAAAATTGTTCATCTTGATGACATCGAGTTGGTCTGAACTTTTCCAGTGCTCAGTTAAAATGAGAAACTGACAGTGCTCGTTCTTTTCTAGCATGTAATTAATTCTATCCACGGAATTTCCAATGGATTGGGTGTTTAGACAGATCAAACTTACTTCCGTTTTTTTAGTGCGAGGGACAGTGTTTTGGTGTATCAGTTCGATTTTTTCCGATTTTCCAGCTGTAGAAAATATCGATTGATACACGTGTATCTGGGCCAAGTTTCGGGTTTTTGTAGTTCCTCAAGGAATTCAAAAGGAGCGGATATTCTGAACGATGAGTATTCCTCTGGACGTCTAGAAGCTAATTTCTTACATGTTACAGATGTTATATTTTTACCTTGTAGATAACCGACGACCTCAGTTTCAGTTACATCAGGGGCAAGTTTATAAACTTGCAAGTGTGCATACCTGTTAGCTGCCCTGATGTCTGATGTTTCTGAATTTCCGTGAATAACCTCCGGCTTCCTATTTTTCTTATTCCTTTTCCTTTGCGTTTCCCACATTTCTGTGTTTCTATTTATATTTGTTTCCGTATCGGAGTCTTTTTTACTATCGCTGTTTTTACCGTCCTCATGAACTTTATCAGAGCTGGTTTCGCCTTGAGAATGTTCGGGTCTTCTACCTGGCTTATCGCTGTACTTTTCTCTATCCGTGACATTCGGTATTTGTGAAATTGGTGAAGATTCTTTGTTCGACGCCCGTTGTGAAATTGGTGAAGATTCTTTGTTGCGACGCCCGCGAGTTGTAACAACTGTTGCAATTTTGTATTTTCTTCAGAAAGTGACTTGATTTGTGAAGTAAGTTTTATCACATTTTCTTCAAAACTTGCGGTAAGTGAAAGAAATGACACTTCTTCTTTCACAATCCCCGCAATTAATTTTTTAAACTCCTCGCCTGCAAGGAACGATAAGACTTTATGGAACCCTGCGTCTTTAGAGACGTTAGATCTAAGGTCTCTTGCCATTTAACTACTTTATTATGACTTATTAACTTAGAAATTGGTGCGGAGTTAACTGTATTTATTCGCACGTCCACACGCTTTGAAGGCTCGTGTGGAACTGTCTTGTCTGTCTAGTATTGTCTGCCTAGTCTTGTCTGTCCAGATTTACCTGTCCAGTCTAGTCTGTCCAGTCTAGTCTGTCCAGTCTCGTCTGTCCAGTCTTGTCTGCCCAGTCTTGTTTGCCCAGTCTTGTCTGTTCAGCATTGTCTGTCCAGTCTTGTCTGCTCGGTCTGCATAGTCTTGTATATCTAGCTCTGTTAGGTTTTTTATCTAGTTTTTAATTTATTTATTAATTTATTTTTAATTTATTCTAGTTTTTAATTGTATCTAACTTTCTAGATTTGTTTTGTTACCTAAATCGCTCCTGCTGTTGGAGTCTGTCTGGCCGGCGACGCCGCCAGTTCCATCCGAATGACTGGAAGCTTTCCTCATGACGGTCAGTCGGTAAAATGGTGGAGTTTCGGTTCGTTCGATGAGACAGTTCAGAGTTTCGACAGTTTGGAGCTCGAACATCATGTCGTCTAGCAGTCGCGCCGGCAAAACTCTTGCCAAATATAAGATGACCCTCTTAGCCTGAAATTATTAGTAGGTGGTAGTGACATTAATTCATTGTAGCAAATATTTGATGAAATAATTGAGGAAATTGATTATTTGGAATACTTAGTAGGTCGTGTTCGACCTACGATCGTGTTCGTGATCGTGTTCGATGTTAGTAGGTCGTAGGTCGATCTAGGATCGATTTAGTAAGCAAGTTTTATAAAATATATTTTTCTTAAACTATACATATGTCATTCCAAGCAGGTCGTATGGATTAGTGGTACTAGAATTAGCAGGATATATTTGTTAAGGGTCGCGACGTGGACGCTTCTGCAGAGACCCTAATTCAATGAATTGAAGCAATTTGGTTTTGGAATGGTTTGGGGGATAAGAAGCAATTTTGTGATGCGGTCAGATCCTCATTGACGATGGATCAGAAAAGGATGTAATATTCCATTTTTTTAAGAATCATGTCCAGTAACTATACTAGGGATGGGTAAGTGCGGCTATTCGTTCGTTGAGTTGAGTGCGGCTCGGTAAAGGGATGTAAAGGAAATTTAGGATTTTTTTTTCATTTCAGAATTTTTTCATTTCATTTCGAAATATTTCATTTGATTTTACCAGGAAATTAAAACAATATTGATTTGTCACAAACTGTATTCAGTTTTTACGTGTAAAAATGGAAGAATTACAAGCAAATTTCATACTATAGGATTGGATAGACAACTTTTGGTTTGAATATTGGGAGACGCTTCGTGGAACCCCATTGCTTCTCTATGGCGCTATAGAAACCAATTATGTATTATTATTTGAAAAATATTATTATTTGAAATCTACATTGCATATTTTGTGCACCTAATTTATTTGTGAAATTATGGAAAAAGTTCAAATTGACAACGATTTATACAGTCACCTAGACAATGCCTACCGGGTTTTTCCGTTAGGAAGCCCATGGGCTTGTATTTGGTTTATGCTTTTTTAAGGTTTTCATGTTGTCCCTAAATAGAAGCCCCATGGGCTTCTTAACGGAAACAAGTTTATATTGAAATAATATTTATTTGGTTAATGAAATATGTTATTTTTATTTTAAATATTACAACAACCGAACAATATGAGTTTAAAAATTATTCTTATTATTCTAAAAAACAAAAATGTATAAAACAAAAAATAAATGCAAAAAGTAACAAAAGTGACAAATAATAAATGAAAAAGAGTATTATTCAGAACCTGTTGCATTAGAGCAATCAGAATTTGTAGTGAAACAATTGTTGTTTTCGTCTTCCGAGCAATCAGAGTTAGTAGTGGAAGAATTGTTGTTTTCGTTTTCATCCAATTCTGTTAGCTCTTCTTCACTTCCATCACTAACAGCCAGATCATCAGATCCAATTTCAAGTCGATGATTATTTTCAAGGACAAATTGCAACTTTTTATTTAATATATTGGTTGCTACTTCTTTTCCATCTGCAGCAATGCCGCAACATTCAAATGCTCCTTGAATTGATTTTGAATTGATAGTATTACAGGTAGAAATACCCATTTCAAAATTATTTTGGTAAGATGGTCTTTTTCTATATCCTTTTGGAGTAAATTCAGCAGTCTCTTCTTTAATCTAATTCTCCCACTCGTTTCTCATAGAAGCTTTAAAACTGGAATTTATGACAACATCTAGGGGCTGCGTGTAGTGCGTTGTTTTTCCTGGAATTATTACTGCCTTTGAGCCATATTTTTTTAAAAGATATTTTAAAATTTCATCTCTCTTATGAGTTCCATAAGAATCCCAAATAATTACTGTTGGAGTGTTACTAAAATAAGATCCTCTCTTGCAAAAAACAGTATCCATCCACATCTTTAGTAGATTTGTGTCCATTGATCCGCTTTTGTTTACAGCAACAACCGCTTTACCAGCGGGGATTGTTACTTTGGGAATTTTCTTCAAACCATGAAAAATAATCATAGGTGGGAGCATACGTCCATCCAATGATATCGTCAAACAGACAGTCTATCGATTTTTTCTAAACCCTGTGTCCGCAGCACCATCAACATTTTTGCTCCCAACAAAGTGAAGTGTGCAATCTCTTGTCATGTCAAAGTAACAAGGAGTTTCATCCATATTAAAAAAAAACGATCACTTGTCATTCCTATTGTAGCGATATTTACTTTAATTAAGTATTGCTTTACTTCTTCGTGTGTTTCGTTTGCATCACGATTATTGAGTTGTCCATGATGACTTATTTTACGTGATCTAATACGATGTCTTGTGATCCATCCAAACAAAAACTTATTACTCACTTTAAAATCAGGTGGTATTTTAAAGGCCAAATTCTGGTGAGAAAATATAGTTTCGCAGTGTGTTATACGTAACTGATCGGCGGTTATCTCGTTCCTTCTTGAAAAATTCAAATAGTTTTATCTCAATTTCAGGATAAAAAGCCTTTCTTCCTGCGCCCTCAAGACGTTTGTGTTTACGTTTTTTAACCTGCTTCAATAATTCCGCTTCTTGCTGCAACCAACGATGAAGATTTTTCCTGTCAATACCTGTTTGTTGCGATACAGAATTTTGACTTTCCCCTGTTCTTAAACGTGTCACAAACTATAGTTTTTCCTGAATAGTATAAAATTTTCGTTTGCTAGACTTTTTATTTTCCATGTTTAGATGCAATAAACTACTAAATAATGATAAATCGCCGACTGTTAAGATGAGCTAGTATATTTTCTGTTCGCAGGTGCACCGAATCCCCACTACGTAGCACCATGCGCAAAGTGACGATACACGTTGCGAGAAGCATGTTATTATTTGTCCCCAAATAAAGGCCAATGGGCTTCTATTTGGAAACAAAAATCTAAATAGAGGCCCATCTGAGCTTATATTTGGGTGGGCTTCTTAACGGAAAAACCCGATACTCAAAATTGAAAATTGATAATAATAACATCCACTGTTGAAAGCTGTCCCAAGCTTTACTAATTAAATCAAGGGAGGGACACGGAAATCTTCTTTTTACTCTTTAGCACACAGCGCTCATCTTGAGTAAAGCTGTCCCAAAGTGGATGTTATTATCACTTTTCAATTATGGAAGAAGGATTTTCATAATTTATGAACAGCTGGAATGCGGCTCTCATTGAATTCATACGCGTTTACCCCTGATCTATATTGTAAATAAGAAAGCCAAACTAAGAAATGATGAATCTTGCCATTGTGTGCCTCGAGATAATAGCCTCAAATTCAATTTTAACTGTTTGAGGCACACCGGTATTTACACATTGTGACCGGGCGCGGGTATTAGTACCCATTTCGCGGACTGCCGTCTATCAGCGGGACGGGTATTAGTGCCCGCTTAAAATTAGCTACGTTAATCCTTTCGCTACGGGAAGCGGATAAAGCCGTAAAAGATTTTTGTATCCCGTGTATTGGAACCGGATTAATACGCAAGCGTTTTTTTTTTTGTAATTAATATGGGAAATCAACTCATCCGCTGTATTATAATTGTCATATACCAGGGCTGTCGAGAAAATGCATAACATATTGACATTTAAAAGCTGTTTTTCATGTAAAAACGCACATTAGTGTGCAGCAAAAGTTCGTTATCATTATCCTCATTTTCTAATCTAAAAAAAAGGCCTCTGAAGTGCACTGTCACATAAGGAATTGATTATTTTAAAGACAGTTTCCATAACATTGTGTGTATTAAGTGTGCGAGAAGCTTGTTTTAATTTTTACTTTATATGTATTTATTGAAATATATTTCTTAAGTAAGTACATAGAAGCGTGAGAAAAGATCGACTCAAAATCACGCCGCGATCGACTAGTAGATCGCGATTGACTGGTTGGACAGCCTGTCATATACACTACTAAAAATGTTATAGACATAATATCAAAACTTGATTTTAGCGTAATCAATTCTTTTGGCCCAAGCTACGGGAACCGTACTAATCCACTTGCATCATTTCACTGCAGCCCCTAAACAAAACGCATAAACTAGGACTTCCAGCCTTTCATTTATAATCCCGGACGTATGCTAAGCCTACCAAAAAGAGCATTGCGTATTATTTTGGTTACCCATTAAGAAAATAAAATGAAACAAATAAAACAAAGGAATGTATAACTACTACAAACTGCGGGAACCAAAGAGTATGTACTTAACTGCGGGAACCGTACGAACCCGCACTACCCTCGGCGACGTCTGTACAGCATCAGACGTCACGACTTGTAGATAAGCACGCCGTAGCGAAAAGGTTAAAAGCGAGACAAAGTACTGTTGTATAGTATCTGTTGTATAATGCACGTATTGGCGTTAAAGAGCAATAACTTCTAAGAGATTTTTAAGTAAATAAGATATCATATACTTATATATTAGGTAAACATGCGGCAAAAAATCAAGGGTGTATTCTTTGGCCTATTCTAAGAATATTTTGTCCTATGATGACTTCTGAAAAAGCCCTTTGTCTACATATGATCGATACTCAAAATCACCTCACAAGAACTATGAGAGGCTTTAATGCAAAAGCCGGGGAAGGAAGTGTAAGTAACTCCATGGAACCATACGGGCTGGTAGAAAGAAGCGACAGAGGGATTTACTTGTTACATTTGCAGAAGAAAACGGATTCGTAATAGCAAACACGTTTTATAAACTACCACCAAGAAGTCTGTATACAGGATGATAGGATAAGGCTAAACAGGAATAGACAAATCCAAAAAAGACCAGATAAGACCAGACAAGACTATATTATACTCAATACTATTCTGTTACAATTCAAAGGTTGGTATTCAGATGCGATTTACAAGTTGGTCAAGTATAGTATGTAAATATTGGGGTAGAATTTATAATTACGGTCGGGTTGTTGAAATTTGTTGGAACGGACGGTCTGATTGTGTGCATCAATGGGTTAGGAGTGGCCAGATAAATTCGCATGGAGCAGGTTTCACGTTGTGCAATCAATCTAATTTCGTGTAGGCCGTGCGGAAAAGCTTAATGTGAATTCGAGCGGAATTAAAAGCTGCAAAATAACGAAACTAATACCAAGCTAAAACTGAGCAAAAAAAATGTGGCCCCTCAAATCTTGTCTCTTTATTCCTGTCTGTACTGTTTTGCGTGCCCAGCCTTGTCAGTCCACTCTTCCGGACATACAACGAAAAAAAAAAGATTATATTTTGGTGAACAATGTCGTATAACCAACACTGAGATGCTTCACAGAATGCAGAAGGATAAAGAGCTCCTCAACACCATAAAATGCAGAAATATTATGAGGAATGAAAGCAGATTCCATCTACTGCAAATAATACTGCAAGGGAAAGTACCGGGAAACAGAGCTGTCGGAAGAAGGTGGATATCATGGTTGAAGAATCTAAGAACATGGTTTGCCATGACCATAACCAAGCTTTTCCGAGCAGCAGCAAACAAAGTGATGATGCTAAAATGGTTACCAAAATGGTTACCAAGGTCCGCAACGGATAAGGAACTTTAACCCTTTGTCGTCTGACGGTACTCTAAAGTACTACCATATAAAAATATGGTTGAAACTAAAGCAGATTTATATTTGTCTACATCTGCCTGTAGGAACTTCTGAGTACTATGCATAGATCGTATAGAAATGTTAACCTAACAAATACCGTCAGTCGTTTACACGTGGTATTCAGTTTTGTATAGTGAGCACACGAGTGTTGACGCCATTTCCAGACGTGTAATAAATATTATATTTATTAAAATTATGCCTCGAAATATCAGTTATTGTAATAACTATCCAAAATTTTTGTTATTTCGATTAATAAAGTGAAAAATAAATAAATAAAGCAAGCTACTTTTTAAAAAAAACAATGACAAGATTGTTTCTCTTAATAACGAATGGTACTTATAAGTACCGGTTAGTTATCTAAAAATCTAATTGGTAAAAAAATGTAAAAAAAAATTCACAGTCTGTTGAACATTGTTTGCATTTTGTTACACTTTGTTGAACACAACACACAGTTAAAATTAAAATACTTTTCCAAAAAATTGAAAATTTGCAATTTTTACTTATGTTGGGCAACAAAGGGTTAAAAAGAAGTGCACTATTTAATGTGTTTAGGGTTTACAAAAATTAAATCCTAATTCTAAAAAGAAGCACAAAGTTTTTTTACATGATATAGGAAAAGCATGGGTAAGCGAACCCACTCCGGAAAATGCAGATGATCCTATACCAAGTGCATCAGCTATATCCAGACGAAATGATCCTTCAGCAAGATTGTAAAAGGATACAAAAAAAAAACACAAATTGGGCTTGAAAATTTTGAAAATGTAGCCGGATTTAGCTTCACAAACCATTTGTAGCGGCAACGAGCCGTTACAATCTTATTTAGTTTTACGAGGGCATTACAATAATTAACCAAATACTTTCGGACAAATTTCCGAAAACATTTTATGAGGGTCAATAGTGTAATCCTCGGGAAGATTACGACATGTTATTTTTCTCCCTTGAATCGGTAACCACCAAAGCGGAGATATAACCGAAGAGAGAAAAATAATCTATCAGTATACCTGGGCGTAATATAAATACTGGGACGCCCGATTAAACAGTTGAAGTTAAGGTACGAAGATAGTCCGAGTACGAGCGCCTCCGAGACATCAGTTCCACCCAAGTTAATAGTGCAGGTTTTTTTCAAGTTATGTGGTCTGTTAGAAAAGTATCCGACCTTTAGCCGGTAAAAAAAATGGTCAATCTGATATATGGGGCATCATAGATATAGGCAATTGGGGCAAGACAAAGGCGTAGGGAAAATAAATTTAAAAGGGGTATAAAAATTGTTTGAAATTGTTTAAACTATTAAATTTTTTTCTTATTTAGGATGGAGAGGTCGGTTTTTTTGTTTGATCTTCTCCTAATATAACCTAATCTAACCATCCATTTTGATCAAATCTGTAGCTACGGTGGCGTTTTTTACACGCTACTGAAGGTTTTATGTCAATTTCCGTTAGTTTCATACCTGGAAGTGGCATACCTGGAGCGCTGGAAACCTAATCACCCTCAAAGTAGTCTCCTTGGGACTTCACACACTTCTCCCAGCGGTGCTGCCATTGTTGGAAGCATTCCGAAAAAGCTTCTTTCGGAATCAACTTTAGCTCGGCTGTCGTTGCAGCCATAATGTTCTCTCTTGTCTGAAATCGCGTTCCTTTCAATGGCCTCTTGACTTTGTGGAATAGGCAGAAGTCGCAGTGGGGCATATCAGGAGAGTAAGGAGCCTGTCGAACCAGAGGAGTCTGTTTTTTCGCCAAAAAAATGTGAACCAAGTGCGAAGAATGTGCTGGAGCATTGTCGTGATGGAGTCAAGAATACCCCAAGCCAATTTCCTGATGACCACAACTCCAGTCGCTTGCGCCGCACAGCATCACGTAGGCGACGTAGGCCATCCCTCATTTCACTTGTCGTCATTTTACTAGCATTGAAAAACCGACGACAGCACTACACACTACGTCACTCGAACACTGCTCAACAGCAACTGACGCTATCTACAGGCGGGGAAAAAATCACGCATGCGCACGAAGGCTCAAGGTCGGCTCATGCAAGTGCGCTTGATTCAAATCCATCAGGTTTTCAAAATAAAAAATAAGGTCGGATACTTTTCTAACAGACCACGTAAATACTGGGACTCCCGATTAAACAGTTGAATTTAAGGTACGAAGACAATCCGAGTACGAGCGCCTCCGAGACACCCAAAGTTAATAATGCAGATTTCTTCAAGTTATATCCAAGTTCTCCGAATACGTTGCAGCTCCGCCATTCCCTTAATACAGTGTTTATATCTGTTCTATATTTTTATATTATGTGATTGTAAATAAATTCCTCTGCAAACCGTGAGTGATATATTTATTCTACCGCACACCACCCACAAATTCGCTACCCCAAAGTGATTGAAAAGGAGGAATCAACATACTCAAACATGGAAGCAAACGCGCCCGAAGTTTGCCGCATTAGACCAGCGGAATCACGAGCGAGAATACGAAATATAACTACCTCATCGGCTCCTTGGAACAGGAATACGTCGCGGAAATTGAAGACCTATTGGACAACCCCGCCACCGACGGAAAATACGAGCTGATCAAGAAAACATTGATAGAACGACTGAGTTTTAAGTAGTAAGAAGGTTCGACAATTATTCCAAAATATCCACATCGGTGATCAAACCCCGTCGCAACTGTTACGCCAGATGGAAACCTTAGCTGGAGGTCAAATCGCAAACAATTTCATAAAGACAATGTAGATGGAAAGGTTGCCGTCATCAATGCAATGTGTGCTAGCCGCTTCGCTGGACAGAGACGTCGACAAACTCGCGACCATGGCCGACCGCGTACACGAAATCAACACCACCCCGAGAGAAATAGCACCAATCGAAAGATTGATAAAAGGTACTGGATACGCCTTCAAACATCTACTAGGATGCCGGCAACAATAACGTCTACGGTAACGACTTCAACCGTCTACCAGACATCTACAACCAAACGTCGCAACAGCGACTAATAGGTGCAAGCTGATTTTGCGTAGGAAACAGTGCCACAAACTTGCAACAACAAGATCTACGATGACGCATTCAACCGTCTACGAGAACGCCTGCAAAAACAAACAACGTTTACGGTAATGACTTCAACGGCCTTCCAGACGCCTAAGAACATACACTGCCACAGCGACTACGGTGACGCATTCAACCGCCTACGAGGACGTCTGCAACAACAAACAACGTCTACGATGACGTCTCCAACCGTCTACCAGACGCCTACGAATAAACGCCGCAACAGCGATTACTATGACGCCTCCGACCGTCTACGAGGACGCCTGCAACAACAAACATCTACGGTAACGACTTCTACCGTCTACCAGACGCAAACGAACATACAGCACTGACAAGGGGGTGATGTAGCGGCAACGAGCCGTTCCAATCTTATTTAGTTTAACGAGCACATTACAATAATTATCCAAATACTTTCGCACAGATTTCCGAAAATATTTTATGAGGGTTGATATTGTAATCCTCCAGCAGATTAAGAAACATTTTTATTTTTAGTTTTACGAGGGCATTACAATAATTACCTGAATACTTTCGGACAAATTTCCGAAAACATTTTATGAGGTTCAATAGTGCATTCATTCCCCGGGAAGATTACGACAGGATATTTTTCCACCGAGAATCGGTAATCACTAAAGCGACGATATAACCGAAGAGAGAAAAATAATCCACCAGAGGAGGGACCAGTATACCCGGATGTAATATAAATACTGGGACGCCCGATTAAACAGTTGAAGTTAAGGTACGAAGACAGTCCCAGTACGAATGCTTCCGAGACATCAGTTCCGCCCAAGTTAATAGTGCAGGTTTCTTTAAGTTATATCCAAGTTCTCCGAATACGTTGCAGCTCCGCCATTCCCTTAATACAGTGTTTGTATCTCTTATATATTTGTATATTACGTGATTGTAAATAAATTCCTCTGCAAACCGTGAGTGATATATTTATTCTACCGCACAGCACCCACAAATTGGTTACCCCGACGTGATTGAAAAAGAGGAATCTACACACTCAAACATGGAAGCAAACGCGCCCGAAGTTTACCGCATAATCGGAAAACTCCCTCCGTTCTGGCCACGAAAACCTGAACGTTGGTTTCGCCGCGTAGAAGCCATGTTCAAGACCAGCAAAATCACGAGCGAGAATACGAAATATAACTAACTCATCGGCCCCTTGGAACAAGAATACGTCGCGGAAATTGAAGACCTATTGGACAACCCAGTCAACGACGGAAAATACGAGCTGATAAAGAAAACATTGATAGGACGACTATCAGTTTCAAGTAGTAAGAGGGTTCGACAATTACTCGAAAATGTCCACATCGTTGATCAAACCCAGTCGCAACTGTTACGCCAGATGAAAACCTTAGCCGGTCAAATCCCAGACAATTTCATCACGACAATGTGGATTGAACGCCACGTATGCTAGTCGTTTCACTGGACAGAGACGTCGACGAACTCGCGACCATGGCCGACCGCGTACACAAAATCAACACCACCCCGAGAGAAATAGCATCAATCGAAAGATTGGCAAAAGGTACTGGATACGCCTTCAAACATCCACGAGGACGCCGGTAACAATAACATCTACGGTAACGACTTCAACCGTCTACCAGACGTCTACAACCAAACGTGGCAACAGCGATTAATATAATAGGTGCAAGCTGGTTTTGCGTAGGAAACCGCCTATCAGCAAACGACGTCTACGAAGATGCCTAGCAACAAACTTGCAACAACAACTTCTACAATGACGCATTCAATCGTCTACGAGGACGCCTGCAACAACAAACAACGTCTACGGTAACGACTTCAACGGTCTACCAGACACCTACGAACATAAACTGCAACAGCCACTACGGTGACGCATTTAACCGCCTACGAGGACGTCTGCAACAACAAACAACGTCTACGGTGACGTCTTCAATCGTCTACCAGACACCTACGAACAAACGCCGCAACAGCGATTACGATAACGCCTCCAACCGTCTACGAGGACGCCTGCAACAACAAACACCTACGGTAAAGACTTCATCCGTCTACCAGACGCAATCGAACAAACAGCAGCAGCAACAAACTCTATATAGCGTTATCACTGACAAGGGGGTGAAGTAGCGGCAACGAGCCGTTCCAATCATTACAATAATTATCCAATTACAATAATTATCCAAATACTTTCGCACAGATTTCCGTAAATATTTTATGAGGGTCGATATTGTAATCCTCGAGTAGATCAAGAAACATTTTTATTTTTAGTTTTACGAGGGCATTACAATAATTACCCGAATACTTTCGGCCAAATTTCCGAAAACATTTTATGAGGTTCAATAGTGCATTCCTCGGGAAGATTACGACAAGATATTTTTCCACCGAGAATCGGTAATCACCAAAGCGACGATATAACGGAAGAGAGAAAAATAATCCACCAGAGGAGGGACCAGTATACCCGGACGTAATATAAATACTTGGACGCCGGATTAAACAGTTGAAGTTAAGGTACGAAGACAGTCCCAGGACGAATGCCTCCGAGACATCAGTTCCACCCAAGTTAATAGTGCAGGTTTCTCAAGTTCTCCGAATACGATGCAGCTCCGCCATTCCTTTGATACAGTGTTTGTATCTCCTGTATATTTGTATATTATGTGATTGTAAATAAATTCCTCTGCAAACCGTGTGTGATATATTTATTCTACCGCGCATCCCCCACACATTATAATGGGTATTCCGAATTTTGTAATTTTTGAAGCATTATAAATGTTTTTAATTAGTTTAATTAATGTTTTTAATTAATGTAATTACATAAATATAGATAAAATTTATCAAAATATTACTGACTACGTACTTATTACGTACTGTTATCCGCGAGTTGAATTTTTCACTTTCTAAATTTGTATTGTAACTTAAGAACCTAAATCATTCCTATTCCTAAAAATCCTATTTTACCCCCTTGAGAGATGATATTGCAAAAAACGCTGCAATATGTATTTTTTTATTTCTTACCAAGAGTCTAAATATAAATTTTCATATACCTAATTTATAAAATGATTAGTTCCCCATACAAACTTTCATCCCTTATTTCATCCTTTTCAGTTTTTTTTTAGAAAAAGGTATCCTGTGTCCTTTCTCAGGATGCAATCGTTCAAATACCCAACTTTTGATAAAACAAGGACTCGCAAAATTACACTCGCTACGCAACATAGCTGCATATCTTAAGGTATGTTCACACTAGGCAACAAATTGCTGGCAACATGTTGCCAACACTTTGACATGGCAACATAAAGTTGCTTCAATTTTATCTGGATGCATGTTGTCTGTAAGTCCACACCACAACCAGACAAATCTTGAAAATGGACGTGAAAGCTGCTCGTGTTTGTGCTGCTTATGTTGTGATAGCTGCCGGTTCAAAAAACGAAATAGACGATATTGGCAAAGAGAATTTTAAAATGTACAGCCATTTCACACATTTCGTCATACTTAATATTCCTGTTTCATATTTAATATTCCTGTTCGTCATATTTAATAATCCTGTTATTCTTTCGTTACAACATCCCACAAAGCTGGCGCACCTTGCAACATTTCTATCAGATCTGTACTTTTTTGTTTGGTACAGGAATATTTAATTTCTTCACAACCACTCTTCTCTATCACTTTTTTGAACTATAAACTTATAACAAAAACGATGTAGCTAACCTGCACAAATGAAACCTCAACCACTGGGATTCACGCAAAATGTTGTCAACACTATCCACACTGAGCGATGTTACCCATATAAGAGCGATGTTAACCGTATAAAACGGGATACACGGATATAAGCAACAAGCAAAAAAATTCTTTGATGTAAGCCGCAAAATGTTGACGAGTATCCATCAACATGTTGCTTGTTTACAGCAACATGTTGTCAACATTGTGTTGACAACATGTTGCCAACAATCTGTTGCCCAGTGTGGACCTAGCTTTAGAATACCCGCTCAAAATGTGTTAAAAATATCCAATTTTTTTAAACTTAATAAAGTCGGAACATATATACGATTAGATAATATATATAAAATAAGCCTGCATATATAAATATATTCAACCTTTCCGTAGCTCTATATTATTGTTGAGTCTTTTTAGGAGTACCAAAACAAATCTCATTTAAATTTTGCCAGTTATTTACTAGTTTTCAATCCACCTTCGTGGCACTCAAAAAAAACCAGAAAAATAACATTGTTTTAAGATCATGCCTTTCCATTAACTAAGTGAATAGCAATCTGCAGACGCGTTTGGCGATTTATCTCTCATCAGTGCAGCTTTGCTTTTATGAATTATAATTTGTAAACACTTACTTGAAACCCACGTGGATGACTAGGGGTTAGATATTTTTAATTTGACATGTCGTTAGAGAGAAATGAAAGTTAGAGATTTAAAAGGTTTTACCAATAGTAAATTATTATTTTCTATAATTCCGTGCCTCAAATAGTTAAAAATCAATGTTGAATACTGAATTCATCACTAGCATTCAAGTTTACATCCGTCCACGGACAATAACAACCCGCTTTTCATAAAAACACAGACGTCCTACATAGCTAACCCCGCAAATTACTTACGTATGGCAAAAGTTCGTTGGGCGCCATCCCAGAAATGATAATTAAATATCTAATAATAACTTTCATGTTGTTAGGCCAGGATGTGCACAGTGTCGCCCAAATTTCCTCCATTTCCTTCGGATGATTATCACCAAACTAAACAAAACAAATTTAATTTAAAGAATAACATTTTAATTAAACAAAAACATATTTTATTTTGAAAACTAAAAACTATCTACAAATGCTTTGGTAAGTATTGGACACTAGTAATTGTAACTAGTGGAAAGTATTCTAATTTAATCTTCCTTACTCAACATTTCCAAAAACTTTCACTTTAAAAGAAAACTAAAATATATTATTGATTTGCCACGAACTGTATTAAGTCTTCCATACGTAAAAGCAATGTACCAAATATATTTTTAGCTGATTTATAACAAGTTTCATGCAAGCTACTACTATCTATTAAATCTACATTTCTTCTGTTTATCTCACCTTTGCAGTAATGTAAAAAATATTATTCAAGACCATTTCGGTGGCTTCGGCCGATCCCCATCCTTCCCTCCTCCTGCCAGGCTTTACGATTTCGTTGGCATAGAACTACGACAAGTAATAAGAACTTGAGCAACCACAAACAATTTTCATTTACAGTTTCCCAACGAAAATCTCGTTTATAAAGCAACATTGAATTTAGGATTCGATTACATTACCTGGTAGTAGAACAGCGGATTTGTTGGGGGCACATTCGGGTCAACAAGCTCCATGTTATGCAACCAGGGCAGAAGGTATTGGAGCAAGAGTTGTCTCACTTCCGGACGCGCTGTTTGGAATCTATGAGTTATTTCTAGAAAACAAGAAATGACAAATTAAAGATGTGCGCTCTAGATTCTACTAACTAGATTGTCTGTCTATTCTTGATTGGCTAGTTAGGTTAGTTCTAGATTTAGTATATCTAGTCTAGAGTGTCTAGTCTTATCTGCCTATAATTTGACGAACGATACTAGACAGACATGTCTAGAACAGACAGACAGGAATCTTGTTCGTCTAGTCTGTCTAGCCTTGTCTGTTTAGTTTTGTCTGTGTAGTCGTGCCTGTCTAGTCTTGTATGTCAACTGTGGTCTGTGTAGTCTTGTTTGTTAAGTCTTGTCTGTATAGTTTTGCTGTCTAGTATTATCTACATAGTCTTGGTTTTCTAGTCTTCTCTGATTAGTCTTGTATGTTTAGTCTTGTCTCTCTAGTCTTGTCTGTCTAGTCTTGTCTAACTAGTCTTGTCTGTTTAGTCTTATCTGTCTAGTCTTGTCTGTTTAGTTTTGTCTGTCTAGTTTTGTTTGTCTGGTCTAGTCTGCCTAGTTTTATTTCTCTACCTTTGTCTATCTAGTCTTGTCTGTCTACTGTTGTCTGTCTAGTCTTGTTTGTCAAGGCTTGTCTGTCTAGTCCTTTTAGTCAAGTCTTGTACGCCTAGTTTTTTATATCTAGTCCTGTCCATGTAGTCTAGTGTACTTCTAGTCCTGCTATAATCTTGCCTGTCTATTCCTGCCCATCTAGTCCTTTCTGTCTAGTTTTAAGTTACCTAGTGTAGTTTGTATGACTTGAGTGGCTGAATCAACTGCTTCTAAGCTAGATTACGGCCAAAGAAGTATAAATATAGATTAGTTATTAATCTGGGATGTAGCCTAGCTCGCGTCCGTAGAAGAAATACACGTGTACCCTGGGTAATGCTAAATGAGCTGGAGCGATAGTTGACGGCTAGTCCTATCTTTTCAAAAGATCTCCTAGCCTGATACGTATGGAAACAAAAACAAAACAAATCAGTTCTTCTCAGAACTGTATGACAAGAAATATCGGACCGAGTCTCCAAAGTTGCCAACTTAATGTGGAAGGACTAAGCAGAGCAAAATGCGAAGTTTTGTCAAAGATTTTACGAGAACATAAATTTGAAGTAGCTACCATTCAAGAAACTCAGGTAGAAAATGAAACCGACCTCAAAACAAGAGGCAAACTACCAGGATATGAAATCCTTGGTGCTACCTATCACCACATATATGGATGCGCAACCGATATACGTAGTAACATTGAAAACGCTCGCCTGGTAGGCACCAATATTAGTAACAATAACATTCACACTATCACGGTGAAGATCGAGGAACTCACAGTGGCAAACATATACAAGCCTCCGTTAGCCCAGTGGCCTCTTGAAGCTGTCTATGTGGGAGATTTTAACAGCCACCACATAATATGGAAATATAACAGTAATGACTATAACGGTGAAACACTTGCAGAATGGGCAGACGAAAACAGCTTAAGCCTCATTTTTGATGCAAAAGACAAGGGAACGTTTAGATCGGCAGCATGGAACAGAGAGTACAACCCGGACTTGTGTTTCTCGACCCAAAATACTCAAAACCAACCAGTCCACATATCCAGAAAAGTCTTGAAAAACTTTCCCCACAGCCAGCATCGCCCAATTATATATGAAATAGGCACTCAGATCACAATAATCCGATATATACCCAGATCAAGGTGAAACTTAAGGCAAACTGGACAAAAATCTCTCTTGAATTGGACAAAATTGTGAGATGGATCCCGGCAGAGCCTGATAATTATGATAGGTTTGCAGGTGCTGTGGTTTCAGCTGCAAAAAAGTCCATGCCCAGAGGGTATCGTAAAGAATACATCCCAGGATGGAATGCGGAATGTGAAGAACTGTGTAACAACTGCATAGAGAGCGGCGACCCAGATATAGCCAACGACCTTGTACAAGCACTAGATGAAGCTCGGAAAAATAAATGGGTAAAAACAACAGAGGAAATGAATTTACAAAGATCCAGTAGAAAATCATGGAGCCTACTTAAAAAGTTATGAGGCACTAATCCACCCATTCGAGAAACCCACTTGATCTCTCCAGATCAGATAGCCAGCAGAATGGTAACTTTATCTACAGTCCCACGTGATAAACAGCATACAAAACTTCAAAACTTCAAAACGAACTTAGCAATATACGCCAAACAGTACCACGCGACACGGAATTCTCTCGTGAGTTCACTACTGAGGAATTAATTGCAGCTCTTAAAGATGTGAAAACTGGCAAAGCGCCTGTGTTTGACGGGATACATCCTGAGTTCCTGCTTCACGCCGAGAGAAGACAAAGAAATGGCTGACAGTATTTTACTCGCGCATCTTAAGATCTGGAGTCTTGCCGAAAGCTTTTAAAATGAGTAAAATAATCGCTGTACTAAAGCCCAATAAACCACGAGATAAAGTCGAAAGCTACCGCCCCATAGCACTCCTTAGCTGCTGATATAAACTATTAGAATGACTTCTCCTCAACAGATTTGGCACGTGAATTCTGGAACATATTCCACCCGAAAAAGCTGGTTTCAGACCTAATCGAAGCTGTGCAGATCAAGTTCCCAGCCTAACTACACATATTGAAGTGGGTTTCCAAAAACAACAAAAGACAGCTGTAGCAACAAAAGACAGCTTTCGTGGACCTAACAGTTGCTTACGACCCAGTATCGAAAGAAGGGCTCGTATACAAGCTGTCTGAACAAGTCCCTTGTCATACAACGCTGCGACTGATAAACAACATGCTTTCTGACAGACATTTCCAAGTAATCCACGGTAATACCTTAAGCAAACAGAGAAAACTCAACAATGTATTGCCTCAAGGCTCAGTTTTGGCTCCGATGTTTTTCAATCTCTATATTTCAGATTTGCCTAAAACCGACGCGATAAAGTTTGGATATGCTGATGATCTAGCCTTAGCTGTACAACACAAACAATTTGAACCCACCGAAAACACGTTGACCAACGACCTCAACAAACTGTACAAATATTTTACCAAGTGGCGGTTAATACCAAACCTAAATGAAACTGAAGTCAGCTGCTTACACCTAAATAACAATAAGGCAAATTATGAATTAGAAGGCAAAATGAATAATACAGTGCCACCCTATCAACGGTATCCAAAGTATCTCGGGGTAATCTTAGATAGAACTCATCATCATTTAAAAAGCATCTTGAAACAACAGCGCAAAAAATAAGCACTTGAAATAACATTATCCAGAGACTATGTAGCACTAGCTGGGAGGCATCGGCAAATACATAACGAACAACTGCACATAGTTTGGTGTATTCTGCGGCAGAGTATTGTGCCCCGGTATGAATGAACAGCGCACATACCAAGAAAGTGGACACTCAGCTTAATATAGCAATGAGAACGATTAGTGGCTGCATCAGAACTACTCCATCCTGTTGGCTCCCAACACTCAGCCACATACCTCCACCTGCCCTAAGAAGACAAGACGCCCTAATAAAAGAATCTAAAAAAAAGAATTAATAACACACAACTCCCTATCCATGAGGATATCCCGTATCTGTCAAGAAACCGGCTTCGATCTAGGAAACCGCCAATGTTATCAGCACAACAACTGGCAGCCAATAACTTTAACATCAACGAATGGCAGACTCTCTGGACTGAAAATGCCCCACCCGATGTACGTAATCTCATTGACCCAGGCGTAAAACCCGATGGCTTCGACCAACCACGACATATATGGAAGACCTTAAACCGTGTCAGAACAGGACATGGTGTGTGTGCCCATAACCTCCATAAATGGGGAAAACGACCCAACCCAGGCTGCGACTGCGACCCAAACCAAACAATTGGTCACATAGTGACAGAGTGTGAACTGAGGACATATCAAGGGGATTTGAGGGACTTCTTTCACACCACACAATCAAGTCTTGAATGGATAGCTGAACTAGATCTTTTAATATAACAATTTTATATCTACTTATATGTCTATTTGTAACTCGTATATTGTAATGTCTTATTCAATCGTTAATTTTTACATATTTTATAAATTTACCATGTGTTGTGCCATACGCAAAATAAATAAATAATAAGTTTTTAATCTAATGAATTAAGCTCTAAAACTAGTCTTAGTCTCACTTTTAATGATTTGACTAATCTAGTCTATTTAATTTAATCTTATTGTTAAACTTGGCTAGTTAAATAAACAAATTTGTAAGATATTTAATCTGGCCCTAGAATAAACTAAATATTTTGCACTAATTTTTCGCGATGAATTTTCCTTGCAATAAATTTTCTTACGATCAATTTTTCGGGATTAATATTCGGGACCAGTAAATAAAGTCCAGACCAAAGTTCCATTCGTCATAATTCAGCAAATTGTAAATTATTTAGAGACGACGAATCTTGTTATTCGCGCAGTTGTTTGCGTAATTCAGCAAACCCATCGAAATGTGACGAGGCGAAGAAAATTAATTACCAAACAGAAATAAACTAAATCCTCACCGAGTCTCGCAGACGCGGCCTTGCGATCTCCCTGTGAATGAATAACAAAACAATTCAATCATAAAAAAAGAAGAAGTAATCAGAAAACGTTTCAGCAAATTGACTCCGCAAATCTCCGCACGAAAACACATTACTGTTTGCCATTGAAGTCGTTTATTTGCTTAGCGTAATCTCCCGGACATCAAGATTTGAAAGGATGACAACAAACCTCATTGATAGATGGGTTTTAATGCTGAAGATCAGCGCGGATAAATTGAGCATAACACTTACTTTTCACCTCCAGATTATTGAAAGTGAAAGAAACTTGATTATTTCCTTCAGTTTTTCGTTTGATCCAGCGCTTTCACTTTACATAGATATCGCAGAGCTTCAATAATACTCCAAGAAGAGAGATTTAGAAGAGAGATTAACTAAACAGACAAAACTAGACAAAGTTTGGGCTGATAAGATTAGGACATACATGGCTACAAAAACAGAAAAAAGTATTGTCTGTCTAGTCTTGCCCGTCTAGTCTTATTCGTCTAGTATCTGTATAGTCAAATAAACTAAAATCAAAATGTTTATTCCCAATGAGATAAAAAGATCTATAGGATATGTCAAAGGAAGAAATAAATACAAAAAATTAAACAAAATAAATAATTATACAAAAGTAAATTCCTCGATGTTTTAGATGGTTTTTGTGAGGAGCACTTCCTTCATTCTATAAAGAAATTTCTTATAGGATCGCTCTTCTGCTAAGCTGGCTGGTAGTCGATTATAAATAGTAACCCCATGATTGGTTCTTTCAATCATGGGGTTACTATTTATAATCGACTACCAGCAATATAGAACAAATAGTTAGATTTGTTTTGGGCCTGTATAAGAGATGTTTTCCTCTTGTGTTATGATTGTGTATGTCTAAGATTTTTTGGAAATTGTGTTTGTGCTTATGGATGCATGTGAGCATGTAATTTCCAGTATGTAGAGGCTTTTAACTGTTAATATGCCTAATTCTCTGAAGTCTGGTCTACAGGAGGTAGTTATACTGAGTCCTTTTATGGTTCTGACAATTCTTTCTTGCGCCATTAACATTGCATCTACCCGTGTAGCGCATCCCCATAGAACTATACCATATGTCATCAATGGTTGGACTTTTGCAAAATAATAAGTGAGGAGGTCTTCTTTCCGTAGAAATTGTCGAAGGAATCTTATTTGAAATATTTTATTGTACAGTTTGTTACAGATTAGTTGAATGGTGACATTCCAATGCAAATTTTCTTCGAGATGAATTCCAAGAAATTTGGATACCTTGTTTCTTTTGATGGAGACGTTATGAATTTTCAGTGGAAGGTCAATCGCGCGGGAACTGCGTGCAGTTTGAAATATAAGGTATTCTCTCTGTTACGATAAAGACTTTTTGCAGAGAACCATTTGTTAATTTTATCAAGAACCATATTGGCTCTTAGTGGATTATCAGTCCTATTATGTTCCGAGTTGAAGAAGCTGGCATCGTCTGCATAAAAAGAACGGTGTTGATCATATAAGAAGCTAACCAGATCTAATATGTATAGAAGGAACAGTGATGGAGCGAGGACACTACCCGGAGGAACTAACATGTTTCTGAACTTTAAACTGGATTGTCTGGATTACAGTTCCAGATTTGACTTGAACAAACTGTTGTCGGTTTTCAAGGAAAGATTTAAACTGGCGGCTTTTCCTCTTATCCCAGAATTGAAGACCTTGTCCAGAAGAAGGCTGTGAGACACACAGTCAAACGCCTTCGATAGGTCGCAGAAAATCCCTATCGGAGTGTTTCCCTTATCTATCTCAGTGATTATCATCATCATCACGTAGCGCTACAACCCTGGGTGGGTCTTGGCTGACTGTACAACTTTTTTCCAATTTGTTCGGTCTTCCATCAACCTAGGGTCAAATGGAATGTTCATTTTCCGGAGATCTGCTTGGATGTTATCTCTCCATCGCATTCTGGGACGTCCGAGCGGTCTCTTGCCTGTGGGAATCTCAGTGATTATGGTGTTTTAGAATTCTGCAGTTGCAGAAGTGGTCGATTTTCCTTTGCAGAAACCATGTTGTTGCTTTGGTATGAGATGGAATTTATCAACAAAAGTCTATTACGCATGCAATATTACAGGATATTTTCTAAAACTGATATTAGGGCTATGGGCCGGTAGTTATTCGGTTGTTTTTTGTCTCTTTTTTTATGAACAGGAAGAATAGTAGACGTTTTCAGGATTACTGGGAATATTTCCCAGTTGGCTGTTGGCCATGTTGGCTGGAAGTGAGTCGGGTCCACTGGTTTTCTTATCTTTTAGAGACTCAATAATTTGTAGTACTTCATTCGACGAGTATTCCTCCCGGAACATCGTATTGGGATTGAAACTAATGTGATCGTTGGAGATTTTTGTTGGCACGATGTTTTGGCTGATCGATCTAGGAGCTTGATGAAAAAAGTCGCTGAAGATGGTCGCTATTTGCTTCAGATCAGTAACGAGCATGGAATTTTCCCAGATTTCAATTGGTTCCGGATTGGCTTTGTTAGTTTGCTCCTTTATCACTTTCCAAAAAGCTTTTTGTTTTCGGTGCCTCGATTATTCTCTGACGAAAGAAATTTTCTTTAGCAGACAGGATTAACTTTTTATGCTCCATTTTTTGATACAAGTATCTTTTATGTAATACTGGAAACTGTTTCTGAAGGATAAAAATATCCCTTAGCTTAGAGGCCGAAATTTTTACCTCCTTGGTAATCCAAGATTTTAGATTGGCATTAATTTTCATTAAGGGAAAGCAGGAAAAGAAATAGTTTTGGAGATAGTTGAAGTAGTGTTGTCCGTTACTATCTGGATTTTTGTAGATCTCAGCCCAAGATTCGCTCTGAAGATATTCGGTAAAACGTGTTAGTAGACATGTTTCTGGTGATGAAGTATTCTTTACTCTCATGGATCTTCATGCTGCTGCTTAATCATATTAACCGATGATCAGATAACGGAGTATCTTCCACTGAGGTTGATAGGTGTCGTCTTGTTATGACAAAATCGATAATATCTATCGATTTTTGATCAGGTTGTAGACGTTATTTTGGTGTAATGGTGTACATATTCCACCCATTCCATAAGCAGCAAATAAATGTATCAGTTTTTTCTTTTGAGTTGTCAAAAAAGTTTGAAGACACCAACTACAATTATATCTTTTGCATTATTACCATACTTTTGGAGAATACTGCCTAAAATTGCCATGAATGTGAGTAAACAGCTTGTTGATGGTCTGTAGATATTTAAAATAATAGTGCAGTTGCCATTCATTTTCCATTCGATTCCACAAATTTCCATGGTTTTCTCAATATTGAACTGAATTTCCTTCAACTTTTAATCTCTCCACTCCCATGTAGCTGTGATGTAATGTGGATCGGGTCCAAATAGCTACTCCACCTCCAGTTGATTGGGTTCTGCTGAAGAAGGTAACCAGTTTATAATTGGGGATGTGGAATAAAGGAAGATGTTCTGGAGATAACCAAGTTTGATTGAGGCAGATGAAATATGGGTTGTTAACTTTGATAGCCAGTTTTAGTTGGGCACTTTACTTACGTAATGTCTGGATATTCAGATATAAAAGAATGTCCGATTGGAAATAATTATTTGTCATTACTTGTTTGATTTGTTCCTCTCCAGGTTGAGGAAAAAACGATTTATGTGTTATAACGCAGCCATGGATTCGGATTATAATGTCCTCCAAATTTTCCATAGGCAGTGACACTTTAAAAGAAGAATTCTCCTAGAGGCGGTTAGAGGATAACTTTTATAGAATTTGCTGAAAGTTCTTGCTTTTCAGGAAGGATGCAAAATCATTTTCAGTTAGTTGCGGTTCCAGTCAGGAAATATGCAAATGAGCATATTTAGTGAAAGCCCTTATATTCGTAGACTCAGTATTAGAACCAATAATTAAATCAGAGCGACGAGTTCTTCTCGTGTATTTTTTTGAATTTGCCATCTGTCTTTATCGGTTTCTTTTTCTGCATCGAGTCTATTTTCGGTATTTGACTGCGGCGACTTTAGTCGTGACTCGTTTTCGATCATTTTTCAAAATCTACGTTCGCTGTAGCGGGCCGCGGTGGTTGGCTATTATAGGTGAGATTGATATTAGATTTATCGCTAGTGCTCGCCTTATATTCAATGGAATTGGTTAGGTTAGGTCAGAATCATTTCTTAAATAATTAATTTGCTCGCTTAGTTCACCAATACAAGTTTTACGCGGTTCAATAACTGCATTTATTAACTGCACTATTTATTATGTCGGTAAAAGTTGAGCTATGTAGAAATGTGATAATTGCATCGCTGTGGTTGTCCACGGTTACGGCAGACCTTAGATCTCTTCGCATTTTAATTATACACTTTTTAATAATGCACGTTGCGTATTAAACACTAAATATTTTGTTGAGTTCTCGTTTCAGCGAGTGCACACTACCGCGTTGAACGTTCGACGTGAACTGTCTTGTCTGTCTAGTCGTGCCTGTGTAGTCTTATCTGTCAAGGTCTTGCCTGTCTAGTCTTCTCTGTTTATTCTTGTCTGTATAGTCTTGATTCTCTAGTATGGTCTATTTATTCTTGTCTGTCTAGTATTGTATGTTTAGTTTTGTCCCTCTAGTCTTGCCTCTCTAGTTTAGTCTTGCTAGTCTACTCTTGTATGTCTAGTTTTGTCTGTCTCGTCTTGTTTGCCAAGTCTTGACTGTCTAGTCTTGCCCGTCTAGTCTTGTATGTCTAGTCTTGTCCGTCCGTCCTCGGTAGTGTAGTTGACAACATACCCGCCGTTCAATGCGGGAGACCCGTGTTCGAATCCTGGTAGTACTTCGAAGTATAAGCAAATCTGCTTGAGGTTGTAAGAAACCTTGTTTTGTTCTAAGATAATTCTATGGTATATCTACTCTTGCCCTGTGTGATCCTGTCTAGTTTATCCTGCCTAGTCAATCAACCAATCAATCAATCAATAAATTTATTTCATTAAATATAAGCACATGTAAAAAATACAGCAGCTAAATGAAATATGTCTAGAAGAAATAATAATAATAATATATACAATAGAAAATATAATATAATACACACAAAGATATACTGAATTAAACATTTTGTTTTCTGGGGAGATTTACTGCAGCCCAATTTTCACTTGATTTAAATTAATTTGCTTGAACTCAGTTGGTAATTTGTTATATAATTTTATGAGGCTATATGGTATATTCTTCTCCGTTAGTGTAAGCCTATGCAGAGGAAAATCGTACATATCTTTAATATATCTAATATTCTTCTCCGTTGTTTTCTCAAAATTTCTCAGTAGATTTTTGTTTTTTAATAAAAACAGTAAACTTTCGAACACGTATGTACCCGTATGTAGTGGTTAATATGTTGGCTTCTTTAAATCTTCCCCTGCAGGACTCTCTAAATTTAAGGTTTAGAAGTATACGGAGAGCCTGTTTTTGAATTCTGAAAATATGTTGGATTTGTAGTCCATTACCCCAAAAAGAGATTCCATAACGAAGGTGGCTATAGAAATTTGAAAAATAGACGAGTCTTAACGTCTCGAAGTCTGCATAGGGTTTTAGTATCCTCATCGCATATACTGCTTTGTTTAGCTTAGTTCTTAGTTGTGCTATGTGTGCCGACCATTCCAATGTATCGTCAATGAAGATACCCAAAAATCTTACAGCTTCTTTACTTTCCAAAATATCTTCTCCTATTTTGCATTCTTTTGGATATTTTATTGTACTTCGTTTTGTCTTGAATGTTATTATGTTTGTCTTTGTTTTATTTACGATTAGTTTATTTGTCACAAACCATTGCTCCTGGGCCTGCATCATCCAATTTGTATTATGGCAGATCTCTTCGACATCCTTACTTATTAACAACAAACTGGTATCGTCTGCATACTGAGTTATTTTATGTTTCGTGTTCTTGGTGCTATGAGGTAGGTCGTTTATGTATAAAGTAAACAGTAGCGGTCCTATTACGCTTCCCTGTGGTATCCCAATATTAATTATTCTAGTTTTTGATTTTGCATACCCTTGCATGGTATTTATTCGTGTCAATTCCTCCCGGTTACTAAGGAACGATGCTATCCAGTTTAAAGCCACTCCTCGTATTCCATATTTTTCTAGTTTCTAGAGTATTACATGATCTACTAGATCATAGGCTTTTGTTAGATCTAGTAGAATTCCAGTGGGGATTAAATTTTTTTCCATGTTTTCTAAAATGTTTTGGATAAAACAAAAACATGCCGTGTCCGTATTTCTTCCTTTAGTGAAACCGTGTTGTGTCATACTTAAACAGTTATATTTCTCTAAAAAAATTGTTATCCTACATTCTATTAGTTTCTCAAAGAGCTTTGAGAAATTTGACAATAAACTAATTGGTCTGTAGTTATCAACACTGCTTTTATCTCCGGATTTGTATATTGGTGTTATTATTGAAAGTTTTAGCATATCTGGGAAAATAGCATATTGAATCGACTTATTAAATATGTGTACCAACGGATGCGATACAAGTGCGATCACTTGTTTTAAAATTGTAATTGGCACTTCATCATAGCCGGAACTTTTCTTATTTTTAAAAGATTTGACTGTAGCACTCATTTCTTCTATCGAAACTGGATAAAAGAAAATTTAATTTGCGTTTACATCTATGTTATCGGCGAACTTTTTTTTTTAAATTTCTTCTTGTAGCATACACGCTGTCAGCGTAATGGTTATTTATCCAAGTAGCGGTTGTGGTTGGATCTTGGTCTTCGCTTACATATGTGAGATGAGGCTTTTTTATATTAACTATTTGTCTGATGACATTCCAAATTACTTTTTGCGGGTTTTCTGCCATATCGACTTGGTTTTTATACTGGGCCCTTTTCGCTTCTTTTAACGCTCCCTTATATCTACTTCGCAAGTTGTTATATATCCTCTTATAATTATGATCAACCTTTGAGATAGTTTGAAATAACTTAAGGTTTTTCTCAATTTCTATCAATCGAGGATTAGATAGGATTCGTTGTTTCTTTTGTTGTAATTTGATTCTTTTGCGAGGGAAACATTCGTGAAAGGAAAAGAGGAAAATATCCATAAATTCCTTCCACTGCCTGTTCACATCGCTTTCTTCAATACTGAAAATGTTGCTCCATGTCTCCTTTTCCAAGTAATTATTGAACTGATTCGTACGCTCTTCGTCGAAAATTCTGACAAGATGAAAATTCGGTTCGGTTGTGGGAATGTTTATTTGAATTGCAATTTTCTGGGCACAGTGATCTGATAGATTGTATTGCATTGTTTGTACTTGGTAGTTGTTTTTTGTATTTACAATAATGTTGTCAATACACGACCCTGTACCTGGATGGCTTATTTCTTTTACTGTTATAACAGCGTTGAAGGATTCCAACAGCGATATAAACTGCTGCCTTATGGGTGTTTGCTTTAGAAAATCAATGTTAAAATCTCCTCCAATGACAAATTATTTAGATCCAGAGCTTATTTTTAATAGCAACTTATGAAAATTGTGCAAGAAAAGTTTGCTATTTGTTAAAGGGGTTCTGTATATAGCAATAATTATGACACAGTGTTTATCAATATTAGTTTCAATTGCCGCAATTTCAAAAGAATACTTTACCGACATATCATGTCCTTTCTAACTTTCCATCTTACATCTTCTCCACAGTAGATCGCCACTCCCCCATGTTCTCCTGCCGTTCTTGCAAAATAAGATGCTAATTGAAAATGCTTAATCTTGATGGCTTCCAATTGGTTTTCATCTTTCCAGTGCTCCGTGAGTACTAGGAACGAACATTCTGGATTATCCTCAAGCATCCTTTCTATGATATCAATAGAATTCCCGATTGACTGGCTGTTTTGATTAATTATGGTTAATTTGGACGTTTTTTGTTTCCTTTGCGGATTTGCTTTACTGTTTTCTGATTTCGGATGAGTTTTTGTTGTTTTTAAACTTAAATGTGTTTCCCCATGCATTAATTGTTCCCTCTTCCCTTCCTGAGATTTAGGAAAAAACGGTTTACGCATGTGTACTTAGGCCATGTTTCTGGGTTATTCAAATCTTTTAAATATTCAGACGGTGCAGTAATCTTAAATGAAGAGTATTCCTCCGGGTATTTGGAGTCTAGTTTTGTACATTGCAGAGAGTCGATACCTAATTTACTACGTAAGTAGTCCATTACATCACCTTCTGTAAGACTTGGCTCCAATTTGTAAACATGAACATGAGCTAATTTCTTCGCCGTTTTTATTGTTGTAGTTTCCGAATTTCCATAAATAGTGTTGGATTGTCGGTTTCTTTTAAATCTCTTTTTTTGAATCTCCCAAATTCCTTCATTATCATTCATATCTGTTTGCGCTTTTTCCGCATTATTTACTACGCGTGTTTTATTTTTACCTTGAGTTTTTAAGTCTGAGGAATTTTTATCGATACGAGTTTTTAACTTATTCTTTTCGGTGTTGGAATGTTCGATAGCGTTGTCTTCACTTTCCAAAACTTCGATATCACTTGTGTTGTCTTTCTGCGCACTTGTGGATTCTTTACACATTTCTTTACTGCACGAAGAGCACTTTGCGTAATTTAGGTTCATGTCTAATAATGTTTCTATTTTATCGTTCAGTTCGGAAATTTTAGCCATAAAACTGGCTTCAACCGCCGCTACTTTTTTTTCAATTATTCCCGAAATCAAGTCTTTAAAACCGGCACTTTCCAGATATTCAATAATCTTGTCACTATGCCCTTCCAGGGTTTTTGACCTTAGCTCCCTCGACATATTAGTTATATGTAAAGTAAGCTATAAATCACTATTTGTTTAAATCGTAAATTTTACACGGAACTTTTATTCGCACGTCTCCACACTTCGACTGATGCGACTCGACTGCCTAGTCTTTCTAACTAGTTTATTAGTTTACTATCTGATAGATTATTTAATAACAAATGCTAATTTAATTCGCAGAGGAAAATTTAAAATTGATCTGGGGTTTTCTGCTTACCTAATTCAATTTAGATTAATCTACTGTTTGCTACTTACCCGAAAACATTGGCATAGTTAGTTCTGGGTGCAGATGCGACAATTGACTAGATAGATGAATCTGTGATCTGCAATAAGTTGTTGCCAACACTGTGTCTAGCGTACTACGCCCCTTATCACCTTCAGCTGAAACAAAAAGAAAGTTAATTAATATGATTACCTAGAGTGAACTAACCGAATCTAAACGCGTGCACAGAAATTGGTCCACTGTAAACTTTGACTTTGACTATATTTTTTGGACTTTAATTGTTAAACCAGCTGTTAACGGGTCATGGGTGTTTTATAGAATTCCTACACAACATCGGGAGGGCATCAGATATATAGACGGCAGCAATACTCAATCTTAATCCAAGAAATACAATTCGCAAATGCTACAATTCCAAGAAGATTGGGAAATCATAAACAGAATGGTCAACAAGATATTTACCAGAAAAAGAAGCTGATGAACAGCACTGGAACAAGGGGGACAGCGAAATCGTACCCCCAAAATCCCACTCAGATTTAAATGAAACAACAGACACTTGTATTTTTTAAATGTTATGACAATTGACCGCATGCAGCTTTACATTCAGGGTTGTAATGCTGCAAGCGGTCCCAGGGTGATCAGGTTTTGTATAAAAATATAAAACGTATTGTCTGTTTAGTCTTGTCGTTATTGTTTTATCTGGTTAATCTGTCTAATTCTGTCTGCCTAGTCTTATATGCCTGGACTTCTCTGTCTAGTCTTATCTGCCTAGTATTGTTGGTCTAGTCCTGTCGGTTTAATCAGTCCTGTTTATCTAATCCTGTTTGTCCTGTCTATCTAGTTCAACCTGTTTAGTCCTGTGACAGGACTAGACAGAATTCCTGTCTGTCTAGTCTAGGTCTGTCTGTGTAGTCTTGTTTGTCTAGATCTGTCTCAATAGATTTGTCTATCTATTTTTGTCTGGGTAGTTTTATATGTCTTATATTGTTCGTCAAGTCTTCTCCGTCTAGCCTTGTCTGTATAATCTTATTAGTCAAGTCTAGTCTTTCGTCTAGACTTAACTTGGTCTAGACTTGCCTATTTAGTTTTGTGTGTTTAATCTTGTCTTAGAGTCTCGTCTAATCTCTCCACTATGTTCAAATTTATTGTATGGACATTATAATTTCTTATACACTCAATTATTTTTTCATATTTAGTGTTTATATAATGCTGTTGTATGTAATCGCAGTCGTCAGTGGGGAATATGTATTATACGAAGGGCCTGCAAGTGAAACATTGGAAAAAAATACAATACGTAATTATTTTTTCTGGCGAACATTTTTCTCGCTGTTACGAGATTCTCTAAAAGATTCTTGGGATTATAAAATTAGCGGATTATAACAAAAAATATATTATTTGATATTATGATCGTGTTCTAAGATTTAGTAATGTGTAAAAGAGCGAATAAGAAATCCGCAGCTGAACCAAAGTGGTTGAAATAGATAGCCAGCCATATCTATTTCGATTTCCGCTTTGAATTGGGTTGTATATATCCGATTGTTATATATCCGAACCGCAAAACCGCTGTTTTCTGTGCTAAAACCGAAACCGCATAACCGTAATAAAAAACCGCGGCTTACGGTTTTATTCAAAGATAAATAAAAATAAAGTACATTTAATTAGTGCTCCCAAACATTGCAAACTGTTGTTGCAAAAATGGCAACCATCAATGGTATATGTGTTCGTGCAATTTCGAAATCTGCATTTATTCGGAAAGCAATAGCTGGCCGGTTTCCCAACCAAATCTTGCCAAAATGTTCTTCAAGTGTTATCAGAAAAGGAAATACCTTAATTCAAAAGGAATACGAAGAAAGAAAGAAAAAAATGATTTTAAAGTTTTAAGAATTAAAAGCAAATAGAAAAAAAATTAGTACTACGCTAGATTAGTGGACTAGTCTGAGACGCCGAAGATACTAACATTAATGTTCATGGAGAAAACAATTTTTATTGCAATGTAGGCTTTCTGCGAATTGAAGGGAACTTGTTCTGCAAATAATATCGTAATATAAGTGTTGAAAAACATTTAGATTCATTTAGTATCGGCTTCAGAAATGATATTGTGGGTGACTTGGATTAGAAATTTGAAGTTCGCGGTGACGTCGCGACGCCGTTGTCAAAAATGTCGACATGGGGTTTTTAGTCGCGCTTTACCACAAGCTTTCCCTTCATTAAAACATCAAATTTGTTTTGCTATATGCAAAATTGCGAAAATTATAGCGGAAAAATCACCGCGAGTTCCCGAAATTGGACCTAGATTAGCAAGTTGCTGCGCCGCTACAAAGATTTTGGAACGCGGTCAAACAAAACGTCATACTTGTTTCGCTAGCTTGAAAATTACGAAAACTACGGCGGAAAAATCAGCAGCCACATTAGGAAATTGAACTTTGCGGTGACCGCTGTCAAAAATTCCGCAACGCGGATTTCAGTCTCGCTTTCCGACCCCCTTTTGCTCTAGCAAAACATCGAATTTGTTGCGGCAGCTGCGAAAATTCGAAAAAACAAATGCAACCAATCCTCGGTAGATCTAACTTTGACGGGCCGTTGCGGCGTCAGTTATCGAGCGATTTCAACGCGGTTTTCAATTTCTGGTCGCAAAAAACTCAAAGTTTGATTGAGTCTGGGATTTATTGCCGTGGGATTATTATTGAGTAAGATACTACACATGACAATGCCCGGTTAATTAAAAAAATGGTACAGATTGTCCTGCTGAACCAAAAATTTGCATTAACCATACAATTCATCTCGCTGTGTGCGACACTTTTTACAAGAAATCATCTCAGCAGCAGTGAAGATGAAAATTTGTTTCCTGAAAAATCGCACGAAGAATTATTACGTATTACACGAATTATGAAGTATTACGCCGAAGAAGATGCTGAAATAAAAAGTAATTTACAAATGGTAAGAAAAGTTGTACAATATTTTCGTTTATCTCCGATAACATCAGTTTTCTACAACGAAACGTAAAAGTTCTTTTTGAAAAGGAAATTGAATTAGCAATGGACATCAAGACAAGATGGTCTTCTATTGAACCATTATAAGAAAAATGTATTCTTCTAAAAGTCGTAATATTACATATTCTAACACATTTAAATTCAATGCATTGAATTGAAAATGTTAATTTTCAAATTTTATGAAACTTTATCTCCAGTAAGCGTAGCAGTAACAACATTAAGCAGCGATGATTCTAACATATTTACGGCATAAGGTGTAATAGGATTATTGGAAGAGAAATTAATTGGTTTTGATATAAGCGAAGCTTCAATGAAAAATATCATGGAACGTTTGAAGACCCGTGAAAATCTGGAATTATGAGAATTAGCTAGATGCTTACTAGATCCTTCGAAAGTTCCAACAAAGTCTGTTTTAAGATTTTATCCAGACTTTATCCAGACAACAATAAGGTTGAAGTCGAAGCTGAATGTTCGGCGAATTCAGAAGAATTAGAAGAAGTGACCAATACAAAGTATTCCTTGCAAACGAAGTACAAAAAGCTATTCAAGAAGAATTAAACAAAAATACTTATATGCAAACAAATCGCTATCCTAATTCTATGGAAAAGGAGCTTGTTGCTAAATATAAACGAACTTCTGAGAGAACAAAAAGATTAAAATATTTTGTTTCAAGTACTCTCTACATTTAAAGTTACATCCACCTACGCCGAAAGATCATTTTCCCTTAGCGGTAACACTACTACCAAAAGTTCTTAAAAACCGAACCCGAAACCGCGGTTTTTAATTTTCAAAAACCAAAAACCGCGGTTTTGAAAAAGTGCGGATATTCAGAAACCCAAATCTTATGTTGTAGAATAAAAGTGTCAATTTGAATCGACATATTTTAACGACAATGTTTAGTATCATGAAGACAGACAAGAGTAGACCATATTGTATGTATCCTTGTTATTAGATATTAGCTATAGCCCACTGTTTCGCTCGCGTGGATTTTTATATCAGTCAAATTAATTCAGGTCAGCTATGTTTACCAAATATTGATAATCTTGTGAGTAATATAAAGACTAATATTAAGATAGGCAGTAAGTAAGATCTGAAAATGCCATCGTAATGGCCGGATAAAATCCAGTTGAAATAAAATAAACTTTCGCATATCTTATTTTCTCCAATATTTTCATATGAATTTTATTTAAACTTTGCACACTAATTACTTATGAATCAAGTTAAAAAGATCCCATGAAAAATATAAATGTGAAAATTAGGAGCCAAGTTATTGCCAAGGAAGCTTGACAAAAGAGGAATAAGAGAATACTTGCAAGCCAATTTAAGAATATGCGTGATTGTTGATTTCGTCGACAAAAGAATTGACATCTAAATGAGTGCTATGTTCTGTAGATAACCCTTAAAATTATTTGTACCTACAACAATCTAATAGTAGTTTATGATAGAAGTGTGTAAAGAAGGGCTTTTGTGCATGAGTTGCGAAGTTTAAAGCAGGGACGCAAAGAAAAGCCACTTGTGTCATACATTATTTTTTATTACGAATGCCAGAAAGACAAAGACTTAAATTACTTTATTAAAAAAGACCCCTCGAGCGAATGAGCGCACTCACTTCGTTCGTGCGCTCATCTTCCTCTCGTGTGCAATCGACAACTTTCCGCACTTGTTGCGAAATATACTATTATCTACAATGAATGTTAAAATACTGTTGAATCAACTAAAAAATAATTGTTTCTTATCGATAATATTGAAAAATTGCAATTTTGACAGACAACATACTTCATCAATCACTGACACAATAAGGAACAAATTGCTAACTAGTAAAGTCACGCACAGTGACGGGAACAATATTAGGTCTATTAAATCTAACCTAACCTAGATTTAATCTAGATTATCTAGGCTAGGTTAAGTTATATTAGAGCCAGATAAATCCAAACTGAGACGCTTCTTGATTCAAAATAAGAAAAATTAATTCAATTTTATTATACGCCAGAAAATTTATTTTCACTACGTCTATGTTTATTGTTTAGTGACGCAAGTTGTTGCCAGCCATAGTAACAACAAACTGAAATCGTTTAATAATGAAACTCCATTTGAATTTACATTGGATTTTTACGCACAATTTGGATACTTTACACACTATTATAATAATGGCATCCTTCACATACAATAATGTATTTATTAATGTGTTCATTTTGGTGTGTGAGCAGATCAAATAAATTTAAAACAATTTCTTGTTTTTTTTTCTGTTACAATAATGTTTGTTATTTAAAAATATAACTTTGAACAGTCGAATTATTTGCACCAAGCAGATAACATAGAATAAATTGAAGCTCAAGATTTGACTTGGCTAGTTTTCATATACAAGTTATCTTATATTTGGCTAGTCAACATATCTTCTTTATGTTTCTAGCGAAGTCAAATCTTGAGGTTTTCCTTTTCCCTTGTATACACACAATTACATACATGGGCGCCAAATTTCAACTTTCTAGATCATCTAGATAACTGGGTTAGGTTTCCTCTACATAGGAACTGGGTTAGGTTTCTGATCTATATGTCAGTCAGCAGCTATGTTGTCAGCAGTGATCCAGTGATAAAAAATACCGATTTTTAGACGATAGTATCTCAATAACCGTTTGAGCTAAAGGGTATAGCCGGATGTATATAGAATTTGCCCCCGCGGAGTTTTCTCTTTGTACCTTGGGGATCCTTTTGGTACCAAATAAAAATAATTCTAACAAAATGTGAGCTTTTTATCTCAAGCCGTTATCGAGATATTAAAAAAAAACTAGTATTTCGATTTTATTTTTTTCACATAGTAAAATTAAAATCTAATAAGCGCCGATTTTTTTCCCAATACTAACGAATAGTAAAAGGCATGATACATTTTTTTTGTTATGATTCTTGTCTGATTGTTATGATCGAAAGCCAATTTTTAAGAAAAGAAACAAATAAAAAAAAAATTGAATTTTTTTGACAGTATTTTTGAAAAGTGTCATCCGCCATATTTTGTCAGAAAATGTCTTCTGTCTACTCCTTTAGACTCAGGAATTTTTTCATGTCATTTTTTTGATGTGGAACAATGTGAAAAAAATTAAAAACGATCTTACATTGCAATGAACATATTTTATTATTGCTAGAAGAAGAAGAAATCTTTATTGGAAACAAACTTTTACAAAATGCTATCGACCACTAGGTTTTTCCGCCTAGGAGTTTACATTTTAATATTCAGAATAATTTTATAAAAAAAATAATAAACTGCTAAATTTCAGATTATGGAGGGTATTGCTAGAAAAATACATAAAAAGTTGTTTTTGACTGAAAGAATAAGTCAGTTAATCAACGTTAACATTTTTTTCTATAAACAGATGACTTAATATTTCGGCAGGTCTTATTATTTTAGCCAAATATCCAGCATTGGAAAGATAATATATAATCGCTGCAATGTGAGAGCAACATCCAATACTACGCCTTCCATTAGCACAATAACAACAATATCGTCTAATATCAGAGATTTAATTCTTTTTCCAGAGATTTCATAGAAGTTTTAGGGAGTAGTTTATTGGTTAGTTTATGATCTAAAATCTAAAAGCTTAAACTTTTGCTTGATATTTGGTAACATTGACACTTTGGTAACAAAATGGGATTGATTTGACTCGACTGTAGTAAGCTGATTACCTTTCCTTTTAACAGCCGCATTAACACTTTGAATTCTAGTTGTTCTAAATATTCTGTTATATTACGAAAGCATCGATCTACTTCTTCTTATTTAGTAACTTAATGAGACATCGTAATGCTAAGGACGATTTTCATAATTTCAGCATCGTTCATATTAGCCTTGTGAGGGCACAAGCATATCTATAATCAAACCATTTGTAGTGCATATTGTAAATGGTTTGCACAAAGGTACTTTTTTGAGCAGAATATGATTTTCTCTAGAATTCATTATTTGTACTTTTTTGATGGCAAATATATGTTCCATCAAAAATAAATATCATTTTTTAGTTCATATAATTTTCTAGCTATGTTTGTATTAGAAAGTAAAGTTTCTCTATTGACAGCGCCAATTCCAAAATTCAATGGCAAATCGTCGTTTTCAAATGAGTTCATCACTTCATCACAGTAGTCAGATACCATTTGTTCACGGGCCAAACCAAAAATGGAAGATATTGTAGCTTTCGAAGTTTTTAATTTAAATAGAAAAATGAATGAGCTTGAGTGACATTACGATTTTTTCAAATGTATTTCGCATGATTTGGTTTAATGTTTTAGGAATCCTTTAGGACAAATATTTTTTTTATGATTTTTTTTGGAAATTAGAAAAATAAAGATTAACGATTAGAAAAATCGTTTTTAATTTTTTTCAGACTGTTCCACCACATCGAAAAAAATCCTGAGTATGAAGGAGTACAGAAGACATTCTAACAAAATTCTGACAAAATTTGGCGGATGACACTTTTCAAAAATACGACAAAAAAATGATTTTAGTTTAATTTCTTTTCTTAAAAATCGGCTTTCGATGTAGGAATCACAACAAAAAAAAAAATTCTTGGCTTTTACTAGTAAGTATTGGGAAAAATATCGGCGTTTATAATTCAATTTTACTATGAAAAAAAAAAAATTAAATCCAAAACCAGTTATTTTTAATATCTCGATAACGGCTAGAGATAAAGAGCTCAAATTTTGACTGAATTATTTTTATTTGGTACCAAAACGATCCCCAAAGTGCGAAAAGAAAACTCTGCGGGGGAAAATTTCATATATAAATCCGGCTATACCCTATATGAAATTTAGGGTTCTAATTAATCTAAGGCACAGGTTATTAAACTAGAGTTCGCGCACCCCTGGGGGTCCGCGTAGTCATCGCTGGGGAGTCCGCGAGACCGCAAGATATAAAAAAAAAATGGTTGAAAACGGTTCAAGAAGACGATATATTGTACACTTTTTAGCTCTTTTTACAATTATTTCTTTTCATTTCTGGTTATGTTTTCCTTTTTTTAATCATATTTCAAAATTTTAAAAATATTGTTTTTTCAGCTTAAGAAAATGTAAAACTAATTCCGTTCCTTTTATTCTTTTTTAAGACCGCTGTAAATTTGAAGTTTTCTTGACTTATTTTAAACTAAATTGCATAATGATTTATATTAACGTAATCTGTGCAAAATTCTGCCTGCCTTGTTATACAATAAGTAAAAATCGGAGGTGTCGAAAATCAGGATTTTTCCAACATAAAAACCCCTTTAAAAAATCGCGAATTTTACATGTTATAGATATTGACATACAAATGCAGCAAAAGACGCGAAAATTGTATGGAACAAATAACTAACTAGTATTTTCGTTTTGATGAAACGTAAGCCTGAAATTAGCAATTAAAAAAACGTTTTATACTTTCAATCCGAAAGTATAAAACGTTTTTTATATTTGCCCGGAACTTTTTCCAAAATAATTTAAATTGACTGATTTTTTTCTAAATTAAATGCAAATTAAAACTATGTATGATATTTGCGGTTGCAAGTAGAATCAATTTGAGAGACTCGAAACTTAGATCACGATTCTCGCGGTCCCGCGGACAGGATCCGCCTATCAACTTGATATTATCCGGCCCTCGTAATAAATTTCAAATCTTATTAAACCTTGCCGAGTGTGCATACTTCGTTTTTAAGGTTTCTTAGGTTAAGCGGTTTGCGCTTTGAAATATACAACGACATTTGTTTAATATTTGAGATATATAGATGAAAACTCGCAGTCAGATTAAGATTTTTTATTTCTTATTTCAATTTTACGAAGTGTAAAAACTTCAAATTCGCACTTTACAAGTTTTGACACTGTATTTCGTGCAGCGAGCAATAGCAGGGCGAAATTGAACTTAAAACAGAATAAATGTTAAATATGTTATTAAATATGTTATATGTAAATATGTTTTAAATGTTAAAACTGTTAATAATGAATATTAAAATTTAAATGGAATTGAATTAATTTGATGTTAAAACCTATGATAAAATGCATTTAGATATGATATTGACTTTTCTTAAGATATAAGCATAAATTTATAACAATCTTTATTTGAAGCACGAATCTTGAATCCGTATAATTATGAATCGCTATTAGACTTGGTATCAATGAATAGGATGGTTGCGACCATTACTACGTGGTAATTGGTTAAAGCAGGCATGAACAACCTCTTTGGGAACTATGGCTAAATTACCATTATTTGTTCGAGTACAGTAGCGACATAGAGTAAGGCGGGCATATTGGTCTCGTTTATTAAAATTTAGGACAGCAGAGTAATTTTCATAGCGGAGGGAAGCCGGCACAGGAATTGTGTGCAGCCAGCGGGCCGTAGGTTGCTCATGCCTGGGTTAAAGTGTTGTTAAAACATAGCGAATTTTTCAATTCAGGATGAGATTTGGTATCGTCTAATTATGAATGATAATTAGTCCTGGTATCATCTAATTCAGAATTTTTAATAATCTGCATTGAAGATTGAATTCTTAACTAAATTAGATCATTAATATATTCTCAGACTAATTCTTGAACAATATTATCCAAGCTCAAATTATAAAATTTAATGTTCTTCCTATCTGTGTTTGCAACTAATATTTATTTTGATTGATTTGGAATTATTGAGTGAAACATTTCTACTTAAATTAATTTAATTTATAATTCTACATCTATATACTATATTCATATTAGCATTGAACTAAATCTCACAAACAACACCGGGTTATATTTCCCTGCCTCTATACGCTCTTCTGCATAGCTTTGTTCATAAATCATATGCCTCTGTTTCAATTACGCGCATTTCGTTGCAAACTAACAAGGACTATAGAAAACAAATGCTGAGCTAAAATACCAGCTAATTGAAATAATCTCAATATTTGCTTGTAAATTCAAACCAAAATAAATTTAAATAACGTTTTGATAAATAATAATTCAATAATAAAGGTTTCTTGCATACTCCGCTAGTTCCACAAAATGCAAATGAGTAAATAAATTTAGTTTCTCCACTTCCTCGTGTTTAAAAAAAAATGGCTCAAACTATTATTATGTCAATAGGAAATTCAGCAAAATGTTTAAATATATTCAACCATGTGGATAAAAGTACAAACAAACTAGAGAGACAAGAATAGACAGAGAAGAGCAAAGGGACTAGAATATACACACAAGATTAGAGAGACAAGAATAGACAGAGACGAGTAAAGAGACTAGAATAGAGACACAAAATTATTCAGACAAGACTAGACAGACAAGACTAGGCAGACAAGATTAGACAGACTACACAAACTAGACAGACTAGACTAGGCAGACAAGACTAGAGAGGCAAGAAAAGACAGATCAGACTAGACAGAGTAGACTAGACAGACAAGACTAGACAGACAAGACTAGATAGACAAGACTAGACAGACAAGACTAGACAGGCAAGACTAGACACACACGACTAGAAAGACAAAACTAGACAGACAAGATTAAACAGACAAGATTAGGCAGACAATATTATACAGACTAGATAAACTAGACAAACTAGACAGACTAGGCTAGACCGACAAGACTATACAAACGAGACTAGACAGACCAGACTAGCCAGACAAAACTAGAAAGACAAGACTAGATAGACTAGACAGACAAGACTACACAGACAAGACAGACATACATACAAAACTAGACAGACAAGACATGACAGACTAGACTAGACAGACAAGATTAGAAAGACAAGACTAGACAGACAAGACTAGACAGACAAGACTAGACAGACAAGACTGGACAGACAAGACTAGACAGACAAGACTAGACAGACAAGACTAGACAGACAAGACTAGACAGACAAGACTAGACAGACAAGACTAGACAGACAAGACTAGACAGACAAGACTAGACAGACAAGACTAGACAGACAAGACTAGACAGACAAGACTAGACAGACAAGACTAGACAGACAAGACTAGACAGACAAGACTAGACAGTCAAGACTAGACAGACAAGACTAGACAGACAAGACTAGACCGACAAGACTAGACAGACAAGACTAGACAGACAAGACTAGACAGACAAGACTAGACAGACAAGACTAGAAGACAAGACTAGACAGACAAGACTAGACAGACAAGACTAGACAGACAAGACTAGACAGACAAGACTAGACAGACAAGACTAGACAGACAAGACTAGACAGACAAGACTAGACAGACAAGACTAGACAGACAAGACTAGACAGACAAGACTAGACAGACAAGACTAGACAGACAAGACTAGACAGACAAGACTAGACAGACAAGACTAGACAGACAAGACTAGACAGACAAGACTAGACAGACAAGACTAGACAGACAAGACTAGACAGACAAGACTAGACAGACAAGACTAGACAGACAAGACTAGACAGACAAGACTAGACAGACAAGACTAGACAGACAAGACTAGACAGACAAGACTAGACAGACAAGACTAGACAGACAAGACTAGACAGACAAGACTAGACAGACAAGACTAGACAGACAAGACTAGACAGACAAGACTAGACAGACAAGACTAGACAGACAAGACTAGACAGACAAGACTAGACAGACAAGACTAGACAGACAAGACTAGACAGACAAGACTAGACAGACAAGACTAGACAGACAAGACTAGACAGACAAGACTAGACAGACAAGACTAGACAGACAAGACTAGACAGACAAGACTAGACAGACAAGACTAGACAGACAAGACTAGACAGACAAGACTAGACAGACAAGACTAGACAGACAAGACTAGACAGACAAGACTAGACAGACAAGACTAGACAGACAAGACTAGACAGACAAGACTAGACAGACAAGACTAGACAGACAAGACTAGACAGACAAGACTAGACAGACAAGACTAGACAGACAAGACTAGACAGACAAGACTAGACAGACAAGACTAGACAGACAAGACTAGACAGACAAGACTAGACAGACAAGACTAGACAGACAAGACTAGACAGACAAGACTAGACAGACAAGACTAGACAGACAAGACTAGACAGACAAGACTAGACAGACAAGACTAGACAGACAAGACTAGACAGACAAGACTAGACAGACAAGACTAGACAGACAAGACTAGACAGACAAGACTAGACAGACAAGACTAGACAGACAAGACTAGACAGACAAGACTAGACAGACAAGACTAGACAGACAAGACTAGACAGACAAGACTAGACAGACAAGACTAGACAGACAAGACTAGACAGACAAGACTAGACAGACAAGACTAGACAGACAAGACTAGACAGACAAGACTAGACAGACAAGACTAGACAGACAAGACTAGACAGACAAGACTAGACAGACAAGACTAGACAGACAAGACTAGACAGACAAGACTAGACAGACAAGACTAGACAGACAAGACTAGACAGACAAGACTAGACAGACAAGACTAGACAGACAAGACTAGACAGACAAGACTAGACAGACAAGACTAGACAGACAAGACTAGACAGACAAGACTAGACAGACAAGACTAGACAGACAAGACTAGACAGACAAGACTAGACAGACAAGACTAGACAGACAAGACTAGACAGACAAGACTAGACAGACAAGACTAGACAGACAAGACTAGACAGACAAGACTAGACAGACAAGACTAGACAGACAAGACTAGACAGACAAGACTAGACAGACAAGACTAGACAGACAAGACTAGACAGACAAGACTAGACAGACAAGACTAGACAGACAAGACTAGACAGACAAGACTAGACAGACAAGACTAGACAGACAAGACTAGACAGACAAGACTAGACAGACAAGACTAGACAGACAAGACTAGACAGACAAGACTAGACAGACAAGACTAGACAGACAAGACTAGACAGACAAGACTAGACAGACAAGACTAGACAGACAAGACTAGACAGACAAGACTAGACAGACAAGACTAGACAGACAAGACTAGACAGACAAGACTAGACAGACAAGACTAGACAGACAAGACTAGACAGACAAGACTAGACAGACAAGACTAGACAGACAAGACTAGACAGACAAGACTAGACAGACAAGACTAGACAGACAAGACTAGACAGACAAGACTAGACAGACAAGACTAGACAGACAAGACTAGACAGACAAGACTAGACAGACAAGACTAGACAGACAAGACTAGACAGACAAGACTAGACAGACAAGACTAGACAGACAAGACTAGACAGACAAGACTAGACAGACAAGACTAGACAGACAAGACTAGACAGACAAGACTAGACAGACAAGACTAGACAGACAAGACTAGACAGACAAGACTAGACAGACAAGACTAGACAGACAAGACTAGACAGACAAGACTAGACAGACAAGACTAGACAGACAAGACTAGACAGACAAGACTAGACAGACAAGACTAGACAGACAAGACTAGACAGACAAGACTAGACAGACAAGACTAGACAGACAAGACTAGACAGACAAGACTAGACAGACAAGACTAGACAGACAAGACTAGACAGACAAGACTAGACAGACAAGACTAGACAGACAAGACTAGACAGACAAGACTAGACAGACAAGACTAGACAGACAAGACTAGACAGACAAGACTAGACAGACAAGACTAGACAGACAAGACTAGACAGACAAGACTAGACAGACAAGACTAGACAGACAAGACTAGACAGACAAGACTAGACAGACAAGACTAGACAGACAAGACTAGACAGACAAGACTAGACAGACAAGACTAGACAGACAAGACTAGACAGACAAGACTAGACAGACAAGACTAGACAGACAAGACTAGACAGACAAGACTAGACAGACAAGACTAGACAGACAAGACTAGACAGACAAGACTAGACAGACAAGACTAGACAGACAAGACTAGACAGACAAGACTAGACAGACAAGACTAGACAGACAAGACTAGACAGACAAGACTAGACAGACAAGACTAGACAGACAAGACTAGACAGACAAGACTAGACAGACAAGACTAGACAGACAAGACTAGACAGACAAGACTAGACAGACAAGACTAGACAGACAAGACTAGACAGACAAGACTAGACAGACAAGACTAGACAGACAAGACTAGACAGACAAGACTAGACAGACAAGACTAGACAGACAAGACTAGACAGACAAGACTAGACAGACAAGACTAGACAGAACAAGACTAGACAGACAAGACTAGACAGACAAGACTAGACAGACAAGACTAGACAGACAAGACTAGACAGACAAGACTAGACAGACAAGACTAGACAGACAAGACTAGACAGACAAGACTAGACAGACAAGACTAGACAGACAAGACTAGACAGACAAGACTAGACAGACAAGACTAGACAGACAAGACTAGACAGACAAGACTAGACAGACAAGACTAGACAGACAAGACTAGACAGACAAGACTAGACAGACAAGACTAGACAGACAAGACTAGACAGACAAGACTAGACAGACAAGACTAGACAGACAAGACTAGACAGACAAGACTAGACAGACAAGACTAGACAGACAAGACTAGACAGACAAGACTAGACAGACAAGACTAGACAGACAAGACTAGACAGACAAGACTAGACAGACAAGACTAGACAGACAAGACTAGACAGACAAGACTAGACAGACAAGACTAGACAGACAAGACTAGACAGACAAGACTAGACAGACAAGACTAGACAGACAAGACTAGACAGACAAGACTAGACAGACAAGACTAGACAGACAAGACTAGACAGACAAGACTAGACAGACAAGACTAGACAGACAAGACTAGACAGACAAGACTAGACAGACAAGACTAGACAGACAAGACTAGACAGACAAGACTAGACAGACAAGACTAGACAGACAAGACTAGACAGACAAGACTAGACAGACAAGACTAGACAGACAAGACTAGACAGACAAGACTAGACAGACAAGACTAGACAGACAAGACTAGACAGACAAGACTAGACAGACAAGACTAGACAGACAAGACTAGACAGACAAGACTAGACAGACAAGACTAGACAGACAAGACTAGACAGACAAGACTAGACAGACAAGACTAGACAGACAAGACTAGACAGACAAGACTAGACAGACAAGACTAGACAGACAAGACTAGACAGACAAGACTAGACAGACAAGACTAGACAGACAAGACTAGACAGACAAGACTAGACAGACAAGACTAGACAGACAAGACTAGACAGACAAGACTAGACAGACAAGACTAGACAGACAAGACTAGACAGACAAGACTAGACAGACAAGACTAGACAGACAAGACTAGACAGACAAGACTAGACAGACAAGACTAGACAGACAAGACTAGACAGACAAGACTAGACAGACAAGACTAGACAGACAAGACTAGACAGACAAGACTAGACAGACAAGACTAGACAGACAAGACTAGACAGACAAGACTAGACAGACAAGACTAGACAGACAAGACTAGACAGACAAGACTAGACAGACAAGACTAGACAGACAAGACTAGACAGACAAGACTAGACAGACAAGACTAGACAGACAAGACTAGACAGACAAGACTAGACAGACAAGACTAGACAGACAAGACTAGACAGACAAGACTAGACAGACAAGACTAGACAGACAAGACTAGACAGACAAGACTAGACAGACAAGACTAGACAGACAAGACTAGACAGACAAGACTAGACAGACAAGACTAGACAGACAAGACTAGACAGACAAGACTAGACAGACAAGACTAGACAACAAGACTAGACAGACAAGACTAGACAGACAAGACTAGACAGACAAGACTAGACAGACAAGACTAGACAGACAAGACTAGACAGACAAGACTAGACAGACAAGACTAGACAGACAAAGACTAGACAGACAAGACTAGACAGACAAGACTAGACAGACAAGACTAGACAGACAAGACTAGACAGACAAGACTAGACAGACAAGACTAGACAGACAAGACTAGACAGACAAGACTAGACAGACAAGACTAGACAGACAAGACTAGACAGACAAGACTAGACAGACAAGACTAGACAGACAAGACTAGACAGACAAGACTAGACAAGACTAGACAGACAAGACTAGACAGACAAGACTAGACAGACAAGACTAGACAGACAAGACTAGACAGACAAGACTAGACAGACAAGACTAGACAGACAAGACTAGACGACAGACAAGACTAGACAGACAAGACTAGACAGACAAGACTAGACAGACAAGACTAGACAGACAAGACTAGACAGACAAGACTAGACAGACAAGACTAGACAGACAAGACTAGACAGACAAGACTAGACAGACAAGACTAGACAGACAAGACTAGACAGACAAGACTAGACAGACAAGACTAGACAGACAAGACTAGACAGACAAGACTAGGCAGACAAGACTAGACAGACAAGACTAGACAGACAAGACTAGACAGACAAGACTAGACAGACAAGACTAGACAGACAAGACTAGACAGACAAGACTAGACAGACAAGACTAGACAGACAAGACTAGACAGACAAGACTAGACAGACAAGACTAGACAGACAAGACTAGACAGACAAGACTAGACAGACAAGACTAGACAGACAAGACTAGACAGACAAGACTAGACAGACAAGACTAGACAGACAAGACTAGACAGACAAGACTAGACATCGTCATACCGACCGATATGCCTCCTGGACAACATAGGGAAACTTTTTGAAAGACTAATACTTAGGAGACTTGAGACATATATCGAAAACAACGGAGAACTGTCCCAATGGCAGTATGGTTTTCGAAAAGGTCGATCAACCGTGGACGCTATTGCTGAAGTAATTAGAGCAGCAGAAAAGGTCAAAAATGGAACACGGCAATCGAAAGGTTATTGTGCATTAGTGACCCTTGACGTTAAAAACGCCTTTAATTCAGCAAGGTGGGATGTAATCATGAAGGCATTAGCATCAAGACAGACACCAGAATACTTGAGAAAGATGATAAGCAGCTACTTGAGCGACCGACGGTTGATATACCACACGGACGAAGGTGAAGTTGAGTATGAGGTAACGGCGGGTGTCCCACAAGGATCGGTATTGGCACCATTCTTGTGGAACATTATGTACGATGGCTTGCTAAACCTAGACTTGCCTAGAACAGCGCAAATAGTTGGGTTCGCAGATGACGCCGCGGTGGTAGTGACTGCAAAGGAAATAAGTACACTAGAACTAGCAACTAACGAAACCCTTCGGCGGGCAAATAATTGGTTAAAAGAGCAGGGTCTAACAATGGCAGTTCATAAAACAGAAGCGATACTTATCACGGATAAGAGACTATTCACCCCACCGAAACTCGTTCTGGAAGGGCAAAATATCCCTTTATCGAAATCATTGAGGTACCTTGGCGTCCAACTCGATAGCGGTCTGAGATACACAGACCATATAGCCAAAACATCGAAAAAGGCAGCGTCTACAGTGACAGCTTTGGTAAGGTTGATGCCGAACATTGGAGGACCGAGGGAATTAAAACGGAAACTTCTCAACAATGTGGTACACTCAAAAATTCTCTACGCGGCGGAAATATGGGCGGGCGTAACGAAAAAGATTGGAGCGAGAAAACTACTTACAGGAGTACAAAGAAGAAGTGCTCTAAGAGTAATTTCTGCCTACAGAACGGTTTCGGAGGCCGCGGCGCTGGTACTTGCAAGCACACCCCCAATAGACTTACTGATTCGCGAGAAACAAGAAGTCTACGAAGACCTGCAACAACACAGGGCGAAAAAAGAAGTAAAACACGAAAGAGCAGCCGCTAAGGAGAGAGCACGTAAGAGACTCATGGACCGATGGCAGACAAGATGGGATAACGACACTAGTGGCAGGTGGACATACAGACTTATCCCTAACGTAACAGCATGGTATGAAAGGTCACACGGACATATGAGTTACCATCTTACACAAGCACTCACTGGTCATGGATGCTTCAACGCATACCTAGAACGGTTTAAAAAAAGAGACACGGCGGAGTGTTTTTATTGCGGTCATATCCCAGACGACGCACAACACACTATCTTCATGTGTACAGAATCAGAGAACGAAAGAACTCGACTCGCGGAGACACTAGGCGGTACAAAACTAGAAGAACAGAACATCATGGAAGTTATGTTAGAGAGTGAGCATAACTGGGATGCAGTACAAGCTTACATAACCGAAATCATGTTGGGAAAAGAACAAATGGAGAGAGAATGGAAGGCGATTATAATATCACACGAAACACAAAGAAGCTAACATGGACGACTAGATATGTGACGAAAAGACCGAAAAATGGTTTATCACACGACTGCATAACTAATACGACAGAAGACGAAAGACGATATCGAAACGAGTAAGGGGACAATAAAAATAACAGTAAGGAAACAATTGGTACAAACACCACCACCCACCTGAAGTAATGCTCACGCAGTTCCGGGTGGAGTGTAGTGTAGAGACAGAGGAGGGGGTTTAGTGGGTATGCTGGTCACGAAGAACTCGATCAGAGAGCCCCACACTACACGGGTTTGAATATCCGGTGTGCAACAATGCATTCCCCCTCCTCTCTGAAAAAAAAAAAAAAAAAAAAAAAAAAAAAAAAAAAAAGACAAGACTAGACAGACAAGACTAGACAGACAAGACTAGACAGACAAGACTAGACAGACAAGACTAGACAGACAAGACTAGACAGACAAGACTAGACAGACAAGACTAGACAGACAAGACTAGACAGACAAGACTAGACAGACAAGACTAGACAGACAAGACTAGACAGACAAGACTAGACAGACAAGACTAGACAGACAAGACTAGACAGACAAGACTAGACAGACAAGACTAGACAGACAAGACTAGACAGACAAGACTAGACAGACAAGACTAGACAGACAAGACTAGACAGACAAGACTAGACAGACAAGACTAGACAGACAAGACTAGACAGACAAGACTAGACAGACAAGACTAGACAGACAAGACTAGACAGACAAGACTAGACAGACAAGACTAGACAGACAAGACTAGACAGACAAGACTAGACAGACAAGACTAGACAGACAAGACTAGACAGACAAGACTAGACAGACAAGACTAGACAGACAAGACTAGACAGACAAGACTAGACAGACAAGACTAGACAGACAAGACTAGACAGACAAGACTAGACAGACAAGACTAGACAGACAAGACTAGACAGACAAGACTAGACAGACAAGACTAGACAGACAAGACTAGACAGACAAGACTAGACAGACAAGACTAGACAGACAAGACTAGACAGACAAGACTAGACAGACAAGACTAGACAGACAAGACTAGACAGACAAGACTAGACAGACAAGACTAGACAGACAAGACTAGACAGACAAGACTAGACAGACAAGACTAGACAGACAAGACTAGACAGACAAGACTAGACAGACAAGACTAGACAGACAAGACTAGACAGACAAGACTAGACAGACAAGACTAGACAGACAAGACTAGACAGACAAGACTAGACAGACAAGACTAGACAGACAAGACTAGACAGACAAGACTAGACAGACAAGACTAGACAGACAAGACTAGACAGACAAGACTAGACAGACAAGACTAGACAGACAAGACTAGACAGACAAGACTAGACAGACAAGACTAGACAGACAAGACTAGACAGACAAGACTAGACAGACAAGACTAGACAGACAAGACTAGACAGACAAGACTAGACAGACAAGACTAGACAGACAAGACTAGACAGACAAGACTAGACAGACAAGACTAGACAGACAAGACTAGACAGACAAGACTAGACAGACAAGACTAGACAGACAAGACTAGACAGACAAGACTAGACAGACAAGACTAGACAGACAAGACTAGACAGACAAGACTAGACAGACAAGACTAGACAGACAAGACTAGACAGACAAGACTAGACAGACAAGACTAGACAGACAAGACTAGACAGACAAGACTAGACAGACAAGACTAGACAGACAAGACTAGACAGACAAGACTAGACAGACAAGACTAGACAGACAAGACTAGACAGACAAGACTAGACAGACAAGACTAGACAGACAAGACTAGACAGACAAGACTAGACAGACAAGACTAGACAGACAAGACTAGACAGACAAGACTAGACAGACAAGACTAGACAGACAAGACTAGACAGACAAGACTAGACAGACAAGACTAGACAGACAAGACTAGACAGACAAGACTAGACAGACAAGACTAGACAGACAAGACTAGACAGACAAGACTAGACAGACAAGACTAGACAGACAAGACTAGACAGACAAGACTAGACAGACAAGACTAGACAGACAAGACTAGACAGACAAGACTAGACAGACAAGACTAGACAGACAAGACTAGACAGACAAGACTAGACAGACAAGACTAGACAGACAAGACTAGACAGACAAGACTAGACAGACAAGACTAGACAGACAAGACTAGACAGACAAGACTAGACAGACAAGACTAGACAGACAAGACTAGACAGACAAGACTAGACAGACAAGACTAGACAGACAAGACTAGACAGACAAGACTAGACAGACAAGACTAGACAGACAAGACTAGACAGACAAGACTAGACAGACAAGACTAGACAGACAAGACTAGACAGACAAGACTAGACAGACAAGACTAGACAGACAAGACTAGACAGACAAGACTAGACAGACAAGACTAGACAGACAAGACTAGACAGACAAGACTAGACAGACAAGACTAGACAGACAAGACTAGACAGACAAGACTAGACAGACAAGACTAGACAGACAAGACTAGACAGACAAGACTAGACAGACAAGACTAGACAGACAAGACTAGACAGACAAGACTAGACAGACAAGACTAGACAGACAAGACTAGACAGACAAGACTAGACAGACAAGACTAGACAGACAAGACTAGACAGACAAGACTAGACAGACAAGACTAGACAGACAAGACTAGACAGACAAGACTAGACAGACAAGACTAGACAGACAAGACTAGACAGACAAGACTAGACAGACAAGACTAGACAGACAAGACTAGACAGACAAGACTAGACAGACACACAACACTAGACAGACAAGACTAGACAGACAAACAGACAAGACTAGACAGACAAGACTAGACAGACAAGACTAGACAGACAAGACTAGACAGACAAGACTAGACAGACAAGACTAGACAGACAAGACTAGACAGACAAGACTAGACAGACAAGACTAGACAGACAAGACTAGACAGACAAGACTAGACAGACAAGACTAGACAGACAAGACTAGACAGACAAGACTAGACAGACAAGACTAGACAGACAAGACTAGACAGACAAGACTAGACAGACAAGACTAGACAGACAAGACTAGACAGACAAGACTAGACAGACAAGACTAGACAGACAAGACTAGACAGACAAGACTAGACAGACAAGACTAGACAGACAAGACTAGACAGACAAGACTAGACAGACAAGACTAGACAGACAAGACTAGACAGACAAGACTAGACAGACAAGACTAGACAGACAAGACTAGACAGACAAGACTAGACAGACAAGACTAGACAGACAAGACTAGACAGACAAGACTAGACAGACAAGACTAGACAGACAAGACTAGACAGACAAGAGTAGACAGACAAGAGTAGACAGACAAGAGCTAGACAGACAAGACTAGACAGACAAGACTAGACAGACAAGACTAGACAGACAAGACTAGACAGACAAGACTAGACAGACAAGACTAGACAGACAAGACTAGACAGACAAGACTAGACAGACAAGACTAGACAGACAAGACTAGACAGACAAGACTAGACAGACAAGACTAGACAGACAAGACTAGACAGACAAGACTAGACAGACAAGACTAGACAGACAAGACTAGACAGACAAGACTAGACAGACAAGACTAGACAGACAAGACTAGACAGACAAGACTAGACAGACAAGACTAGACAGACAAGACTAGACAGACAAGACTAGACAGACAAGACTAGACAGACAAGACTAGACAGACAAGACTAGACAGACAAGACTAGACAGACAAGACTAGACAGACAAGACTAGACAGACAAGACTAGACAGACAAGACTAGACAGACAAGACTAGACAGACAAGACTAGACAGACAAGACTAGACAGACAAGACTAGACAGACAAGACTAGACAGACAAGACTAGACAGACAAGACTAGACAGACAAGACTAGACAGACAAGACTAGACAGACAAGACTAGACAGACAAGACTAGACAGACAAGACTAGACAGACAAGACTAGACAGACAAGACTAGACAGACAAGACTAGACAGACAAGACTAGACAGACAAGACTAGACAGACAAGACTAGACAGACAAGACTAGACAGACAAGACTAGACAGACAAGACTAGACAGACAAGACTAGACAGACAAGACTAGACAGACAAGACTAGACAGACAAGACTAGACAGACAAGACTAGACAGACAAGACTAGACAGACAAGACTAGACAGACAAGACTAGACAGACAAGACTAGACAGACAAGACTAGACAGACAAGACTAGACAGACAAGACTAGACAGACAAGACTAGACAGACAAGACTAGACAGACAAGACTAGACAGACAAGACTAGACAGACAAGACTAGACAGACAAGACTAGACAGACAAGACTAGACAGACAAGACTAGACAGACAAGACTAGACAGACAAGACTAGACAGACAAGACTAGACAGACAAGACTAGACAGACAAGACTAGACAGACAAGACTAGACAGACAAGACTAGACAGACAAGACTAGACAGACAAGACTAGACAGACAAGACTAGACAGACAAGACTAGACAGACAAGACTAGACAGACAAGACTAGACAGACAAGACTAGACAGACAAGACTAGACAGACAAGACTAGACAGACAAGACTAGACAGACAAGACTAGACAGACAAGACTAGACAGACAAGACTAGACAGACAAGACTAGACAGACAAGACTAGACAGACAAGACTAGACAGACAAGACTAGACAGACAAGACTAGACAGACAAGACTAGACAGACAAGACTAGACAGACAAGACTAGACAGACAAGACTAGACAGACAAGACTAGACAGACAAGACTAGACAGACAAGACTAGACAGACAAGACTAGACAGACAAGACTAGACAGACAAGACTAGACAGACAAGACTAGACAGACAAGACTAGACAGACAAGACTAGACAGACAAGACTAGACAGACAAGACTAGACAGACAAGACTAGACAGACAAGACTAGACAGACAAGACTAGACAGACAAGACTAGACAGACAAGACTAGACAGACAAGACTAGACAGACAAGACTAGACAGACAAGACTAGACAGACAAGACTAGACAGACAAGACTAGACAGACAAGACTAGACAGACAAGACTAGACAGACAAGACTAGACAGACAAGACTAGACAGACAAGACTAGACAGACAAGACTAGACAGACAAGACTAGACAGACAAGACTAGACAGACAAGACTAGACAGACAAGACTAGACAGACAAGACTAGACAGACAAGACTAGACAGACAAGACTAGACAGACAAGACTAGACAGACAAGACTAGACAGACAAGACTAGACAGACAAGACTAGACAGACAAGACTAGACAGACAAGACTAGACAGACAAGACTAGACAGACAAGACTAGACAGACAAGACTAGACAGACAAGACTAGACAGACAAGACTAGACAGACAAGACTAGACAGACAAGACTAGACAGACAAGACTAGACAGACAAGACTAGACAGACAAGACTAGACAGACAAGACTAGACAGACAAGACTAGACAGACAAGACTAGACAGACAAGACTAGACAGACAAGACTAGACAGACAAGACTAGACAGACAAGACTAGACAGACAAGACTAGACAGACAAGACTAGACAGACAAGACTAGACAGACAAGACTAGACAGACAAGACTAGACAGACAAGACTAGACAGACAAGACTAGACAGACAAGACTAGACAGACAAGACTAGACAGACAAGACTAGACAGACAAGACTAGACAGACAAGACTAGACAGACAAGACTAGACAGACAAGACTAGACAGACAAGACTAGACAGACAAGACTAGACAGACAAGACTAGACAGACAAGACTAGACAGACAAGACTAGACAGACAAGACTAGACAGACAAGACTAGACAGACAAGACTAGACAGACAAGACTAGACAGACAAGACTAGACAGACAAGACTAGACAGACAAGACTAGACAGACAAGACTAGACAGACAAGACTAGACAGACAAGACTAGACAGACAAGACTAGACAGACAAGACTAGACAGACAAGACTAGACAGACAAGACTAGACAGACAAGACTAGACAGACAAGACTAGACAGACAAGACTAGACAGACAAGACTAGACAGACAAGACTAGACAGACAAGACTAGACAGACAAGACTAGACAGACAAGACTAGACAGACAAGACTAGACAGACAAGACTAGACAGACAAGACTAGACAGACAAGACTAGACAGACAAGACTAGACAGACAAGACTAGACAGACAAGACTAGACAGACAAGACTAGACAGACAAGACTAGACAGACAAGACTAGACAGACAAGACTAGACAGACAAGACTAGACAGACAAGACTAGACAGACAAGACTAGACAGACAAGACTAGACAGACAAGACTAGACAGACAAGACTAGACAGACAAGACTAGACAGACAAGACTAGACAGACAAGACTAGACAGACAAGACTAGACAGACAAGACTAGACAGACAAGACTAGACAGACAAGACTAGACAGACAAGACTAGACAGACAAGACTAGACAGACAAGACTAGACAGACAAGACTAGACAGACAAGACTAGACAGACAAGACTAGACAGACAAGACTAGACAGACAAGACTAGACAGACAAGACTAGACAGACAAGACTAGACAGACAAGACTAGACAGACAAGACTAGACAGACAAGACTAGACAGACAAGACTAGACAGACAAGACTAGACAGACAAGACTAGACAGACAAGACTAGACAGACAAGACTAGACAGACAAGACTAGACAGACAAGACTAGACAGACAAGACTAGACAGACAAGACTAGACAGACAAGACTAGACAGACAAGACTAGACAGACAAGACTAGACAGACAAGACTAGACAGACAAGACTAGACAGACAAGACTAGACAGACAAGACTAGACAGACAAGACTAGACAGACAAGACTAGACAGACAAGACTAGACAGACAAGACTAGACAGACAAGACTAGACAGACAAGACTAGACAGACAAGACTAGACAGACAAGACTAGACAGACAAGACTAGACAGACAAGACTAGACAGACAAGACTAGACAGACAAGACTAGACAGACAAGACTAGACAGACAAGACTAGACAGACAAGACTAGACAGACAAGACTAGACAGACAAGACTAGACAGACAAGACTAGACAGACAAGACTAGACAGACAAGACTAGACAGACAAGACTAGACAGACAAGACTAGACAGACAAGACTAGACAGACAAGACTAGACAGACAAGACTAGACAGACAAGACTAGACAGACAAGACTAGACAGGCAAGACTAGACAGACAAGACTAGACAGACAAGACTAGACAGACAAGACTAGACAGACAAGACTAGACAGACAAGACTAGACAGACAAGACTAGACAGACAAGACTAGACAGACAAGACTAGACAGACAAGACTAGACAGACAAGACTATACAGACAAGACTAGACAGACAAGACTAGACAGACAAGACTAGACAGACAAGACTAGACAGACAACACTAGACAGACAAGACTAGTCAGATAAAACTAGAAAGACAGACCAGACAGACCAGACATACGACTAGACAGACCAGACAGACCTGACAGACCAGACAGACTAGACAGACAAAGCTAGACAGACAACACTAGACAGACAAGACTAGACAGACAACACCAGACAGCCAAGACCATTTATAACACCGTTAGCAGATATTAAACATTTGTTCGAGAAACTACATGCACTACTTGCCAACTTCACAATCGAAGGGATACAATTTATTTTCACGGGTGACTTTAATGTCGACGCCTTAAAACGATAAAAAAAGAGTTGTGAATTCAATTGCTTGTTGGAATCCTTTAATGCTACATCAAACACGTGCCTGCATAATATAGTGGTCTGTACAAACATGACATATGTAGTCGGTAAATCAGGCGCTAAATTATCAAATCTCAGACGATTTGGCCCAACAAATCAGCTTCAAATAGATAAAAATAAGGAACAATGTAAGCTAGCTCTGAGTGAAGACACTTGGAAAGAACTTCAGTGGGACAAATTCATAGAAATATTCCAAATGCATTTCTATAAATGCTTTCCTGTTAAAAAAAAATAAGAATCAAGAAAAAAAAAAGTATTTCTAAATAAGGGGCTAATCTAAATATAATATTATCCAGATATATAGAGGACTTGAAACCAAACTATAATTCGCTCAGAAGAAAATATAAAGCCACTTTGAGACCAGAGAAAAGGAACCGTTACCAATATTTAATATCTAAAAGTGAGGATAAAATGAAAAACACATGAAAGGCTCTCAAAGCAATAACGGAGCTGAACACAAATAAGGAATCGCAGAAAACAAAACTTCAAACCAGAAATGGCAAACATAATTAACTTGAAAAGATTTTTGCCGAGAGAGTAATTAATATGACTGAGCATATAAAAACTAGGAACTCCATGAATAAAACTTCAAAATTAACCAAATGCAATGTTCCTAGAATCCACTCCACCAACAGGAATTAATGAACACTTATAATAAATTTAAACAATAAAAGAAGTACATGACTAGACAGACAAGACTAGATAGACAAGACTAGACAGAGAAGAGCAGACCGGCAAAACCAGACAGACAAGTGTTTTAATATATTCTATATATAATATATATAATATATATAATATATATATATATATATATATATAATATATATAATATATAATATATTCTGTAAATTATACATTTTATTAATAGACATCGCCCCCTCGTTCTTAACTAGCGCCCGGCAGATAGTTTTACCACCGCATTGTTATTACATATTCCGTGTATTGTTAATAGATGTCTAGACATCATCGTAGAATCGCGAAAACTTCACGGATTTGGATTCTGCAAAATTGATTCTTCTCCAGATAGTAGGTACAATTTGAATGTGTTTCTCGAAAATATTTTTAGCAATGTACGAAATAATAAGTTATTATTGAAAATAATGGTATTTTTCCTGGTCACGTTCTATTAAAAAAGCAATAAGTCAAAACCCTTGTCGACAGCGGCTCTTACACTGAATGGAAATTGTTGCTTAGACATTTCTTCAGAACATATCCAAAAATTAGCTGCAACTGGCTGCGACTTCGTTTTAGGTTATAATTTTTATGCGATGATGTATTGTGCACTTTCTGCAATTTTTCTTAATTTTTGCGTCTGGAATATTGCTTATAGGAAATTGGTCAAGATAATCCTCTTATTAATGTTATTCTTCCATTTTCTACAGAACCTGTGGATAATTCCGAAGAAATTTCTTTCACAAAAAAGGAAATTTTCATATTTGTGAAATCGGTATTAAACGGGAAAGTCAACTTTAAAATTCTTATTAGCCATACTAGGGCCGCGATTTTCTCAGTTTCAACTTCAGTTTCGTAATCAGCGACCTCAAAACCCCTAAATCGCCATTTTGAATTTTTAAATTTCGAATTCATTTTCGTGATCGGCGACTTTTAAAACACCTAAGTTCCGAGTATCAACAAAATTTAATGCTGTTTTCGAAATATTAAAAATATTAGATATCGCTTAATGCACCAAAGAGCAACCTCACTTTATGTTCCGCAGAACCAAATAGAATTCGAGCCAAAATTTATAATTGTATACCGGAAATTATAAAAAAAGAAAGGACATGACACACACAAGTCATTTAGGAAAAAAAATGTGAAAATTTTTATTGTGAATATGTGCTATTGTAGCACTGAAGAATTCATCGATTTATAAACTATTTATGGTTTTGGTCGTGTTCAAAACAATGTATCCTTTGAAGTAATTAATAACAATTGTGTGTTGTTGAGTATGTTACAATAGTTAAAATGTTATGAAAATGTTATGATTCTGTTATTTTAATTTACATTTTTGTTTTTCATTTTCCATTGTACTTTTATATAGTAATATGTATGACCTATCGAATATGTATATTTATACATGCAAAGATCAATAAATGCTCTGATTTGATTTGACTATACTGACAAAACCGAAAAGAAAGGACTGGATAGACAACATTTATACGAGATTTCTTGTCGTGTCTAATAGTTATTTTCATGTTTACGTAATCGAATCCGTTGCAGTGTGATATTTATTTGTCCCATTTTGTATACTTATTCCTGCATATTTAGCTTCTGCAAATATTTCACTTCTGAAAATAATTTATACATTTATAAAATGTTTTTCATGAATGGAACAGATTATGTTTTAATCTTCTTCCGAGTTTCGTTTAATTCATTTTGTAGACTGTATGAAATGTAAATATTAGTAAATGTTTTTCCTTTGACGGAATTAAATTCGAATTTTACAAGCAGCTATACAAAGAAGAAGAATATTAGTTTCAATTAAATAAATTAAAATCAACTTTTCATCGCATCTGCAAAGCTTTAATTACGTTTTATACACTTACATATTCATTTTGGCTATGAAAATATTTGCTTCAAGCGCTCTCTTGTCGAATAATATTCGAGACCTAAAATATTGATGAATCTTAACATTATATAGGCCGCTCGATGAGAAGTGGAGAGTTTTTACTAAATTTTCAGAAATACCGTTATATGGATTATGGACCATCTGTGAAAACTCTACAAAATTCCAAGTTTTCGGGTTCAATATACAATTAGGGCAAGTTTAGAAACAGAGAACAAATGGCAAATTTTATTTCCGACGAAAAAAACTTCCTCTGGTCAGTATTCAAATCTAAAATCCGATTATTTTGGTTTTGCGCAATGCAAAAATTTTTCGAACATTCTTCAGTTCTTCAAGGCTAGGTACAAAATGCGAGCTTTAGTTTTTCAAAAAAATCAAGCATAATTTAAGATATTTTCCATATGGACAATTTCAAATGTGGTCCAAATTTTTTTTCGAAAAACTTGGGGAACTAAATAAATCTTCCAACTTCTTCAGTTTCTCAAGGTTTGGTCCACAATTTAAATAAAGGTATTTCTGAAAATTTAGTAAAAACTCCACTTTTCTCACTCTGGTCTATAATCAAGGGAAAATTTAAATTTCATTGACGTCTCATAAATTGACGTACTTCTACGCCGTCAGATACTATATTTCAAATAAATAAAACGTATTAGTACGCACTGCAAGATGTTGTTTTAAGAGATTATAAAAATGTCTCATATTTGTAGCCATAGAGAATATGCACATATGGTGTTTGTTTATGGATTTTGTAATGGTAATTCTGTTCGTTCAGTAGAAGAGTATCGACGTCGTTTTCCGAATCGAAGAATTCCTAATAGGCAAGTGTTTCGAACTGTTTTTACACGTGCTAGCGAGACTGGAATGTTCCCAAGAGCATGTATTGTTTCTGAAAAATAGCAAGGGCTCGGTTTGGAACTTAAAGAAGATATTCTGGATGTCAACAAATAATCCAGGGATAGTTACAAGCCGCATTGCAATGAAATTTGAAATTCCACAAATTATGTTTTGAAAAACATTAAAACGGCAAGGTTTAAACGCTTTTCAGCTGCAGAAAGTACAAAATCTCCAAGAAGGCGATTATCCATTAAGACTACAATTTTGTCAATGGATTCGTGAAAATAGAAGATTACTCAAATGCATTTTATTTACTGATGAAGCTCATTTTTCACAAGATGGTATTAACAATTGCCATAATAATCATGGATGGCCGGACGAAAACCACCATGCCAAGCAAGAACACAATTTCCAACATCGGGTTAGTGTTTAATGGGTTAAATCGGTTTAATGCAGTGTTTCCCAACGTGGGGCCCACGCCCCACAGGAGGAAATTTGATTGTTGAGGGGGCTTGACATTCGAAAATGGACTCGACACGAGTTTAACCCTTCTGCTCTGGGCCATTTAAATGCAATGCTATATTTCCAAATTGGAAAGAAAAATTTGTCAAATGGAAGAAATATGTTATTTTACGGTGGCGGTGTGGTAAATGACATAAAAAAACTACTTACATGTCAATAATATGCCAATGAAAAATATAACATCTTGTGCTGCTGATGGTGCTCCTAATATGATGGGCACGAAAAATGGTTGCTTAAAATTGATGTAAGATGAGAATCCAGAAATGATTCTTGTGCATTATGCTATTCATAATAAGGAAAACTTGCTAGCTAAACAAGAGCCTTCAAGGGACGCTCAAAGAGTGGAGGAAAGCCCTAGAAGAAAACTGAATATATGTGTATGAAGGAAGCTCAAGATTCATGTATTAACCTGCAGGAAGAAGAACTGGGCATCGACCAAGAAGTTTAAATATCTGGGGTTATATATTCAAAGTAATGTATGGCTGAAGTCTGAAATAGAACACAGGGTCAATGAATTGGAAGAAATTGTGTGGAGTACTGTGTGACAAGAAGATCAGCTGCAGGAGGAAAGCTCTACAAATCTGTGGTGAGGCCTGCTATGCTCGATAGTGCGGAAACTTGGCCGATTACAAAAGAACATGAGAGAAAGATGGTAGTGGAGAAATGAGAATATTGAGGTAAATGAACGGGGTAAGAAGAAAGGATAGAATAAGGAATGATCAAATCAGAGGAACAGTGAAAGCCGGACCCATAGGAAAGAAGGTTCAAAAAAGCAGGCTAAGGTGGTTTGGACATGTGCAGAGAAGAGAGGACTACATGGGAAAAATAGTTGAAAAGCTGGAAATAGGGGGGTCAAGGAAGAAAGGAAGACCAAAAATGAGATGGACATAAGAATTTTAGAAAGGCTTAAGTGGGGCATGGCACAAAAAAGGTTGGGAAACACTGGCTTAATGCATGGCGCGGCTTTCTAAATAATAAAATTAATTGT
>OX155903.1:29787256-30088174 GCA_944588485.1 Phosphuga atrata | reverse complement strand
AGTCTTGTCTGTCTAGTCTTGTCTGTCTAGTCTTGTCTGTCTAGTCTTGTCTGTCTAGTCTTGTCTGTCTAGTCTTGTCTGTCTAGTCTTGTCTGTCTAGTCTTGTCTGTCTAGTCTTGTCTGTCTAGTCTTGTCTGTCTAGTCTTGTCTGTCTAGTCTTGTCTGTCTAGTCTTGTCTGTCTAGTCTTGTCTGTCTAGTCTTGTCTGTCTAGTCTTGTCTGTCTAGTCTTGTCTGTCTAGTCTTGTCTGTCTAGTCTTGTCTGTCTAGTCTTGTCTGTCTAGTCTTGTCTGTCTAGTCTTGTCTGTCTAGTCTTGTCTGTCTAGTCTTGTCTGTCTAGTCTTGTCTGTCTAGTCTTGTCTGTCTAGTCTTGTCTGTCTAGTCTTGTCTGTCTAGTCTTGTCTGTCTAGTCTTGTCTGTCTAGTCTTGTCTGTCTAGTCTTGTCTGTCTAGTCTTGTCTGTCTAGTCTTGTCTGTCTAGTCTTGTCTGTCTAGTCTTGTCTGTCTAGTCTTGTCTGTCTAGTCTTGTCTGTCTAGTCTTGTCTGTCTAGTCTTGTCTGTCTAGTCTTGTCTGTCTAGTCTTGTCTGTCTAGTCTTGTCTGTCTAGTCTTGTCTGTCTAGTCTTGTCTGTCTAGTCTTGTCTGTCTAGTCTTGTCTGTCTAGTCTTGTCTGTCTAGTCTTGTCTGTCTAGTCTTGTCTGTCTAGTCTTGTCTGTCTAGTCTTGTCTGTCTAGTCTTGTCTGTCTAGTCCTTGTCTGTCTAGTCTTGTCTGTCTAGTCTTGTCTGTCTAGTCTTGTCTGTCTAGTCTTGTCTGTCTAGTCTTGTCTGTCTAGTCTTGTCTGTCTAGTCTTGTCTGTCTAGTCTTGTCTGTCTAGTCTTGTCTGTCTAGTCTTGTCTGTCTAGTCTTGTCTGTCTAGTCTTGTCTGTCTAGTCTTGTCTGTCTAGTCTTGTCTGTCTAGTCTTGTCTGTCTAGTCTTGTCTGTCTAGTCTTGTCTGTCTAGTCTTGTCTGTCTAGTCTTGTCTGTCTAGTCTTGTCTGTCTAGTCTTGTCTGTCTAGTCTTGTCTGTCTAGTCTTGTCTGTCTAGTCTTGTCTGTCTAGTCTTGTCTGTCTAGTCTTGTCTGTCTAGTCTTGTCTGTCTAGTCTTGTCTGTCTAGTCTTGTCTGTCTAGTCTTGTCTGTCTAGTCTTGTCTGTCTAGTCTTGTCTGTCTAGTCTTGTCTGTCTAGTCTTGTCTGTCTAGTCTTGTCTGTCTAGTCTTGTCTGTCTAGTCTTGTCTGTCTAGTCTTGTCTGTCTAGTCTTGTCTGTCTAGTCTTGTCTGTCTAGTCTTGTCTGTCTAGTCTTGTCTGTCTAGTCTTGTCTGTCTAGTCTTGTCTGTCTAGTCTTGTCTGTCTAGTCTTGTCTGTCTAGTCTTGTCTGTCTAGTCTTGTCTGTCTAGTCTTGTCTGTCTAGTCTTGTCTGTCTAGTCTTGTCTGTCTAGTCTTGTCTGTCTAGTCTTGTCTGTCTAGTCTTGTCTGTCTAGTCTTGTCTGTCTAGTCTTGTCTGTCTAGTCTTGTCTGTCTAGTCTTGTCTGTCTAGTCTTGTCTGTCTAGTCTTGTCTGTCTAGTCTTGTCTGTCTAGTCTTGTCTGTCTAGTCTTGTCTGTCTAGTCTTGTCTGTCTAGTCTTGTCTGTCTAGTCTTGTCTGTCTAGTCTTGTCTGTCTAGTCTTGTCTGTCTAGTCTTGTCTGTCTAGTCTTGTCTGTCTAGTCTTGTCTGTCTAGTCTTGTCTGTCTAGTCTTGTCTGTCTAGTCTTGTCTGTCTAGTCTTGTCTGTCTAGTCTTGTCTGTCTAGTCTTGTCTGTCTAGTCTTGTCTGTCTAGTCTTGTCTGTCTAGTCTTGTCTGTCTAGTCTTGTCTGTCTAGTCTTGTCTGTCTAGTCTTGTCTGTCTAGTCTTTTCTGTCTAGTCTTGTCTGTCTAGTCTTGTCTGTCTAGTCTTGTCTGTCTAGTCTTGTCTGTCTAGTCTTGTCTGTCTAGTCTTGTCTGTCTAGTCTTGTCTGTCTAGTCTTGTCTGTCTAGTCTTGTCTGTCTAGTCTTGTCTGTCTTTTTTTTTTTTTTTTTGGGGGGGGGACGTAGCAAGCACTTTCGTTAACTTGACAAGTGGTCCCCCTGGAATGCTCCCTATGTCCCTCGGAATCGCAAAAGCATTTCTTCAAGGGAGGGCTGTTCTAATATTTCGTTCTCACTAGTTGTTTATTCCTTCTTCTTTCTTCCTCTTCCTTTTTATCAATAATTTTCTTCATACCCTTTTCTACAACCTTCCAGTCTTTATCACTCCTCAGCATGATTGCCGTCATGTTCGTGTTGGTTAACGTCTCTCCTATGCGTACCTCCATCTCAAGTCTTTCGCTTGTCCATCGGGGGCAGTAGAAAGCGGTATGTTCCACTGTGTCTGCCTCCCCACAGTAGGTGCAGTCTTCCGATTCCTGTAGATGGAACCGTTTGAGGTAGGCTGCAAAACAGCCATGGCCACCCAGAATTTGTGTGATGTGGTATCCCACCTCTCCATGTTTCCTGTTTGTCCACTTTATAATATCCGGGATCAGTTTTTTGGTCCACTCGCCCTTATCTTGCAGTTCATTCCATTTCTCCTGCCATTTCGTTTTAGTTTCTTCTTTTATTTGTGCCGTGGTTTGTCCATTTTGTTTTTTATGCATACGGCATCTTTCGTCCACCAGTAGTTCTATTGGCGGTACTCCGGCGATCACTTGAAGTGCTGCAGTTGACGTGGTGCGGTATGCGCTACATATTCTTATTAGTGTTTTCCTTTGAACACTTTCCATTATGTTTCTATATTTAGCACATTTCATGGTTTCGCACCAGATTGGCGCCCCATACAGCATTATCGAGTACACTACCGATGCAAGTATTTTCCTTTTACTGCTTCTTGCACCCCCCACGTTAGGCATTATCCGGGACAGTTTGGTAGATAACTCTTCCGCCTTTTTTGCGATGTTTTCGACATGTTTGGTCATTCTCATATTGTGGTCAAAATAGATTCCTAGATACTTGAGAACTTTAACGGTGCTAATCATTATTCCGTCGATCTGTATGGTTATCTCCTTTAACTTCCTCCGACCCACTAGCAGTACGCATTCCGTTTTCTGGGGGGCTAACTGGAGCTTTTTCTTCTTCATTTCCTTTTGGATTTCAAGGATTGCGGCATTTATTTTACCTTCTAGTGATGTCCCTGTTCGCCCGCAGGCAACTACAGCTAGGTCATCCGCATATCCTACAAGGGTCACTCCCTGCGGCACTTCCACGTTTATTACGCTGTCGTAGTGGACGTTCCACAGCAGTGGACCGAGTATGTACCCCTGTGGTACACCGCAGGTCACCTCAGTTGAGTGTTTATGTCCTATCAGCATTGTTCTGTTGGTGAAGTAACTGCATATCAATTCTATTAGGTATGTGGAAATGTTTCTTGCTTTAAGGTCATCTACGATACCCTTCCAAGACGCGCTATTGAAGGCGTTTTGTACGTCTAGCGTAACCATTGCGCAAAAATCCTTTTTCGTCTCTCTTGCCTTGTTTTTAATTATTTGCATTGCATCAATGGTGGAGCGCCCCTTTCTAAATCCGAACTGCATGCCGGCTAAACCTCCTGTTTGCTCGAGTTCTTCATTTAGTCTTAGGTAGATTAATTGTTCCAGCAGTTTGCCGGCAGTATTTAGCATTCTTAAGGGACGGTAGCTTTGCACCCCATTTTTTTTAGGTTTTTCCAGCAGAACTAGTCTCGATTCCTTCCATATTTTTGGAAACTCTCTTCTGCTCAATAGTCTGTTATATACGTCCAGGCAGTATTGCGGTTGTCTGAGAGCTGTCAACTTGATTAGTTCCGCCGGGATGCAGTCCGGTCCGGGTGCTTTTCCCAATTTCAATTTGCTTGCTGCTACTTTTAGTTCATCTACGGTGAAATATGTGGGCTCAGCTTTCGGAAGACCAGCCAGTTCCTTTTCCCATTGCAGTATGGGGTTTTTCGGGAATAGTTTGTTGGCTTCCTCCACCATCTGCTCTTCTGTAAGGAAGGTCTTTGGTGCCACATTCATTTTTTTGCATACTATTCTATAGCCCTCTCCCCATATATTGTGGTCTATCTCGTCGCAGACCTTCTTCCATGCTTTCTTCTTAGCATCTAGTATGGCCTGCTTAAGAGAGTTTCTGTGCTCATGGTATTCGCTTAGATATTTTTTCCTTTGTTCTGTGGTTGCGTTTGGATTTGCATTTGTTCTTGTGGTTTTCCTTCTTCTAGCTATACATTCCTTTCTTAGTTTTGCTATTTCATTGTTCCACCAATACACTTGTTGTTTCTTTATATGCTGGCTTGACTTTTTTGGTAGTGTTCGGTCGCACGTAATTTTAATTTGTTTAATATATCCTTCTGGAGTTATGATTTCTTGTTTTCCCTTTTGGTCTTCAATATTTTGGTCTAGTTCTGTGCTAAAAAGTTCTAAGGCGTCAGGTTTAATTTTCCAGCCTAGTGGTTTATGTTGCTGTTTTATTTCCATATTGGTCCTTCCTATCTTAACTTCGTAACAAATATATTGATGGTCGCTCAAGTTTTCAAGTTCCAGTACTCTCCAGTTCGTTATTTTCCTGCTTATGTTTGCAGTGCTGAAGGTAATGTCTATATAAGACGTGCTGTTTCCTCTTACGAAAGTGGGAACGTCCCCTGTATTCAGTAGCTGTAGGTCATCTGCGGCTAACCATTCGGATAATATTTTTCCCCTTCTGTCCTCTGTTCCAGATCCCCATAGCCTGGATTTTGCGTTAAAGTCGCCACCTACCAAAATTTTCTTGGTGTTTCCATTTAGGAACATGCTTTCGCGTATTCCGTTAAGTATTGCTACATACTCGTCGTCACTTATGTTTGGTGAGCAATAGCAACTGTATATTATGATGCCTAGAGTCTCTACCCAGACATATCCTTTTCCGCTTGCGCTTCTGGTGATCTTGGTGTCTCTGAAGCCTCTTATTGCGGCACTTTTTTCATTGCTGTGGAACCAGGGTCCTTTATTGACATCCTTGATGTTAGGTTCCGATATTAGTACCAGATCCAGTTGTAGTGTCGTGGCGGTCTTATATAATAGGACATGTGCCGGGCCACATCTATTCAGGTTGGTTTGCAGGATCTTAAGGGTCATTTTGGAGTGGTCGCATATCCTTCTGGTTTTCCGCATTTGACACCTTTTTTTTGGATCCTGTTCTCTCTTTTGGAGTTTGGTTTCTGAGTTTAATTACTTCATTTTTATATTTGCCGCATTCCATGGTGGCAGCTCGATGACCTTCTTCCTCGCATTCGTAGCAGTATGGAGCGTTCTCGCAATTTACTGCCAGATGCCCTTTCTTACTACATTTATAGCACCGGTCTTTCATATCCTTTTTCTCTGCAGTGCAGTCCTTCATTTCGTGCCCATGTCCTAAGCATTTGTAACATTTGATTGGGGACAGGATTTCGCTTATTCTGCATCTTTGCCAGCCGATTTTAATTCTTCCAGTCTTAATGATCTCCTCGGCCTTCTTCTTGTATAGACTTACTGTCGCTACCATGGTGTCTCCTTTTTTGTAGCTCTTAGGGTGTTGATCTTTATATCATTCCTCTGGGTTTCTATACCCGTTGTATCTGCTATCGCTTCCTTGATCTCTTCTTCTGTTGTCTCCTCTAGTATATCCCTGATTATGATAACTTTCCTAGATGGCTCCATTTCTTTGGCTGTGGCTATGTCTTTTAGAGTTTCGAGAGCTTTTTCTTTAAACAGAAATGCTGCTCCTTCTTTTTTCTCTTTGACCGTAATCCTGTAGTTTCCACTTTTAGTCTTCTTGATTTCTTGAACCTGCACTCCAACTTCCTCTACATCTATTTCTTGTCTCATCGTTTTCAAGACACTGGCGAAGGTGCTTCCGCTAGAAGTTGTGGGCGTTATTTCTATCGTTTTTTTTATTTGTTTGGCCCTTCTATGATTTGGTTTAATCCATCCTCCGTTTCCTCCTGCGTTTTCTGTATAGGGCTTGTTTTGATCATCTCCCGCTGGACCTTGCGTGTTTCTTTTGTATATATATACTTTGGTTCTTGTGTTGTGAAAGATAGCTTCTATAATTTTTTGGAATCTTAGTGTGGTCAGACTGGCGAGGTGGTGGATTGCAATCCCATCACAATTGCCTGTTTCCTCCTTTAATTTTTTGAGCTTATCCCATAACTCCTCTTCTGTTCCGTCGTGCGTCATTTTAATAATTTTCCTATGTATCACTTCCTCGGGATCTTTTGACCTGATTTTCGTTACTTGTTCCAAGATTTCAAAGTCACCGTTTAGTTCCCCTATTTCAGGATATTTTTCTCGATAGATTCTTTGGATGCCCTTCTCCATCTTACTGTCATTGGGATCCACGATTACTATCTTTACCGATCCGTCTTCCCTGTTGAGTGGATTCCCCACAATTACCTCGGTGTTGGTGAACAGTTCCGCCCTCCATTCCTTCACATCTGCAGAGTGCCATTTTTGTAGAGAGTCAACGCCCTCCAGGGTTTCTAAAGAGTTTAAAGCAGGTACTATCGATGTTGAGTGGGGGTCGTGTCTACCGGTCTCGGTGGTCTGTGTACCAGCACAGCATTTCCGTGTAGGTTCCAGTTGGTCGCTGTCCACTTGTATGTCTACATCATAGGTAGGAATTTCAATATTTTCCCACCTATGGGCTTCAAACCATTCCTGTGCGGGGCCTTTGCTGATTTTTTCTGTTTGCCTTTTCATCTTTTCCACCAGAGTCTTAATCTCCCTCTTCGTGCTAGGGCTTTCATCAACGAGTTTAGCGAGCTGAGCTGCGTACAGTGTGATCATTTGAATAGTTTCAATAATGTTAGATGCAGTTGGGCACTCCTTCTTTTTTATGGTATCTAATGAGTCGGTGGCATCGAAGGACGTGTCTGCTACTTTCCTTTTTTTCTTTTTAGCGGTGCCCATTGAATTACAGCGCTGTCTTTGACTACTGCTGGTATTCAGCCTGCTGTGCGGCAGTCTATTACTCTCCAGGAAACCGTCAAGAGTTGTCGCTCGTTTGACGCTGTCTGCAGTTTGTTTTACTGTTCCAGTAATGGTATCTTGCACTTCGGCCTGGTTCCCTACCAGAAGTGTTGGGCGGTCGTTGGATAACGGTCGGGGGGAGCCCGCTCGCACACTCCCTGTACCGACCGGCACTGAGGTATCCCTCCTCTGCACCGTAAACGAATTTTCCTTGTCTGAGCTCATTTCATAATTAAGGGCTATCCGACCTAGACCCGCGCCAATAAGTCTAGGGAACTTTTTTTGTTAAAGAGGATTTTCCCCTCTGTGCGTATCTATCTTGGTCTGGTCCTTCTCCCTTGACCTGTCTGACTTGGGTGACCCTTCTGGTAGCTACGCTACCGTCAGCATAGCTCTCAGGATCATTAGGACACGCAAGCTCCCCCACCCGGCATAATGCCTTCGTCAAGGTGTAGATACTTCGAGGGAGAGTCTTGTCTGTCTAGTCTTGTCTGTCTAGTCTTGTCTGTCTAGTCTTGTCTGTCTAGTCTTGTCTGTCTAGTCTTGTCTGTCTAGTCTTGTCTGTCTAGTCTTGTCTGTCTAGTCTTGTCTGTCTAGTCTTGTCTGTCTAGTCTTGTCTGTCTAGTCTTGTCTGTCTAGTCTTGTCTGTCTAGTCTTGTCTGTCTAGTCTTGTCTGTCTAGTCTTGTCTGTCTAGTCTTGTCTGTCTAGTCTTGTCTGTCTAGTCTTGTCTGTCTAGTCTTGTCTGTCTAGTCTTGTCTGTCTAGTCTTGTCTGTCTAGTCTTGTCTGTCTAGTCTTGTCTGTCTAGTCTTGTCTGTCTAGTCTTGTCTGTCTAGTCTTGTCTGTCTAGTCTTGTCTGTCTAGTCTTGTCTGTCTAGTCTTGTCTGTCTAGTCTTGTCTGTCTAGTCTTGTCTGTCTAGTCTTGTCTGTCTAGTCTTGTCTGTCTAGTCTTGTCTGTCTAGTCTTGTCTGTCTAGTCTTGTCTGTCTAGTCTTGTCTGTCTAGTCTTGTCTGTCTAGTCTTGTCTGTCTAGTCTTGTCTGTCTAGTCTTGTCTGTCTAGTCTTGTCTGTCTAGTCTTGTCTGTCTAGTCTTGTCTGTCTAGTCTTGTCTGTCTAGTCTTGTCTGTCTAGTCTTGTCTGTCTAGTCTTGTCTGTCTAGTCTTGTCTGTCTAGTCTTGTCTGTCTAGTCTTGTCTGTCTAGTCTTGTCTGTCTAGTCTTGTCTGTCTAGTCTTGTCTGTCTAGTCTTGTCTGTCTAGTCTTGTCTGTCTAGTCTTGTCTGTCTAGTCTTGTCTGTCTAGTCTTGTCTGTCTAGTCTTGTCTGTCTAGTCTTGTCTGTCTAGTCTTGTCTGTCTAGTCTTGTCTGTCTAGTCTTGTCTGTCTAGTCTTGTCTGTCTAGTCTTGTCTGTCTAGTCTTGTCTGTCTAGTCTTGTCTGTCTAGTCTTGTCTGTCTAGTCTTGTCTGTCTAGTCTTGTCTGTCTAGTCTTGTCTGTCTAGTCTTGTCTGTCTAGTCTTGTCTGTCTAGTCTTGTCTGTCTAGTCTTGTCTGTCTAGTCTTGTCTGTCTAGTCTTGTCTGTCTAGTCTTGTCTGTCTAGTCTTGTCTGTCTAGTCTTGTCTGTCTAGTCTTGTCTGTCTAGTCTTGTCTGTCTAGTCTTGTCTGTCTAGGTCTTGTCTGTCTAGTCTTGTCTGTCTAGTCTTGTCTGTCTAGTCTTGTCTGTCTAGTCTTGTCTGTCTAGTCTTGTCTGTCTAGTCTTGTCTGTCCAGTCTTGTCTGTCTAGTCTTGTCTGTCTAGTCTTGTCTGTCTAGTCTTGTCTGTCTAGTCTTGTCTGTCTAGTCTTGTCTGTCTAGTCTTGTCTGTCTAGTCTTGTCTGTCTAGTCTTGTCTGTCTAGTCTTGTCTGTCTAGTCTTGTCTGTCTAGTCTTGTCTGTCTAGTCATGTCTGTCTAGTCTTGTCTGTCTAGTCTTGTCTGTCTAGTCTTGTCTGTCTAGTCTTGTCTGTCTAGTCTTGTCTGTCTAGTCTTGTCTGTCTAGTCTTGTCTGTCTAGTCCTGTCTGTCTAGTCCTGTCTGTCTAGTCTTGTCTGTCTAGTCTTGTCTGTCTAGTCTTGTCTGTCTAGTCTTGTCTGTCTAGTCTTGTCTGTCTAGTCTTGTCTGTCTAGTCTTGTCTGTCTAGTCTTGTCTGTCTAGTCTTGTCTGTCTAGTCTTGTCTGTCTAGTCTTGTCTGTCTAGTCTTGTCTGTCTAGTCTTGTCTGTCTAGTCTTGTCTGTCTAGTCTTGTCTGTCTAGTCTTGTCTGTCTAGTCTTGTCTGTCTAGTCTTGTCTGTCTAGTCTTGTCTGTCTAGTCTTGTCTGTCTAGTCTTGTCTGTCTAGTCTTGTCTCTCTAGTCTTGTCTGTCTAGTCTTGTCTGTCTAGTCTTGTCTGTCTAGTCTTGTCTGTCTAGTCTTGTCTGTCTAGTCTTGTCTGTCTAGTCTTGTCTGTCTAGTCTTGTCTGTCTAGTCTTGTCTGTCTAGTCTTGTCTGTCTAGTCTTGTCTGTCTAGTCTTGTCTGTCTAGTCTTGTCTGTCTAGTCTTGTCTGTCTAGTCTTGTCTGTCTAGTCTTGTCTGTCTAGTCTTGTCTGTCTAGTCTTGTCTGTCTAGTCTTGTCTGTCTAGTTTTGTCTGTCTAGTCTTGTCTGTCTAGTCTTGTCTGTCCAGTCTTATCTGTCTAGTCTTGTCTGTCTAGTCTTGTCTGTCTAGTCTTGTCTGTCTAGTCTTGTCTGTCTAGTCTTGTCTGTCTAGTCTTGTCTGTCTAGTCTTGTCTGTTTAGTATTGTCTTGTCTGTCTTGTCTTGTCTGTCTAGTCTTGTCTTGTCTGTCTTGTCTTGTCTATCTAGTCTTGTCTGTGTAATCTTGTCTGTCTAGTCTTGTCTGTCCAGTCTTGTCTGTCTTGTCTCGTCTGGCTACTCTTGTCTGTATAGTCTTGTATGTTTAGTATTGTCTGTCTAGCCTTGTCTATCTAGTCTAGCCTTGTCTATCTAGTCTAGCCTTGTCTATCTAGTCTAGCCTTGTCTATCTAGTCTCGTCTATCTGGCCTCGTCTGTCTAGTTTCGCATGTCTAGTCTGGTCTGTCTGGTCTCGTCTGTCTGCTCTCGTCTGTTTCGTCTCGTCTGTCTGGTCTCATCTGTACGGTCTTTCCTAGTTTCGTCATTTTAGTCTTATTTGTCTAGTCTCCTCTATCTAGCCTAGTTTACTACACATAATAGTGTATATATGGTACACTAGAATGTGTTTTGTTAACGTAATCTTCCATTTTAACAAGAATTGCATAATCCTGTTTTTCAAGTGTGTTTGCGGAAGGAAAGCGAAAGGGGTGGCAGTCGACGTGTACGTGTACTTGTAGGCGGCAAGCTAATATTTTCCCAGCAATAAAGTCATAAGTTGTCGGTGTTTGTCAGGTGAATTACAATTTCGCGAAGGGCTTCGGCCGCCCCCGTATTCCGCCCGCCTCCGAGCCCGTTCGATTCAGGGCTTCCTCTGTTTACAGCGGAATAAATCTACCCGCTGCGTTTCACGGGGCTTCAAATTTTCCGCCCGCACAAATTGTTTACCGTCTAATCGAGGAACTCAACAATAAACTATTTCTCCCCCCATTATTTTATTTGCGTCGGAAATGTGGGGAAGTTAGCCTAGATATTAAGAATATTTAAAGAAAATGTGATGGAAAACTCTTTTTATAGAAAAAGTCCTTCCGATAAGAGTATTGTGTTAAAGTTACAACAATAATTCTTTTTTTAATAAGGAAGATTTTGTATTTCATATACTTTAAAACAAGGTTTATAACAAGCCTTGTTTTAAAAATATGTTGCCAAAAATATTACAGCGCGAATGATCGTGGAAGCAAACTGCACCTCCAGTTTGCTTTCACGATCAGATTCACCACATTCCACATTCCACAATCACATTCCGGTAAATTTCACAAAAATTTTTATTCTTAACAAAAATGCTTGACTATAGGAATTTTAAAACTAGGTCTACAACAGCTTGTCTAGTCTAATTTTATTATTTAACTAGGTTTATAACTGGGTTTTATTAATTAAATGGCTTTCATTAATTGCAGTGTTTGAAGAGTTAATACCCGGCATCCACATCGGATAAAACTTTTAAAAACATGTGATCCCAGGGACACAGATAAGCTATACCTCAAGGACGGTCCGTAGATTACTGCGCCAGTTCCACTGTCATTCTTGGAGCCGTTTATACACCAGTCCAGCCCACCTTGACATGTGATTGTTCTGTTGCCGTCTGTCCAACTTAGTTGTGTTTTGAAGGGTATATCGAATGATAGTCTTTTCGGCTCAATATTGAGGTATGGCTCTGATATTATATTCGTTATAGCGATGTGCCCTGACCTGGGCAGAACCTCGCAAGTGCCATCAAACAACGATCCCGTAATTGCTAAGCATGCCAGTCTTTGAACATTTGATAATTCGTTTATGGCCTGTTTTTGCTTCAGTTTGGTCCACCATACCGTGTAACCATATGTTCGAATGGGTCTAACTACCGTAGTACCGTAGCCAGTATATCATGCTCAGTTTTAGTCCCCATGATTTTCCAAGTCTTCTTTTAGACATAATTAATGCCATTTTACACTTGTTGGTTTTCTTAAGGTGTTGATTCCAAGTCAGTTTAGTATCCAAAATTATACCTAAATACTTGACTTCCTCACTTACCTTTAGACGCTCATTGTTGAAAATTGGCAGACGTTGCCCCTCAAATTTCTTCATTTTTCGGAATTGTACTATAGTGGATTTTAGAGGATTTACTCGAAAGTCTACCCCCCCCCTGCACCATCTCTCGCCAACGTTCAGTGCTTTTTGCATGAGCTTGATTTTCTTCTTGACAAGTACCGACTCCACTTTATTTGCCATCATGCCCATATCATCTATGGTTTTCCACTCTACCTCTACTAGTTTCCTCCTGTATTCTTCTGCCGCCTCCTTATCCCACCTGGCCACCCATTTCTCCGCCTTAACATCCCTCTCCATTTGCTGCTTCAACGACACTACTACCGGCATATGATTCGACTCACTGCTTATTCCGATTTACATCAGCATTTAATCATGCTTCAGTAATTATAATAACATCAAGATGCGGGTCAGATGAGTTATAGTAGAAATTTGTGTCTATTAGATCTTAAACCACACACCTTTTGATAATATAAGTTTACATTAAGAAGCTTCTTGTCAGGCGATGTAAGTTTTCCGAAATGACAATAAGTGATATATTGTTTATATATTTGATTTTACGATGCCTTTCGCCATTTGCGAATGTTGCGGTGTTGTTTAGAGGTATCTAAAATCGTTGACTAGTTCTATGTTGTCCTGCTTGGGAATAGGGGTTGCTCTTGTAACTTGTTGTTTGTATAAGGTATTTTGTCTTGGTTATGTTTACCTGGAGTCCTATTTACTGCAATGTTGCCCTGAATTAATTGAAATATTCTTTGTAAGGGTTCTAATGGCAAAGAAAAGGAAACCACATCCAACGAATAGATTTGGAAAAACTTCCATAATTTCGATTTATATTGCGCATCTGAACTCGTATACAAAAGTTTGGTATACAAAACCGCATGGTATACAAAATATGGTATACATGGTACACGCGCATGGTATACAAGAGTATGAAACCAAAGTTTGCGCTGTGTCCTCAAAATTCAAAATAATATTGATAACACTCAGAGCCTAAGTTTAACACGAGACGTGTTTTTAGTATATAATAAAATTTTATTGTCTATGACTTTTTTATTGGGGTACACCTGTAAAGCAAGGTAGTGAAATAAAATATTTTTTAACGGGTAGTATTGCAAGAAAGTTAATTATTAGTCTGAATAGTTTGGTTGAAGTAATTCATTTACCAAGAATATCTTTTACTGTGCTTATCTAGTCTTAATCTACATTAATCGCCATATATAATTCTAGTCTAATCTTGTTTCACTACGTTTTATCCAATGATTGGGTCAGTGGTCGCTAAAGTGAACCAAAGGGGTCGATAAGGGCTCTCCAGTGTATTAATAGACGATGGTCGACAGGGGGTGGATTAATACAAGGGGGTCGAAAGGGGGTCGATTAATGCCAAAGAGGATCAATGCAATTCTTTAGGAAAAATATAGAATATTCCAATAAACATTCGATCAACTACTACTACTACTACTCAACTACAAGTCATATGATCAACTACTTACTGACTACCCTAGTTATAACTTGAGTTCTATACCTTCATTTTTGTAAAACAGAGGAAAAGATTGTACTTGGAACCGTGGTGATTTGAGATCGATACTTACCAATTTTCAACAAAATATCAATAATCTTTCTGCTTCTCTTCATACATATATCCATCCCACTAAGCAAACTATTTCTATAAAAGGATGTGTCTACATATTTTTAAGGTTTTCAGTAGTAGCCGCAAAATAACAGTAACGCAAAAAATGAGTTAATGTTTTTCTTAAATAGCATTATTCCGGGGGTCGATATGAAAGCAAATATTCTATTTTAAAAATATTATAAATATTTTATATAATATAATTAAATATATTTTAGTGAAGGAATCGACGTGATAAAAAGTGGGGACTCCTGGTCTAGAATGTTGCCAAAAAAGGACAGAGCAACTATTCTAGCAAGTAAACTGCGCGTGCTTCTTTGGAAGTTAAATCTGATCTATGATTTATATGTATTTATTCTAAATGAAGGCATTTTAAGATTCTGAAAGTTTTCCTTTTTTTATTAAATTTCGTCGGATATTTTCGTAGGATATATCTTCTTCTTATATATAAAAAATAATTTCCTGTTTCCCGTTGTGCAGAATATTCGATGGGCAGCACATGCGGCGCTACAATAATCTCGAAGTTTATCGTGAGTTGTTGGCAGGAAATTGCCGATAATTTCGACTTCGAATGTAAGAAACATGGAATATACGAGGAAAAAATTAATAACACGCCGTCGAAAGTTTTGCCTCGAAGTTTCGAATTTAAATTAATTTTGAAGAAACAAATGAAAACGAATTTTAAAACACAACTTTTCCTGTACAAACATATTTTGAAAGCTAAATTAACTTATATTTATTCTTCTTAAATATAAAATTTCTTTGAGAAAACTGAATAGTCTAGGTTAATTGGAGAAACCTTGATGTTTAAACCTGTTCAGTTTCATCTGTTCAGTCTTGTCTGCTTAGTCTCGTCTATCCAATCTCGTCTAACTATGTCCAAACTAGTTGGGCTCTTCATTAAGACATCAAAGTTAATTGTACACTAACTTGGACCTAAATGACACAAGACTTGTACTAAAATTAGACTTTAATTGTACTTAAATTAGGCAAGACTTGACAACACTAGGGAACACTAGACAAGACTAGACTAGACAAGGCTAGACCATACAAGACTATACTAGACTAGACTAGGAAAAAGTAAACTAGACAAGACAAAACAAATTCTTATGCAAATCTGTGTATCTGTGGATGAGAAATTTGTTTGTGCGGGAGTTTGTCTCTAATATCTTGATTTGGGGACTTATAAGAATTAACAAATAGGCTGAGTTTGCTGTTTGAATTTGGAAAGGTTCATTTTAATAAACTATGCAAAACTTCTTGAAATTTGTATTGTTAGGCTGCCACCAATGTTGTGAGGCTGCCTGCCACCAATGTTGTGAAGGGGGTTATGGTGTGAACCACCGCCCACTTCAATGTTGAGAAGGATGGACTGCTGGCCAACAATTCTTCGGACTCTGAGATATATCTATATATCTCGGGATCTTGTAATGTATTGTTCACCGGGATTCGCAAGGCACGTAGTTTTTCGAATAATAGTCGAGTTCGTTTTAAAAATTTAATTAAACCATAATAAAACGAAATAACTTAAGAACTTATAGCTTACCACTCTACTCTCTTTTCTCTTACGTCTTACGTCTTACCTCTTACTTCTTACTGACAACTGGGGAATGATATTTATACCATTCCTAGTATAATATATCTGTAAGAGGGGTTAAATTATCCCTCTAATTCAAATAAGGGACAGATTAATTTTTCTTGGCTCCTCCCATAAACAATCGAGGCTTAAATTCTATAAATCCCTGAAAATGTCTGGTCCTCTGGTTAATCTTATAAGAAGGTTTTTATAGGCCTTCGCACGTTTTCTAATATGCTTGGGGGAGGTAGATTTTAGCGTGGTAATAAAAACCCTTAGTTTCTGGACAAACTATAAAACAATTGCATTTATCCAAAACGTGGGACAAAGGGCACGTTTTGGAATGTGCGCTAATGGCACAAATGTCCAGTCTTGATTTTTATTACAACATTTGCACAAGGACAACCCTTAAATTTAGACTTGTAGTAGAACAAAATTTGCGGAAAAAAGCCGCGTGGAAACTTTTTTAGACTCACAATAATAAATTGGCTAAGTGGTCCTTGTGGAAAATGATGCTAAAATTTTGTAGCAGTTGCTAAAAACTTCACTTGAAAAGAATTGATAGTGTGAAGACGATATTTAAAAGTTTCTACTGGCGGCATTTTGGTTTAAACAGTGCGATTTCGACGGTTTGGAAATGGAAATGAAACTTCATATGATTCGAGGTTAGTTTTATGTAGTTTGAAACAATTTACAAGTCAATTAAAGGTAAATTAAGTATAATGTGCACAATTCCATGTCAATTATGCAATTTATGCCCAACAAATCAATTAAATTTATTTCCATAGTTAAGCTAAACATAAATAATATATGTGTTAATAATATGCGTACGGTAAAAGTACGTAGTTTGGTAAATGTACACATTTATCGCTATATGTACACATTTACCTTCTTGGTTGGTAAATGTGAGTTGAACTTACATTTATGAAGTATTTCCGGCAAATGTGTACATATGCATAATGTTGTTGGCAATTGCTAGACGTTTACATTAAAATACACAGCGCATGGGCTGTCCAACAAGACACACGTCATATTGTAACACACAAAAAGTATACATTTTACGGTAAAAGTTGATCTCAGATTTAACATCACATTTACCTATCAAATTGGTAGATGTATACATATACCGGTAAATGTTTAGAATTGCCGATTTCCAAGCTAGTCAAGCTAAAAGAAATATGTTATGTTTAATATATGTTAAATATATAATATGAAATAAGTATATATTTTTAAATATTCTTCTAAATAGTCTTATTAAACATAATGATTCATAAAATTTTTCGATTGTGTAAGGTTCAATTTCATTAACATACTTGAAATTTGTTTTTTGTAAGCCTTGATAGTCTTGAAAATCTTCAGGTGTTGGGGCAGTTTATTGTATAAATTCATACAGGTGTAGGTTAGGTTACGTTAGAAAAAGCCTCTTGCCTTAATCATTATAGAATCGTTATTGCCTTCATCATATAAATCATTATTAGAAAAAGCTCTTGCCTTTTTCGAATAATGATAAATTGTGGATGGGAAGTATGTAGTCTGAATTATATCTTCTGCTATACGTATTACGGTTCTCGAAATCTCCAGAAAAAATCTTATGTTTAACCCTTTCGCTACGAATTACTTTTTTGAACTGAAGTGATTGTGTACTAAATATTCTGAACATTACATTATAGCCTGTGCGGAATACGTCTATTAATTTCAACACAATTGTAACAAAACTTTGTATTATTTGCAATAATTTGCAAATGTTGCCAAATTTTCAAAAACCAAAATCTCGATATGAAGCAAATTTCCTTGTTTTGTTGATTTGAGTGGACAAACCTTGCGAAATTCTTTTGTTTGATGTAAAAGTTGGACGAAAAGGTCAAAACAATTGGCAAATAATGCCAAATTTTCAAAAACTAAAATCTATATATGAAGCAAATTTCCTTATTTTGTTGATTTGAATGGACAAACCTTGCAAATTTTTTTTGTTTTGTGACAAAATTGGACGAAAACGTCAAAATAATTTGCAAATATTACCAAATTTTCAAAAACCAAAATATTTATTAGAATAATTTTTTGATTTTCTGTTGATTTGAGTCCATAAAGTTTGCAAAAATCTTTTGTTTTATGTCAAAATTGAGCTAAAAGGACAAAATAATTTGCAAGTCTAGTCTTGTCTGTCTGTTTCTGTCTGTGTAGTCTCGTCCGCCTAGCGTTGTCTGTCTAGTATTATCTGTTTAGTTTTATCTGTCTAGTCTTGCCTGTTTTGTCTTGTCTGTTTTGTCTTGTCTGTCCTCGTCTCGTATGTCCTAGTCTTATTTGTCCTAATCTTGTATGTCGTAGTCTTATATGCCCCATTTTTTTCTGTCCTAGGCTTGTCTGTCCTAGTCTTATATGTCCTAGTCTTGTTTGTCCTAGTCTTGTCTGTCATAGTCTTGTTTGTCCTAATCTTGTCTGTCCTAGTCTTGTATGTCCTAGTCTTGTCTGTATTAGTCTTGTTTGTCCTGGCCTTGTCTGTCCTAGTCTTGTATATCCTAGTCTTATCTGTCCTAGTCTTGTCTGTCCTAGTCTTGTCTGTCTTTGTCTTGTCTGTCCTAGTCTTGTATGTCATAGTCTTTTCTGTCCTAGCCTTGTCTATCTTAATCTTGTATGTCTTAGTTTTGTCTGTCCTAGTCTTGTATGACCTAGTCTTGTTTGTCCTAGTCTTGTATATCTTAGCCCTGGCCTGTCTGTCCTAGTCTTGTAATCTCAGTCCTGTCTGTCCAAGTCTTGTCTCTCCCATTTTTTTCTATCCAGTCTTGTCTGTCTATACTTGTCTATCTAGTCTTGTCTGTCTAAACTTGTCTATCTGGTCTTGTCTGTCTAGTCTTGTCTGTCTAGTCTTCTCTCTCTCTTGTATTTTCTGTCTAGTTTTTTCTGCCTAGTCTTATCTGTCAAATTTTGTCCGTCTAAATTTGCCTATCTACTCTTGTCTGTCTAGTCTTGTCTGTTTAGTATTGCCTGTTTAGTCTCTCTAGGCTTGTCTCGTCTGAAAGAAACTCAAGGAAACAACTTCATGTTGCGAAATTGCGACTTCGCGTTGCCACAAATTCATCTTGAACCAACTTAATCGAAACAATCTATAAACAAATTCAAGTTAAAACAACTTCATGTTGCGACAAATTCATGTTGTGACAAGTTGCGGCTTCGTATTGCGACAACTTCCAGTTGCAACAACTTCATATTGAACTTAAATAATAATAATAATAATAATTTATTTATTTTTGCCTCTTTGATAGAACGATCAGTATAACGTAGTAATAAGTAACTTAAAAAAATATATATAACTGAAAGAGAAAAATACATTCTGATGGAAAAAATGAGATGTAATTCAGATATGTGCCAAGGCACACACTGTTTACAAATTAATAAAGATATATGATATAATTAATAAAGATATATAAATATAATATCAATTATCGACATAGCTAAATAAAATAGTAAAAGTACGGTTGGAATAACATAAGTACATGATGGGCTGATTATATACATTCTGATGGAAAAAATGAGATGTAATTCAGATATGTGCCAAGGCACACACTGTTTACAAATTAATAAAGATATATGATATAATTAATAAAGATATATAAATATAATATCAATTATCGACATAGCTAAATAAAATAGTAAAAGTACGGTTGGAATAACATAAGTACATGAAGGCAGGTTGATTTTGTATAGCAGCTAACATCTCACTGAGATACAGGTAATGTGGAAAATTGTTTATTATATAAAACTGCGAAAATATATTTTTTAAACTTAGATTTCGAATCGAAGTCGTTGCAGAAGAGTGGAAGGTTGTTAAATAGATTGACAATTGTATAATGAAATGATCTTGCAAATAAACTTGTTTAATGAGCGGGTGGTGATAAGCGGCCACGATTTCTTGTATTAAGGGTATGAATGTCACATCTATATGAAAGTTTTTCGAACAGATAAGCAGGTGTTTTATATTTGATAATATGATAAAATAAGGAATAACTTTGCATTATGCGACGGTTATCCATATTTAACCAGTTTAAATCAAACAGTTTGTGGCTTATTTTATCGAATTTGCGTAGACCAAAAATAACCTGTAAGCATGAGTTTTGAATCCGTTGAATACGAGTTTTTGTCCTTTGGTCTAGGCATGGCTGTAGTAACGGAGAACAATAAGAAAATTGTGATAATACTGTCATTTCACACAGCGAAATTTTTATTCTTTGAGATAAAAACTCCCGATTATGATATATGACCCTTAGATTGCCGTAAGCAATACTGATACATTGACTCACATATTTATTATATCTAAAAGTATTATCAAGGGTGATGCCAAGGTTTTTCGCTTCAGAAACAAATGCGATGGGCTGATTATTTATTGAAGGTTTAAAACTGGTCACTAATTCAATACACTTTCCTTTAGGCCCAAAGAGAAGGTATGCTGACTTAGACGGATTTAAAATTAGAGATTAGAGCCCATGAGAAAGGGACACTTCCTATAGTGTATTGAGGTCATAATTTAGTTTAAGTAATGCATCGCGGTAATCTTAAATTAAAAAAATTAGACTACTAACTTATCATAATTAAGTGGACCATGGTAAGCACAATCTAATTTATTTACTCCAATAGACTTTCCATAGTTGAAATATTTTTATGCGCATGCGTTAATTTCCGCCATGTTTTCGGGCACTTTTTTGACGTATAACCAGTGAAAATAACAAAATGTGCCCGAAAGTTTCATATTATTGTCTTTTAAACAAGGCGGACGTGCATGCGCCTAACTAACCGTAAAAAGGTCTATTCAGTTAGCATTGTAGCGTATTCATTAAATTAAGTACATTTTAATATAGTAGACTACATGTACAAGACGATATACAAGAACGAGACCAGACAAGATACAGACAAGAAGGAGACAAGACTAGACACAAAAAAAAATTAAAACAAGTATATATATCTAAGTATATGTATCCGCATAGTATACAATTATTTTTTGAGAATTTTTTTTAATATTCATCTTTCCAACGATAAGACCCTAGATGCAGGGGTGAGTCCCGAATCTTTTACCTATGGCAGTCTTTCCCAAACTATTTTGGTTGTGGAACCCCCAAATTTGTTGCCAATGATCGTGAAACACTAAATATTTTTTAAAAAACGACTTTTCAAAATTTACTATCTGATATTAAATGAAACAAGTATTTTTTTGGTATTTCTGATTTTATTGCATTAAAGAAAACTAAAAAAAATCATCTTAGAAATAATTTACAAAAATATAAAACATAAACTAAAAAAATGAAAAAACTTTGATGTAAAAGATGCACCTGCCTCTTTGATTCAATGATTTTATTAAAATGAGGCGTTATGTTTGATAACTGAATTCGCATATTTGGTGCCGTATCAACACCATTCAGGTGGTGCAGCAATATATATTTTGTTTATGTTTTAGTTAGATATTACGGTATTTCTTTTGGTATTCAAACCTTGTATACGATCTGAATTATATGGTCGACCTGTACTTACTTAGCTATAAATGTTCCTTAACTGATATTCTACTTGGAATTCACCTTAGTTACTTAAAGTCACCTTTTTTAAAATTCTTAAATTAAATTTGGTGGTCGATTGTAAGCTTTCCGAAAAAAATGTAAATATATTAAATTAATAAACACCATTCTTATTTTTCTTTTTTTTAAGAAATAAAATTTGTCCCGCGGTACCCCAGGGTTCCACGGAACACACTTTGGAAACCACTGACCTAGGTTAACGCAACGCAATAATGAGTGTGTATATATTTATTAATCTCTTTGTTATGTTTAAAAAAGCTCTAATTAATTCAGTAAGTCGATAGACTGCTATAGCAGTCCATAGCATCAGGCCCCCAAAGCAATTGGACAACTTTAACAGTCCATAACACCTGGGCGTCAAATCAATTGAACTGCTATAGCAGTCCATAGCAGCGATAGGGTTAACAATGAACACATTGCTTTGGTTGTATGTCTGGTCTTGTCTGGGCCTGGTCTTTTTTGTGGTTTTTTGTCTGTTTGGGCCTGTGTGTCTGATCTTGTCTGTCTAGTCTTGTTTGTCGGATCTGGGCCTGTCTGGTTTTGTTTGTCGGGGCTTGTCTGCCTGATCTTGTATGTGTGGTATTTTCTGTCTGATCTTGTTTGTCTGGTCTTGTTTGTCCGGTTTTTTCTATCTAGTCTTATCTGTCTGGTGTTTTCTGTTTGGTCTTGCCTGTCTGATCTGGCCTATCTGGTCTTGTCTGTCTAGTCTTGTCTGTCTGGTCTTGCCTGTCTTAGTTGCCTGCCTGGCCTTGTCTCTTTGGTCTTGTCTCTTTGGTTTTGTCTCTCTGTTCTTGAATATCTGGTCTTGTCTCCCTAGCCTGGTCTGTCTGGTCTTGCCATTTTGGCCTTGTCTGTTTGGTCTTGTCTGCTTGGTCGTCTCTGTCTGGTCTTGTCTGTCTGGTCTAGTTTGTCTAGTTTTGTCTTTTTAGTCTTGTCTGCCTAGTCTTGTCTGTCTCGTCTATTTTTGTGTGTTAGAAATACAACTCTTCCTTTTTGTTCTACTTCGGCTTCTGGATTAGTCAGTTTTTAACCTTGTTAAATTAAATTAAATTGGTCCACTAATCTAAGAAAAGAAAAGAAAAAAACTTACAAGTAAACAAGTTTTTTGCTTTTTAAATATGTTTTCTGTCAATCGAACTTTTCAAAAAGGGACATTTGGACGCCTGTCTGAAGGTCTGTTGGCCTTCTTGCCATTTATCACTAACACGAAAGGCGTTTCTATCCGGAGCAATCGACACTTGTACTCATTTTCTTGGTTTTTAAAGTTTATGTCAGTGACGCAGGGCTCTGGAATTGCAACAAGAATCTCCAATTATGACGCCTTTGGCGTTAACCAAATTGTAAATCGTGCGACAACACAAGTTCCTATTTTATTTACCAAACAAAATGTAAATGGTTCTGTCACTTCTTTGTGTAAGGAACAAACCACTTTGCCTAAGACAACATTTTCCTCATTCAATCCAGTCTTCAAATCGCCCAAGTTGACTTCATTCAGAAAATCCTTTAGTCCACTAGCTTATGTGTCGTAACTACCACATTCATAAGGCGCTAATTGTTTCGAATTGATATCTTTTAACATTTCCTGTAGATTTTTTTACTTTGATTTTGCTGCTGGACGCAACCAAATCGTTGATGTCTTTCAAATACTTCAGAAGTTGCTTCCGTTTGACGACCGCCGACTTCCAGCTAGGATCGAACTGGATCGCCTAGTCAAACGACTCCAGATCCACTAAATATTCTTCCTCGTACTTCAACATAACTCCTTTATTACACATAACGTAATAAAATAATGTAAATCTAGTGTACTTTTGGCAACAATATCTTTCTCGGCTTTTGTGTACGCACTGAATGTGTGAGTGTTTACGGATTCTGCGGGAGTCCAAAGAAGGAAGACAAATGGACGTTGCCCAGCACAGCCCACAGCATGAGTAGCCGTCGTGGGGATCGAGTTGCACGGCTTCTTTCGCCGTGCTCGGAAGTGCAGTTTTTCTAGTATCTCCGTGCTGAGAAAGTTACTTACGAACTGGTTGTATTTGTACATTTTTCAAAGCAGGCAAACTCAATCCCTCCTACTAATTATCTGCCCTTATTGGTACTTAAAATTCCAACCCGAAATGGACGTCTTAATTTAAAAATAAACAATGTAATGGTTGTTGGGCTTAAAAATACCATTCGCAACTGTTTGGTTTTACAACACTACCCGCCTTGAGAAGTTTTAGATTACTATATTTATCATCCTAAATATATATAAACTATTTATATTAAAAATGGTTTACGAGCACAACAAATAACCATTGTGGAGTCTTTTACAAACTTTACTTCAACTTCACACAAATTTTCGGGGTTTTTATAGCTTCGTTTATATTAGAATACGAATTAAGACCAATCATTGTGGATACTATGTATTGATAATTTTGTAATTGCTTTCTCATACCAACGGCCAAAACTTTGAGGCCAAAGGATCTGTCTCACCTTCGACCAATACCCATTCTACCAGCTTTGTCGAAGATTTTGGAAAAAATCGATGACTCACAGCTCAGAGCATTTCTGAACTATGATAATGTGCTCTCTTCTACGCAGTTAGATTGTAGAAGAATTTATAGTTGTGTCACAACCTTAGTGGATATTACGGATTAAGTAGCTAGAGCCCTTGATAGTAGTAAAACTACAGCACTTATACTACTAGAGTACAGCAAGGCCTTTGATACCCTAAATCAGAAGATGCTGCTATCTATACTGAACTATGTAGGGCTCTCCAAGCAGTTAATTCTGTTCTACAGAAGTTACCTATCCAATAGACTTTACTCTCAATGGTGTCCCTCGGGGATCTGTTCTCTCACCTTTGTTATTTAGCCTTTACACGATAAGCCTCGGTAAATATGTCAAACGATGCAAATTCCGCCAATACGCAGATCTACTATATACCTTCTACCACACTTCAAGCAGAAAAAGATATTTCGAACTCTATAATTGAATTTTCTAAACACCACTCACTAAACATCAATCCATCAAAAACTCAAATCATAATCTTGGCCGGCAAACAAATTAAAGATAGCATGAAAATATACCTAGCAGATGAAAAATTAGTAATTAAAAAGGAGGTCAGGAATCTCGGTGTTATTTTAGATGAGGATCTAAAATTCTCATTTCATGTATTGAAAACGGTCAACACAGCATACCTCCGGTTAAAAATACTGTACTCTGCGAGAAGTTTCCTTGCACCTTAGAAAAAGGCAAGTGGAAAGTTATATTTTTTTCACTTAAGGTACTTATATCTGGTTCTAAAAGAAACAGCGGATACAAAGGGTTCAAAATAAATGCATACAGTTTGTCCATGGCCTATAGTCCAGAAAGTCCAAACTGTAATAAAAACATTATGGAAGACGATGGAACAGGTCAGATATCACCATGGCCTATGCTGCTTCAAGAGCATCATAATACAGCCAGTATTCCTGTATAAAAAAATAACATCAGAACAGACGGGCATAATATCAGTGTCCGCAGCAAAGGCTTACTAACACCACCACCTCAGAAAGAACAGCTTTTTAAATCCTCTTGTATTATATTTATAAAGAACAATTCATGCCTAGAAAAAAGGAAAGAAAGTATCAAGCCCTATACAATATAACACTCGGATAGAAAAAACGTCGAACTACAAATATCTTGGCACAAGGATAACAGACAATATAGACCGGACACTTGAAATAAAATCGAGAAGTGAATTGGCCCGAAACACATTTCTGAAAATTCTTTTGAAAACGAAAAAGTTCTTTTGTGATAGACAAACTAAAATGGGGCTGCGTACAAGTATGCTAAGAGGGTACGTCTTCTCGATTCTACTCTATGGCGTGGAGGCATGGGCATTGAAGCAAGCTGAAATAAAGAAGCTAGAGTCCTTCTAACTATACTATAGACATATGTTTGAAGCAAATTGTTAGTTATTAGTTATTCTAGAAAGACAGAGTGATGAATTTAAGAGTGTTGAAACGTATGAATAAACAGCTGGAAGTCGTGTCGACAATAAAAAGAGGAAAGCTGCAGTACCTGGATCACATAACAAGAGGGGAAAATATGAACTGCTTCAATTGATTATGCAGGGATAGATATTAGGGGGCTGTTCTATATAATTTAAAATGATGCCTAGAAGTTTCTTTAGGGATATCAATACCATCCTGTTTAGCTTTTTTCATATCTGGAAAATTGGTAAGTAATTGCTCTGCTTTGATCATTTATTTTTTTACTTACCAGTGATAGGCCTTGTGGTTACGCCACTCACAAACGCTTGCTTGAATATGGATAGTCTAGTCTTGTCAGTCTAGCCTTGTTTTAAAACAAATCTCTTTAGTTTTTGTTTGTATGTAGCCTTATATGTTATAAATGCTAACGCTGTATCTTGATAGTGCAGATGCGATTATTGAAATCGTTATAATTAGCAATCTGCTTGCGATTCCTTAAAAATTGGAGTTTGCGATAACGTTTTAATTAGGCGGGTTAGACGTCTCCTCTCAATTTTCAATTAGTTTCCGCGAGGCGAATTTTCCGATAAGCCCCGCCGGGGTCGGGGTAGACGCACTCGAAATGATTTTAATATGTTCCCTGTCACAAAGTAATTAGTTTTGTTAGCGTTTTGCGGAGGCATTAAAACTCGACCCGGTTTAACTCCGCTCTGTTATGTTTCATAACGATCCTTATCTGCGTTAATGCGATTATTGCCGTTTTAAATTTCTAGATAAATTCAAGAAGTACCGTTTCTGCACAGTTTCCTGAACATTCCACGAGTTTTGAGAAGACTAGACTAGTGAAAAGGAACTTGAAATTCTTCAAATTTGAAGCTAGACGGATCTAGGATGGATTATTACAATTTTTGAGAAGACTAGACTAGTGAGACATACAATTCTAGAAATTTAAATATAGACGGATCTAAGATGGACTATTACAAATCTTGAGTAGTCTAATGTAACAGAAATTTAAATTCTACAAATTTAAAGCTACATGGATTTAAGATGGATTATAAGAATTTTTGTGAAGACTAGAGTAGTGCGACAGAACCTAAAATTCTACAAATTTAAAGCTAGACGGATCAAAGATGAATTACCATATATCTTGAGAAGACTAGACTAGTGTGTCAGAACTTGAAATTCTACAAGTTTAATGCTAGACGCATCTAAGATAGATTATAACAATTGTTGAGAAGACTAGACTAGTGAGACAAAACTTGAAATTCTACATATTTAAAGCTAGACGGATCTAAGATGAATTACAAATAACCAAAATAAACGAGTGTAGAATGTTGGTGAGGCAATCCTAAACATATCCCTTTATTATCTGTGCTATCAAGATTTACCATCAAGACAAACTACCCCATCAAGTATGAAAAACCCGATCGGTATGAAAATTTCTTTTATGTTTCGGATCATTGTGTTGTCCAGGCAATATAATCTAGTACTAGCTATCGCTTTCGGGGGATGATAAATACGTTCTGTTGGGGAGGTCCACTAGAGCCCGAGATGACGGCTGATCAATGGACACCTCCGACCCGACGGATCAGATCTTCTCCGCCGATATTAATGGAACTGCCAAGAAATATAAAAGAATGCGTATGAGGGCCGGTGTGGGGCCCGATATAAATATAAAAAGGGTGATTTAATGTCGAAGAGAAGAAAAAAGGGGATGTAGACTCACGACCGTCTATAAATCTAGTTTATTTAGTTTTTCTGTGGTTCTTGAGGTTTTTTTGCGCTGCTGGACGCAGCTTCCAGGACAAAGATGAGATAATTATTGTCCTGCTACCACATTCGTCACCGTTAAGAAACTATATATGTCAACGAATGGCTTACACACTTAAATATTGTAGAATTGAACACAGATTTAGAAACTGTATTTCAATATTAATCTAAGTAGAACGTATAAATATCGACAAGACTAGAAAGATAAGTTCAGAAAAATAAGGCGAAGCAGACAAAATCAGACAGCCATGACCAGACAGACAAGACCAGATAGACAAGACTGAACTGGCAAGGCCGGACAGACAAAACTGTACAGACAAGACCAGACAGACAGGACTAGGCAGACAAGATTGGGGATACAAGACCAGTTTCCAGGTCAAAACTGAGATAATTATTATCTTGCATCCATATTCGTCAACGTTAAGAAACAACTGTGCATGTCAACCATTGACTTAGAGACTCAAATAGAGTATTCCACAAATTTATAGGGTTTTTCATTAAGAGCGACGTATTTTATTTTTACAATTAAAAGACTTGAGGGTTACTTTTGGAAATGATTTTTATTCTATATAAAAGTACAATCGATGCCATTAATTATAGAAGACGACATCGTTCAATGTCAACCGCAGAAGCGCTAGCACGATTGAATATGCTGGACCCAATCTTACATGACTCAAGTACACCAATTGGCCAAAATATCATCAATTTCGGGTTTGTTGGCCTGCAGCTCCTCTAACGTTGCGTGCATTGACCAGAAATTTAATGTAACCCTAAAGAAAAAAGTCCAAAGGGGTTAAATCATTCATTCGCGAGGACCGTTGCATGAGATAACTCGCTCATGGAACTTCATCAGTAATTCGATTGTGTCGTACGCTGTATATCACGTTGCGCCGTCTTGTTGGAACCTTATATCGCCCAAGTCCATAGCGTCGAGCTGGTCCCAAAAGTACTCGGATATCGTGGCCCTGCAGCGATCGCCGTTCAAGGTCGTTGGCGCGCCATTTTCATAAAAACAGAAAAATGAAAAAAGGTCAAACTTTGTTGAAGCGTGTATCTCTCTATGATTAAATGGCATAGACTGATGTTTCAAAATATGAAAGAATTGCGAAGCCACTTTCACTCCTATTCGAGGAAGGCCAAAAACAAAATGCATTGTCTCCACTGAAAAACCCGATATATAACTGACTGACGAATAGTTAAAAACAGCGTAAATTAGGATGGAACGTTGATTTTAAGACGTGAACTACTAACAAAGGATTTTTGGAAATTTCGTTTCTAACGGGGTGAGAAGGGGTGCCAAAGTTTTTTACTAGCTTTACTTATTTTGCCTATGGCCGACTTGGGTGCTCAATTTACGATGGTCTGCCACGGGTAGAATAATTAGGAAGAGACAAATTATTTATCATATTATATATTGCGTAACATAAGACCCGATCCTGTGTTGAACAGATCTTCATCATCATCTTCTTAAAACTGTACTTGCATACTCCAAGATGAGAAACCGCAAGGTAGTTGTCACCTTTCTTGATTTTAGGAAAGCCTACGATTCCATTGATAGAGAAACGCTTAACAGAGTACTCCATAAACTAGGGCTAGACAACAAAACACGCAGACTCAACCTAGAAACTTTTACCAACACCCATTCCAAGGTTAAATTTAGAGGCGAGATTTCAGAAAGCTTCGAAATAAAAACTGGAGTGAGACAAGGAGCTGGACTTTCCCCATTTCTCTTCAACTGTGTCCTTGAGAAGGTTTTGAGAGAATGTCGCAAGGAACTGAACAATTTGGGAGCTCAGATTGGTATCTACCTGGGACGTAAGAGCGATGGACTGGTGGTAGATTGCCTGGCCTTTGCAGATGACATGGCACTCTTTGCTGATTCTCTTGAGATGGCAACAATGCAGGTAAACTGCCTGACAAAACAGGCTGCCAAAGTGGGTCTTCAAGTGTCGCTGGAGAAAACAGAATTCTTCACCAACATCAGAGAAGCAAACAGAGAGATGTTGCTAGAGCAGGGATACATCAAGAGGACTGAGAAATTTAAGTATATTGGCGGATGGATTGGACTCAACTTATCAGAAAGAGCATCATTTTCCATGAGAGTCAACAAGTTAGAACTTTGCCTTGAACCCAAGAGGTCTAGTAGAGAAGTTGGAAATCAGAGGGAAAAAAATCCTCAGGAAGATCCTAGGCCTGGTAAAGGAAGATGGGGAATTCCGAAGGCGGCATAACTCTGAGCTCTACGAACATATCGAGAAAATCATGCAATTCTTCAAGCATCGTATGACGGCACAACCAGCAGTGTTCGTATCCGAAATGACATGTCCGAGCCCATTCAAACTGGAGGTCGGCAAGGAGACGTCGCATCGCCTCTCTTATTCCACATTGTGATCGACGCGATTATGCGAGAAGCATTCGATAGACGACGCGGAATTCGTTACGACGACACAACCTTCTTAAGCGATCTAAGGTTTGCCGATGACCCTTGTATGACATTTCCCTCATTGCTCGGTCATTGTGTTACAAAACAAAGTGCTTATAACGGGCGGCTGAAGAATTTTCCTCGATGGAACTCGAATCGAGCAGGTACCACAGTTCAAATATTTAGGATCATTAGTCATGGAGAAGGAAGTGGCGTCGACAGCCGAAGTTCATAACCAGTTCGGCCAGGCAACAGCAACATTCGTTTCACTCAAGTGATGCATATGGAAGCGATCAAGTATTAACATCAAAACCAAAGTACTCCTGTATCGGGCGCTGAGCCTCCTAATTCTCCTTTACGGATCAGAAACATGGACATTGCTAAAGCCGGACCTCCACAAGTTCTAGACTTTCTAAATGCGATGCTTGAGACAGATTATCCGTGTCTCACTCTGCGAACGCCTCCGAAATGAGACAACATTCAGTTAAAGATTGAAAAACAGACCAATAGCAGAGGAAATTCATAAACGTCGGTTACGATGGTTCGGCCACATCTGTAAGATGGGCGACAATCGACAACCGCACAAACTCCTATTGAGAAAACGAGCTTCTGATTGGATAATACAACAACAAGCCCCAAGCAATTGACACCAACCGAAGCAAGAACCATCGCAACCGATCGCCTTGCATTGAACCGTGTGGTGAGCAGTGCACAGAATCCAGCGGCACCGACATTAGCGTATTGGTTGCAAGGAGGACGTGCTCTCCAAACGCCGGTTATGGAATTTCGCACTTGAAAATGATCTTCACCAGTCGAAACTCGAGTCGTATTAAGTGAATATTCAAAAACGTAGATTGCGATAGTTTGGTCACATCTGTAGGATGGGCGATAATCGACTACCTCACAAACTCATTCGTTTCACTCAAGTGGTGTATATGGAAGCGAACAAGTATTAACATCAAAACCAAAATACTCCATCGAGCGCTGATCCTCCCAATTCTCCTTTACGGATGAGACACATGGACATTGCTCAAGCCGGACCTCAACAAGCTCGATACTTTCTAAATGCGATGCTTGAGACAGATTATTCTTGTCTCACTCTGCTAACGCCACCATAATGCGACAATCAGATAAAGGTTGACCATCAGACACATTCTCCTATAGAGAAAAGGAGCTTCTGATTGGAGGAACATTGAACATAGTTGTCTACGACTTGACAAAAGAGATATTACATTGATAACGAATCTCTACTGGAACCAGATTGTCAAAGTAAGAATAGACGGAGGAACATCTGACTTTGTATCAATCCGAAGAGTGTCACCACTCCTATTCAATATCTATTCAAGATGGGGAGATATTATCATATTCAAGATCGGAAGACATGGGAGGTATCAGAATAAATGAAGTATCACCAATATCAGATACGCAGACGACACCGTAGTCCTTGCCGATAACATATCAGACCTACAAAATATGATGAATAGGATAACTGAATATAGTGAGCATCATGTATTGGACAAATATCATATCATAGACCAAACTGCTAGTCTTCTCCAAGAGACCCACTGCTGAAACAATTTTGATTAACGGCAATCAGATTGAACAAGTCTCGTGTTTTAAATATCTGGGTACCATAGTCAACGTGTGGTGCGATCGGAAACGAGAGATCCGTTCCAGAATCTAACAAGCCAGAAAAGCATTCATAAACATGAGAAGATTTTTTGTTAGTCCTGATCTGAGTTTGGAGCTCAGGGTTCGCATGATTAGATGTTATGTCTCAAGTGTGTTGCTGTACGGATGTGAATGCTGGACCCTGGACCCTGCAACTGAAAATAAAATTGAGGCGTTTCAAATGTACTTATATCGCCGTATGCTCCGCATCTCATCCGGATCTCAGTCCAACGAATTACGAACGAAGAAGTGCTTAGACGAATGAAGAAGGCGAAAGAACTAATGGCCCTCATTAAAAAAAGAAAAACTACATACATAGGCCACATTGTGAGAGGCAATAAGTATGAACTGCTGAGACTAATAATTGAAGGAAAGATTCAAGGAAAAAGATCTGTTGGTAGACGTCAGAAATCTTGGTTGAAAGACCTCAAAGAGGTTTGGGTGCACTTCCATTGAAATATTTCGAGCTGCTGTGTCCAGAACAATTTAAGCTATGTGGATCGCCAACCTTCGAAAGGAGAGGGCGTCATAAAAAGAAGAAGATTGGAGGATACAAGAACAAGCACCAACCGATTGACAATAACCGAAGCAAGAACTATCGCAACCGATCGTCTTGCATTGAAGCGTGTGGTGAGCAGAGCACGGCATCCAGCTGCACCGACATTAACGTATTGGTTGCAAGGTGGGTGTACTCTCCAAGCGCCGGTTATGGAATTTCCCACTTGAAAATGACCTTCATCAGTCGAAACTCGAATAGTGTTAAGAGGAAATTCAAAAACGTCGATTGCGATAGTTTGGCCACATCTGTAGGATGGGCGATAATCGACTAGAAAAACTCCTAATCTACAAACTCCTATGGAGGAAACGATCTCCTGATTGGAGGATACAACAACAAGCACCAGCAGGCACAAGAACCAGCGAGTGACAAAAACCGATGCAAGAATCATCGCAACCGCTCAACTAGCATGGAAGCGTGTGCTGAACAGAGCACAGACTCCAGCGGCACCAACAGCAGCGTGTTGGTTACTAGGTCGACCTACACTCCAAGCTCCAGCTATGGATTTTCCTACTTGAAAATGACCTTCACCAGTCGAAACTCGAGTCGTGTTCAGTGTTTAAATCATTGACGTTGATATATGTGTGAATAACAAGTTATGGTATATTTATACATATTAAGTGTGGTTAAAACATAGTGGACCTTGTAATAGTTACAGCGATGTCTTGAATGAAAAAAAGTAGCAAAATTGGGTTTAAATTTTCTGAACGCTGGAAAGAACATTCAACTGTTGAAGTATAATTTATTAATATCGTTTCAAACAATAATACTGGGTAGACTGTTTAAAAACGACTTCGAAGTTTATAAAATTTGTCTGCAACATCCAATAACTTTGAAACCAACCACTCCATTGCATTTGAACTTATTATTAATATTCTTAACTTAATTCATAAGTAATAAGTGTGCGAAGTTTGATTGAAAACCATACGAAACTAAGTTATGGAAATGTATTTTATTTCAACTTGATTTTATCCGGCCCTCGTATACATACTCAAATTTAACTTACGGTCTATCTTAATATTAGTCCTTAGATTACTCACAAGCTAATCAATATGTAATAAACATAGTTGACCTGAATTAATTTAACTGATATAATAATCCACGCGAACGAAGCCGCGAGCTGTAGCTAGTCTATAAGATTTTAATACTAATTTCCTACTTATCTCCTTCTGTTATGAATAAATGTTAATTATGAGGTGTTGAAATAGTAATTAGCGTGTATGTGTGTGTTATATAAGTCGGCACTTAACGGAGTTCGCTAGTTAATTATACGTGTGCTTTGAGCGATACGAATGCCTAGCATTATGTAATACACATGCACACATATTCCACACGGTAACACTAAACTGCTTCAGTGTTACATACCCGTCTACGTTTACAAACGGCGCGGCGGTCGCAAGCCGCACATTGTGTAATAGTGCGCTGTTTTTGTTTTCATTCCTTCGTTGCGCTGTTTTCGTATACGATTTTTAACCGCCAGCTTCCAAGACTAATTACGTAATTAAAGCGGCTGTAATTTAAGCTAATTTTAGTTTTAAAGTTGGATTAATTTACTTGTCCACACTGTATTTTTGCTTGTAATTTGAATATAAAAAGAACAAATAAATCTTAAAAAACAAAATTTATATGACTGGACAGGCTTGATGGATAGAAAAGAAAGAATGCCTAATAAATATGAGTACTTAATTAAACGGTTGACATCGGGAGCAGAGACCGAAACAGCCTCGCTGCCTAGATCCCCTGGCTGGAAATACCAAAGGCCGAAATGGTATGCAAATACCACTTCGAGAAAAACTACACAGCAATGTGTAGTAGTAAAGCCGATTGGAGCGACGAATCCTCAGCATACCACATACAGCAAAATGCCATCAAGTGGTATACAGATGGTTCGAAGACAAAGGAAGGAACTGGTGCAGGAGTGTTTGGACCTCGTACCAGATACTCCGAATCCATGGGAACATCCCCAAGTATCTTCCAAGCGGAGGTACACGCAATCGAAAGATGTGCACAGTTTAACCTCGACAGGAAGTACCGCAAAAAACGAATTGCTATCCTGTCAGATAGCCAAGCAGCCATCAAGGCCATTAGCTCATACACCATCAGATCCAAACTGGTATGGGACTGTGTGGGGAAGCTGAACAAACTTGGCAGGGATAATAAAGTAACGCTATACTGGGTACCAGGACACACTGGTATAGACGGAAACGAAGAAGCCGATCACCTAGCAAACAAGGGATCCAGTAGCCCCTTTATAGGTCCGGAACCCTTTTGCGGTATGAGCGTGAACACCATCCGCAAAAGTTTAGATGAAGAAATAAGAGAAAAATGGATGAAAACTTGGGAAGAACTTCCAGGGCTAAGGCAATCCAAAGTGATGCTGGGATCTTTCAACCAGAAGAGAACTAAAGCTTGCCTGAAACTAAGCAGGAACAAGCTCAGAATTCTGACAGGAGCCCTGACGGGACACTGCAGACTTAGGAAACATCTCAAGGCCCTAGGCCTAGAGGAGGATGATGGATGCAGATTCTGTGGCTCAGCAGAGGAAACCCCCATACATCTGCTCAAAGACTGCGGAGCATTACTCCGCAAGAGACAGCTGTACCTTGGGGCTCACTGCTTAAACACAGAGGAGCTGCAGGCCTTGAATCCCACCCAGATCCTGAGATTCCTAAAGGAGTCAGGATTAGAGGAGGCGCTCTAAATGGGCAAGCACACCAACACTTGGAGGAGGAGGGTGGGGTACAATAGATCTATAAAGGTCGCAGTACAAGTCGTCACCACCATATCTACAATCTACATCTACAAACGGTTGACAAGATTATACAGGCTAGGTAGTTCAGAATAGACAATCAAGTCTAGACTTACAAAGCAACAATAAGCTTGAAAAAATTTAAAAAATGTTGACGGAAAAAGCATATTAGACAAATTAGATTATATAAAAGTAGAACTGGGTACCGAGGATACAGGGAGGCCTTTTTGAGACAAATAAGAATAGACTGATATTATTCCAAGTAGTAATCCATCTAATTTAGGCTGTGGTGGCCTAGTAGTCAAGGTGTCAGATTACTAAGCGATTAGTCACAGGTTCAAATCGCGAGGGCACGAGTATCGAAATAAGCCAACGTCCTATAGTGCATCGCTCTGGCAAGGCCATCGCAGTAATCTTCCAAAAAACCTCCCCTAAAATAGTGGCCACACCGACGTTAAAAACTGTAAAATCCAATCACCTGGCTGTCCGTTAGGATGTAGATTTGCACTCCTTTAAGACGTTTCTTTAGGCAGATTTGTGCGCATCTTTCAATGGATATAATTTCAGCCTTTAGTACCGTGGGAGTCTGTCCCAATGCTGTGGACTCTCTGTCACTCCGGCTGTATATGCCAATTCCTGTACCCTTAGCAGTTTTTGAAGCGTCGGTGTACCACATGGACGCTTTGTCTTTTAGGTTTTCGATTCTTTGAACACTGCTTTGGCGGTCATTGATGACCACTTCAACGGCAGTGTCAAAGTCGTATTCTGTAGACATTGCGTCCCAGGGATGCTTCAGAAATATCTCTACAATTTGTTCCCTTATGTTCATGTGTCTCTGAATAGGCGATGTACACCTTAGCCTCAGAGCAATGAGATGACCTTCTTTTTCTACCTTTTTGTGCAGTGGAATTAGGTCCAACAGAACTTCCATTGCTGTGGTTGGAGTAGATTGCATCGCTCTTGTTATACCCTAGCACGCAAGCCGTTGAAGCTTTTGTAGCATGTTTTGGGTCTTTATTTTCCTTTGTTTTGTACCACCATACGAGTGAACCGTAGGTGATAATCAGTCTTACCACTGTTGTGTAAGACCATAGGACCATTTTGGGTTTTAGTCCCCATGTTTTCCCAAAAAGCTTAGGGCAGATCCAAAAGGACGCTGTGGCTTTTGAGAGGGTTTTGTTCAGATGCGAGTTCCAAGTGAGTTTCTTATCCAAGGTTACCCCTAGATATTTCACCTCCTCGGAAAACTCTAACGTCTGACCTTCAATGCTCGGAGCTTTCAAGTTCAGCTTCCTCATTCTGGTAAAGGGGACCATTACTGTTTTGCTAGGGTTGACACTAAGGCCCACCTTCTTGCTCCAAAAGTTGATGGTGTTAAGTGCACTCTGTGCAAGTTTCATGATTGTATTATCAAACTTACCCCTTATTATGATGGCAACATCGTCTGCATAACCAACCGCCTTATACCCGTTCTTTGTTAGCACATCTAGGAGATCATCAACGACCAGGCACCACAGCAAAGGCGATAACACCCCCCCTTGTGGGCAGCCTCTCTCTGTGGTTACCGTCCTCGTTACCGCCCACTAACCATAATGCCTTCTTGATTTTTTGGAGACGGTTTTGCTGTGAGATCTTCTCAAGGCTTGTCGGTTCGATGAATTCTCCGAGGTATTTAAAGTACGGAACCTTGTCGATTTTACCGTAATTTGTTCTCAGGTTCGTGATATCAGTTTTTGAACAAAAGATTTTAGTTTTCTCAAATGAGATCTGTTGTCCCACGTTTTCTTCACATTCCAAGTATCTCAAGCTGTTTGACGGCAATCTCCTCATCTTCTGTTAGTATCACCAAATCATCCGCAAAAGCGAGGTATGGTACATAGAGGTTGTTTTTGAAAAAGCCCAGTCGGATCGGTTTCCAAGACTCACATTTCTTGAGTTCCTTCTCCCATTCTTCCATAACCAGCATAACTCTAGCACGATATTCCCACTCTTCAGCATAACTCTAGCACGATATTGAACAGAATAGGAGAGTGTCCATCACCTTGTCTCACACCTGTTCGAATGTCAAAGGGTTCTGAAATGTCCCCCAAAAATTTCAATTTAGATTTTGTGCCAGTAAGTGTTTGTTTTATGAGTTCTAGGATTTTGAGATCTAGTCCTCTCTCTTCTAGAATTTGGAATAGTGAGGAGCTGTCTATCGAATCGTATGTCTTTTTGAACTCTACAAATGTTTTTACTGTTGGCTTTTGTCTGAGGGCTCGTAATTTGAGTATGATTTAGAGGTTGATAATTTAATTCTGGGCAGGACCTGTTTGGTCTGAATCCTGCTTGGTATTCTGATAGTTTGAGTTCTAATTGCTTTTCTGTTCTACTCAAGAGACAGGCTGATATTATTTTGTAGGTGATGGATAAAAGAGAGATACCTCTATAGTTGTTTACATCTAACTTGCTGCCTTTTGTATGTAGTGGATGGATTAGAGCAATCTTCCAGTCAGCCGGGAGCTTTTCAGTTTGCCAAATGTTTTGGATTATTTGTGTAATTTCTTTGAGTGAATTTGGGCCTAAATTTTTCAGAAGTTCAGCAACAATCCCGTCCTTCCCTGATTCTTTCTTATTTTTAAGTGGCTTGATGTGTGAATAAATTTCTAATGTGTAAATAATTTGAATAGTTTATTATTTATTATTAAACTCGTTCTTAGCTTAAAGCAATTATATTCAACATCAAACGTCACTGCTACATTTTTAAATACTGCCAATCTAAACCTAACTTTTTTGTGATAAATCATAAAATAAAACATTTTATTTAAAACGAAAACATTTTTAAAACTCAAAATACTTTATTTTTTAACCCCGGTTAGATTAAGTTGCCCGCCGCGAAGCGGACAGATAAATCAAAACAACATACGCGCGGCAACGAGAACCCTCGATCCAATATATAGCGGTGGTGGCGTTAATACGTAAGTACCGAATATTTTCTATCTAATTATTGTTTGTGAAACAATTTATATTGTTATTTTTCAACAGGGAGAATGAAAATATCTAGCAGCATAGAGATAAAAATGTATAATATAATTTGTTCTCTTTGTACTTCTCTGAATGCAGTTTTTTATTTTTGTAGGAAGCTTTTTTTGTAATTATTCTGAATTAATTCGATCAGGTCTTTTTTTATTTCTGTTTTCTGTAAAAAAAAACGTTGCAATAGATAAGAATGTAAACATAGATCGTCGATTGGTTGACCTTTACCTAAACGTTGAATAGTTGTGCGAATTGGAGTCATTGTGAGGCGAATTGTTAAAGTGTGCGGACGTGTTTTTAGTTTGGCGGCTTGAATTAATTTAACTAGAATTAGTGATTTGGTGTTTGTGTGTGACAATGGTGTTTTGTGTTCGGGGAATTTGAATTTGTGTTTTGGGGAAGAGATGAACTGTTTGCATCGCTGATAATAACGTAAGTGTTTACAACAAAATTTCTTGTAACAAAAATAAATAATATGTAATGAATCTATGAAATAATATAATTATATATTTGTGTATATCGTAGTCATATAGTGACATTTGTGGAATTGTGTCTTTTATTAACTTAAGGACTTGAATCATCCCCTATTTCTGTCGAAGAAGTCTTGACATGACATGCATCTTATGTAAAAACATTTTTACCCGCTTGAGGGATAATATTAAAAAAAAATGCTGAAATACGTATTTTTTATTTCTTACCAATAGCCTAAATAGTTTAGCCTAAATAGTTAGTAAGAAGTTGTGATGTGGATGCCGGGTTTGCCGACCCTTCAAACACTGCGGCCTACTTGTGGCCTATTATATTTTGCATTCACATTCACTTATAGAAACCTAGTTGTTATGGTAAATTGCGCTAATTAATATTTTTCACTTTTGTCTTCTGGTACGAATGCGGCCGGCACTGGGGATAGATCTCGGGACCTCTATACTTGTTGTTTAGCTTTGTATCCCTAACTTTAGAAATGATGGGTTCCCCATACAAACTTTTATCCCTTATTTCATCCCTTATTTCATCCCTTGCAGGTTTTTTTTTTTGAGAAAAAAGGTTCCTTCTCAGGATACAATCGTTAAAATACCCATGTCTATGTCCTATGTCCTTTCTCGGGATGTAATCGTTCAAATACCCAAGTTTTGATGAAACAAGACCTCGCAAATTAAACCCGCTACGCAACATAGTTGCATATCTTAGGATACCCGCTCAAAATATATTTAAAACAATTTAGAATTAAAATGGTTTCAAGACCACAACAAAATGCAATTGTTAGGTCTTAACATTATCGTTATTGAAGACTTCCTGTCGCCGATTTTTAAAGCCGATTATTGTTCAGGTTCGGCGTGTTTTCCCGCATCAAAGGAGACAGGAATAAAAGGCGAGAAAAACAAATCTATCGTCGATAATGTTCATCCGACTTTTCTCTATTAGCCTGCGAAAAATTACACAAACTCCTTCGCCGAATTGACAAGAATAATTTCCTGTCATTTATCCAACATCCTGAAAATTGGTTAGAATTATTTAATCATTTAAAACACTTGTTAGTTTTATTTAGCATTTTAATTATGTTTTAGTTTGGTTAGTTGTGCGTAGTCTTAAATTTTTATAACTTTATAAATACAGATATATCTACACTTGCTATAGTCTATTTCAAATTTCCAATTTTAAAATATTAAGGGATTTTGGGTACTTACGTATTAACGCCACCACCGCTTAAAAGTGCACACAGACCGGAGCGGAAGTTTCGCAGCCGCAACCGGTGCGATATCGCAGCGGACCAACTAACACGGCGGCTTATGTATATGTTCAGATCAAAACGCGCGATTTCGGTCATAGTCGCGGTAGTGCAGCGTTGCACGACAAGGACGCTGCATGCGCGGTTAGTTTCGCTGCCGCTGTGTTTTGAAATGGTGATGTAATCACAGTGATTTTATGAAGGCGAACCTATGTTTAATTCTGAAATGAGTTTTGCGTACTCATGTATTAATGCCACCACCGCTATATATTGAATCGAGAGTTCGCGCTGCCCCGCGTATGTTGTCTTGATTTATCTCTTCGCTTCGCGGCGAGCAACCTAATCTATCCGGGGTTAAAAAATAAAGTATTTTTAGTTTTAAAAATGTTTTAATATTGAATAAAATGTTTTATTTTATGATTTTTCATAAAAATTTTAGGTGTAGATTGGCGGCATTTAAAAATGTAGCGGTGGTGGCGTTATTACGCAATTACCTAATATAAACTATATTGCATAATGATTTGATATCTCTAACATCTGCGGTTTTTCAAATAAAAAAATCCCACATTTGCTACCCCCTTACTCAGATTTTCGGAAAAGGAGGGTGGGCAGGTGGACTACAGCTAGGTGGATAGGATTAGACAGATATGTCTTGAGAGACAAGACTAGACTGCCAAGACTAGACAGGCAAGACAAGACACTTAAGACTAGACAGACAAGTTTGTACAGACACAATTAGACAGACAAAAAGTCACCCAGACTAGAATAGCCATACAAGACCAGACAGACAAGATTAGACAGACAATACTAGATAGACAAGGCTAGACCGACAAGACGGACAATACTAGATAGAGAGGACTAGATAGACTAGACAAAGCAGACAAGACTAAATAGTGAAAACTAGATAGACAGGGCTAGGTAGACAGGATTAGACAGACATGACTTGAGAGACAAGAGTCGTCTGTCTAGACCAGACAGACAAGAATTGACAGGCTAGACTATGCACTTAAGACTATACAGACAAGAGTGGACAGACAAAATTAGACAGACAATAGCAGACAGACTAGACTAGACAGACAAGATCAGACTAGACATGCAAGACTAGATAGACAAAAGTGGATAGATAGTGGATAGAGATATTTAACAGATAAGTCTAAACAAACAAGACTGCAGAAACATGACCAGACAGAAAAGACTGGACAGAATAAAATTGATAGACAAGCCTGCAGAGAGAAGACTGGACAGAAAAGACTAGACATACAGGACTGGACAGAAAAAACTGGAATGACAAAACTCGATGGTCATGAATGAATGAAGTATTGGAGACTTGAAGATTTGAAGACTCGACACACAAGTCTCGACAAACTAGGGAAGGGCGGACGAAACTAGACTAGAAGAAGGTTAGACTGATAATACAAGACAGATTAAAAGTGAATTAAGTAATGAATTATAAGAAAATAGTTCCAATGAATAAATACATTTTTGAAGAGATAGGTAAAGAGCTACACCACCATGGTGAGCTAAACACCAATGAATAGGGAAATGATGATCGATTGTGATGGCCGATTTAATAGCTTCAAAGATTTAAATTTAAAGTGTCTGAAAGAGGACGATTTTTTTAAATATTTTCTGAAAATTTCATGGATTTATCCGAAATATAACATAAGCATTGTCAATTTGTATGAATGTATAAAAGTTGGGGGTTAGAAAGATTGTGGAGGAAAATTTTATGGTAAATGTCTGATAATAAAAATCTGACCAATTCATTTGTGAGAAACGGCTAAGAGGTCCATCGTAATAAAAGCCGTTGCAGAATCTGTAACAGCCCGATAAGAAATATCGGACTCACCCTGCGCGTCACGATCGACGAGCGGAGAAAACGAGCGCACGAGAGCCTGCCCTCACACATCCGTCAATTCCCATAAAAACATTTTTACCGTTTAATGTAGATTTATAGACGTGTAAAACGTTTACGGGGAGAATATCCGTCTTACCCTTTACTAAATATTTTCTGCTTTTTATTTATTTTCGATAAAAATTTTTACTTATATAAATGATGCGGCCCGGAAATGATCTTGATGGATATCAGTCAATGTTCCATCATCTGTCGCCGTTTTCTATTTCAGGAAAAAAACCTTTTAAGGAAAGATAATGATAAATAACCAGGAATGTTACAAGTAAATAAAGACATTGCATTACACCCTGTTTGCACTACAAACGTAAAGATTTGCATCAACATTACAATTCCAATTATCTTTTGTTTGTAGCTTCAATAATAAATAATAGTAATATTTATAATAAAATTTAAAGATTCATCTGTAGGCTCTAGGTGAAACATTATAAAAATAATAATAAATAATAGACACTAGGTATAAGTTTCACAAATTGATTTAACTTGATCGATTTCTTAGTCCTTCTTCAGAAGATTATCTGTATCTGCTACAAAATATCATATTATCATTTGTTTCTGTATATATACAGAATATACCGCTTCTATAAGTGAACAAGACGAGTTTTCTGGGAGATAGTCGTTGATATTTGGTTGTTCCGTTTTTCACGTAATTGGTCCAATTGGTTAAGTAATAATAACACCAATCGATTTTGATGAAAAATAATTTCAAATCACTTTTATTTTATTTGTAGCCGCAACAACTATTTATTTTGATTGAACCTTCAATGCAAAATATTTGTTGTTTTTGTCCGGGAACTTTATGGTGAAATTTAGTTGTACTCCACGAGGAACACATTTTTGGAGTAATTTATACGGAAAACAGATAACTCATATCTTTGCCGGTTTTTACCAGATAATTAATGATCAGGAGATATACAACCATCAATCTAGATATAGGAATTTATAAGATTTACAGACAAACGACAGACGATATAGATATTTATAAGATTTACTGACAGACGAATTTTTTATTTCTCTAAAACCGTTTCAGTGGGTAATTGACAGGGAGATAAATTGAACCTCCCATTGAAAAACATCAGACTCGATATACTTCAATTCTTGACGACATGCAAGGCAAGTCTATTTTAGATAGATTTTACTAGATACACTATCTAGTCTAGATTAAAGAGACTAGATTAGATAAATTAGACTACAATATGCGAACCGTTTGAGTTGGTAATTAACTCACCGAAAAATTGAACATCCTATTGCAATACTTTAGACTAGATATACTTGAATTATTGAATCCTATATTAAATAGACTAGATTATATAAATAAGGCAAGACTATGTAAAACCATTTGAGTTGGTAATTGACTGACAGATAAATTCAACGTCGTATTGCAATACATTAGACTAGATATACTTGAATTCTTGACGAGAGACAAGATTAGTCTAGATTAGATAGGTTCTACTAGATAGATTATCTAGTTTGGATTAGAACACTTGGACTAACAGACTATACTAGATAAATTAAACTAGACTAGGTAAAACTGTTTAAGTTAGTAATTGTTAGACAGATAAATTTAATGAAGAAAAATGAAAGTACCAGGGCCAAACGGAGTTCCGCCAGAAATAATTATGGCAAGTGAATATACAGAGGTGGTTGGTTACACATATTATGAACAACATATTGAGAACTGGAACGATCCCGGAAATATAAATAAGTAGTATACTAATCAAGAAACCTAATAAAGAAAGCCTAGAACCGTCATCGTATAGGCCGTTATGCATGATAGATACGGCCGCTAAGCTTCTGGAGCAAGTAATAGTTAAAAGAATTGCATATAGATAAAGGCGAAAGGGGATTTACCAGATACTCAGTATGGATTCCGGGAGAAGCGGTTTACCATCGATGCAGCCAGAAGGGTGCACAAATTGCAGAGGGAGAAACCATAAAGGCATTAAAAACAAGAAATCTTTGCGCGTTGGTAACTATAGATGTCAAAAATGCATTCAACGCCGTACGATGGACGGCTATACAAGAGGCGCTGGAGAAAAGACAAGTCAAACTTAATACTCTTAATACCAGTCTCTTATTACGTATAGTACAAAGCTACTTTGACTTCAGGAGTATCGAAATAGAAAGCCCAGGTTCTCAATGAAGGTAACACAATTAAGGTAACAGCAGTCGGATCTGTTTTAAAACTATGAAATTAAAAATGGCCCAAGGGGTAACGATAACAGCTTATGCGGACGACATTGTGGTAGTGGCTACAGTAAAACAGGAAAGAGAACTAGTATTAATAACAAACGAGGCACTTAACAAACCAAGGGACTGGAGATAGATATGGAAAGAACTTTAGCGGTTATGTTTGTAAGAAGGAAGAGATATGGGCCTGTGGCCTTCGAAATGATGCAGAAAAAAATTCATCCCATAAAGTTGCCTAAAATACTTAGATATAATATTTCATGAACGAATCAGCTTTGGGCCGCATGTAGATTATGTTGTAAACAAAGCCGAAAATGCAGTTAAAGTGGTCACCAAGCTGATTCCGAGAGTGGGAGGTGCATCGGAATATAAAAGAAAAACCCTCAATATGTTTGTTGACTCAATTCTACTTTATGGAGCACCCGTATGGGGAAAGGCTGAAGGATGCATAAAATAAAAGAAAAAGATAGAGAAAATCCAGCGGAAGATGGGGATACGAATCGCCAGAGCGTATAGAACTAGCAGAACGGAAAGTCTGAACGTGATAGGTGGTATAATACCAATAGATTTATTATTGAACCCTAACGGAATGAAAAACAAGGAGCGAAAAGCAAGAAACTCGAGGAAACACATTTTAAACATGGAAGGAACGCAGGGAAAATTGTGACTGTTGGGAGATTATCCGAGACCCTGTCCCCTGGGCCCGAAGGAAAGAAGGCACTCTAGACTACTCGAGACACAGTTCTTAACGGGGCATGGTAACTTCGAAACCTACCTCGCAAGGATTGGGAAAGGTAGTTGCAATATATGCCAGCAATGTGTGGTGATGGAGGGTACGCTGTAGCATGCAGTGCTGGAGTGCAAGCAATAGGTCATAGAGTGACAAGCATTTGAACCGGAAATTGGAAGGCAACCTCCTGGATACCTCCTCAAAATTATTGAATCATACCTATCTAATAGGTACATCATAACAGCTGATGGAACACGCAGAAGGAATCCGTCCTGGGTTCGACATTGTGGCTAGTCTTTTGTGACAAAGTACTAAGAACAGATACAGGAACGGTTGTTAGACTAATAGGTTACACAGACGATCTTGCATTGTGGTATCAGTCCGGACACCACAGATCCTGGTAGAACGAGGCCTGGCCTGGCATTGAAGGAAATGGGTATAAATATTTCCATTAAAAACGCAGAGATTGTCGTCTCTAGGGAGATACAAGTTGCGAAATCTAAGAACGGAAGTAGAAGGAACGCTGGTCCAGAGTATTAAATTCCTTAAATGCATGAGATTCACATCCACAAAGACGTAAGAATGACATCACATATTAAGAGGACATGCGATAAGGCAAATGTTACCCTGATGGCTTTGGAAAGAATATTGTAAAATCTCGAGGGCTGAGATCGAATCAGTATATAATTCTTGTTCACGTAGTCTCTTCAGTATACCTATACGCAGCTTCTATATGGACGCCAGTACTACGCCATAAGAGATATGAGGGAATGCTGGAGACCATAAATAGGAAGATCGTAATACTTTTTGCAGCGGCTTACAGGATCGCCTCCACCATGCCCGTACGTGCCATAGCAGGCATGTTGTGAAGGTGGTGGATGGGAACCACCGTTCACTCCAATATTGTGAGGGCGGAACTCTTGGCCACCAATTCCTCGGTTTCTGAGATAGTTTTACCTATGTCGGGATCTTGTGACTGATATAGTCTGGCATTTGTAAGGTACGAAGTATGTTAATTTAATAAAAGTAGTAGGCAGAATAAAGATTTATATTTATAAACAAATATAATTCAACAATTAAGCCTAGGAACTAATACGAATTAACCCCTTGACCGGGAAATTAATCAAGCTGGTCAGTGTCAAAAACATACAATTTATTTTTTTATTGAATATGATAGAAAACAACAAAAAAACAGACAATTTATATGAAACGAAAGAAAATAATATTTATTCAAATAGAACATGAATATAAACAACTAAATTAACAATTCTCAACTGAGTGATATGTTTCGAAGCAGTCTGGTACATGTAAAGCAACAAGACATGATTTTCATTCCCAGGTTGTTTCGCTTCGTTTGTGTCTTTTATAGCATACTTTACATGTTCTGGACGGTTTCTGTTTGCTTGCTCTTGGTGGAATATGTCTTGGGAAATGTGCCCAGGTTTTTGCCCGTAGCCATATTGGAGTATCGCCAACAGTTGGTCTTCCACGGGTTTTATAATTGGGCAACTGGATACTAATCAATATTTGTTCGGCGATATCCAACCGAAAATTCGTATAGTGCGTTGTCTTGTTTGTCAATCGACCAGCTGTTTTTCTCATTTATTTAGCTTTAGCAGCTAGTCCAGTCATTATAGTAAGTTCACCTCGGAATTAAAGATACCCAGCTGTAAGTCTGTGAATACTTGTATATTGACACCCTAAAAGTTGTCTCAAAACCTACATTACCCTACCATACCCTACCATATGTAGGTTTTGAGACAACTTTTAGGGTGTCAATATACAAGTATTCACAGACTTACAGCTGGGTATCTCTAATTCCGAGGTGAACTTACTATAATTACTGGACTAGCTGCTAAAGCTAAATAAATGAGAAAAACAGCTGCTGCTAGACAAAGACAGAGCAAAAGTCTCTATCGTAATAGAAAGCACTGTCTCTTTCTAGCAGCGCTTGCGCGTAAAACCGGATCCAATGTGTCCCGTGTGTTGCTCGTTATTGCCCGTCATGGCACATGTACAGCGTCACGAGCCACACACGTCATTCCCGGTCAAGGGCTTAATAATACTGAATAACTTACTCAAACTAGACCGGGGTAAGATATGTATACCTTCCTGGTGGCGCTACTGGCTTAGAACATATCCCTTATTCAAATATGGGGATGCTCCTCCTACTTGACTCCTCCCTAATGCGACTTTAGCGTTGTTTGAACTTAAGCCTAGTTCGCACTAGGCTAGTAATTTAGTAGAGTAGCGAGTAATTTAGTTGCTAAATGTGTGCAAACCACAAAAAAATAGTCAAGTAGTTTAGTGAATGATTAAGTCGAGTCGATCCGTTTTACTCTATTTTATCTGGTGAGTAGCGCCTCCCACCACGCGGCCGTGCTCACTGGTTCAACGGCTAAACAGGTCCGAACCTGTAGATTAGTCGAGTTTATTAGTGGTTGTAAAAATGTCGTTTCGTTGGACCGAAAAAACAACTTTAAAATTTGTTTCCAAATACGTCGAATATGAATGCTTGTGGAATATTAAGTCCCCCCATTATACAAACAAACAAATGAAACACTCGGCATGCTTGGATTTAGAAAATGCAATGGATATATTAGTTTGTTCACTCTATTGCGCTGCAGCCGTTGCAACCGTAATGCGAACGATTTCTGTGGCGTAGTTTAGCCACTAAATTACTCGCAACTCTACTAAATTACTAGCCTAGTGCGAATTAGGCTTTAGGTCGTAAGTCGTGGCACATATTCAATATATTTATGCGGAATTACTAAAAGTGTTCCCAAAGACACTAACAATCTGGTCTACCTGATTAACTTGGTGGGAACATTTTTGTATTTTAAGTGCTTTTCCGAAAATTGCATTTCGGGTAATAAAAAATATCCCTTGAAGATATAAATCCCTGCAAGTGATTAACATCTGCGTACCATAACAGGTTTTAAGCGTGGGACCAAGACAAGGGTTGGATTGTTTTTAAAACCACTTGTGCTCTGACGGGAATTATTACGACATGTGGATGTCGTAATGGTAATTAAACTAAAAAAAATATTGGCTATTACTTTATAAGCGATCAAGGGATCACTAAGGAATGTTCCTAAACACGCGAGTTGGGATGGTTTTTATTACAACGGGCATATCGCCTACAAAGTTACGCGTCTAAGAAAAAGTCTCTATACACGAGAGAGGAAGGCAATCAAAACCGACAGCCCAAGAAATTATGTTGCACGACTGGCAACAAAAATGGATACAATTTGAAGCATGGATAAAACTTTTTCTGAGGATGATCGCAGTTGAAGTACGAGAAAGTTGGGAGATCTAGACTACCACTCAACCCAGGCAATGACGGGACATGGTGTTTTCAACACATACCTAAAGAGAATTGGGAACAGCGAGACCGACGAATGCTAGTATTGCGGACCAGAGGTGGTGGGTTCACCAGAGCACACTGTGTTCCAATGCCCTACGTAGGACCATATAAGAAGAGTTGCCCGCAGCATATGTCTTTTGTTACCCAAAGCAGAGGTGGTGGACTCTCTAGAGCACACTTTGTTCCAATGCCCTACATAGGACCATATAAGAAGAGCTGCCCACAGCATATGTCAAATTCAAGTTACGAAGGAAAACGCAGCAGCACTGATAATAGAGTCGAAGGACGATTGGGACGCGGTAACATGGATTCTGTTCGAAATTATGAGAGGGAAGGAGGCCGAAGATCGCATATGGAAGTCCATGAGTGATGGAATCTAATGGAGAGAAGTATAACAACGTCCACCTCGAAGTAATATTTGGTGGCAGTTCCGCGATTCCGGGGCTACGCGGGAAGTCTATCAGAAGAAAGTCTTATTGGTGTACATACTACGATATTTTTTAATTAAAAAGTCAGGTTGTACTACTTAGACTATCTAGTCTAGTTTTAATGGACTAGACAATATAAATTAGGATATAGATAAGACTAGATAAATTAGACTAGTTAAAACCGTTTGAGGTGGTAATTGACAGACAGAAAAAATGAACGACATCTTTCTTCTTCTCTTCGTCTTCCCAACGCCATTTTAACTGCGCTATGCAGTCGATAACGTCGGATACTCTCGACCTTCCTTTCTGACTTTGTCTCTTAATAAAATCCGAATAATTGAGCGCTCCATGGCCTTTGAGTTACCCTTAGTCTATCAGAACCCTTCCTTGTCAAGCTCATTTCTTAACCTCATGTAGCTTTTTTTTCTTCGCTTTAATAAGGCGGATGTTTTTTCGAAATAGTTATCCAATTTGTGCAAAATTGCATAATTTTTACGTCGCCGATTACAAATCGCTTGTCAGAATTTTTAGAAAACACGTTCTCTACACTTTTTTTCTCTAAAAAAAAACCCTGCAACCAAAATTTCAAATATATAGGGCGAGGTATTCCATTTTTGTCCACCTTTTCAACAATTCAGGTTTGCAATACATTAGACTAGATATACTTGAATTCTTAGATTAAATATACCTGAAATTGCACTAGATAGACTATCTAGTCTGCATTAAACTGACAAGACTAGATAAATTAGACTTGCCTCGACAAAACCATTTGAGTTGGTAATGGATACACATATAAACTGAACATCCTTTTGCAATACATTAGACTAGTTTTACTTGAATTCTTGATAAGAGACCAGACTAGTCTATAATAGCTAGCTTGTTGTATTAATGTCGCGAGCCTCAAAACTAAAATTGTACCATGCTACTATAAGACCGGTAGTCACATACGGATGTGAAGCGTGGACCCTAACTAAAGCAAACGAAGACGCCCTGCGAAGCTTCGAACGAAACCTACTTAGAAAAATTTATGGATCAACCCAGGATCCGAGGTCAGGGCAATATCGAATAAGAACAAACGCGGAGTTAGAACAATTGTACCAGAGAGATATTGTGAGAGAAGCAAAGTCACAAATATTGAGATGGGCAGGATACATATGCAGTGCTCTGCATATGTATCCTGCCCATCTCAATATTTGTGACTTTACACCGGATGACAGAAATGACCGTATGATAGAATGCTGAAAATAGCGTGGCAGGAGGCACCGACGAGCAGAAGACCACCGGGAAGACCGAGAATGAGATGGATAGACAATGTTCTATCGGATATGCAGAAAATGGCCATCGAAAATGAACAGGAAGTAATGCTAGATAGAAGTCGTTGGAGGCAAATTGTGTTTGCAGCCAAAACCCACATAGTTGTAGTGCTACTTGAAGAAGAAGAAGTTTGACTATCTAGTTTAAATTAGACAGACTAGATGAAACCGTTTAAATTGGAAATTGACGGACAAATAAAGATAAATTTAACGTCCTATTGCAATATATTAGACTAGATATACTGAATTGCGAACAGAGACAAGACTAGTCTAGATTAGATAGATTGAACTATATACACTCTCTAGTCTACATTAAACTAAACTAGATAAATTGGACTAGATATACCAGCTCTAGCGATGTCTCGATAAACTGCATTAGGCGTTAAAATTGTAAAATCGTTTATGCCAATTGAACTTGAATTTACTAAATCGTCTATTCGAGCAATGGATTCGATGCTTCATGATCTGCTAAACTTCAATTGACAAAATTTCTTTTACAATTATTTTTACTTAAATATCTAATTTTACTAATTATGAAAGACTTTACCTAATAAGTTTACATTAGTTTATATAAAGAGTTTACATAATTACTATCAGTTAACTGTAAATTCTGAAGCTGAGCATAAGTATAATATTGAAATATGAAACAAACAAAAATCTTCAGAGTTATTTAATAATAAATAATTTAATCAACTTTAAATATACATGCAACATTATAAATATAAATAATATAATACCCATCTAGTCTTGTTTTGTCTGTCTAGTCCCACCTGTCAATTCCTCGCCTAAGCCTGTCACCTTTGTCTATTTAATTTTATTTGTCTAGTTAGTCTGCTTTATCCGTCTGCTTCTAATTTCATTCTTGTATCCAGTCTTAACTATATATTCAGATGATTCCTATCTGAAATATTTCTCCTCTCTTCTAGTCTTTTCGGTCTAGTGCTGTCTTGTTCTCTTAGGTTTGTCCGACGAGTGGGATGCTTTTGTTCACTAGTCGAATGTATCAATATAGATCAAGAACATCTATTAATTGGTTTCCTCTTACGTGGGAACTAGGGAAACGGGAAAAGGAAAGTTAGTAACCGGAAAGGAAGGATAGGAGCGTCACATAAACCAGGAATTGTCCAGCTTCGGAAATAATAATAACCGTCGAGAATCGTAGCGCACGGAACCCGAAGTGATTTCAACAAATTGACCAGAAAAATAAAGACCTCTCGTAATCCTATCGCATCTATTTTTTATGCGGAGGTGATCCGGCCGGAGCCCGACCACCCCCGCTTCTTTCCTTCTGCCTCGCGCGTTACATAACTGTTATCTAACAAAACCAATACGGCCGTCGTTCGGTTTACTTCCACCGGCGGCCCCAGCTTTGATAAACGATTCCGCTCATCGTAAAACATGCTCGACGAGTTCCCTTCTCAAGGGTGCATATCTAAATGCTCGCACTGGTCATGCTTTTAATGCGCTATCATCATCGCCGACCCGCCGATAACGGCCGAAAATTTCCACCAGAACGCATTTTATTACAATCACTGCATTTACATTCATTAATTATAAGAGTCTAGTTAACAACAACCAATTTAAATAATCTAAGTGGAGTAATTTTATGAAAACAGTTTCTTCAAAAAGAAAGCTACCAAAACAAGATTTGAGAATAAATTCCCGGCTTTGATAAACGATTGATGATTGTAAAACATGCTCGGCGAGAGTGCTTATCTAAATGCTCGCTCTGGCCATGCTTCTAATGCGCTATCATCATCGCTGACCCACTGAAAACGGACGAAAATTTCCACCAGAAAACATTTTATTACAATCGACGCATTTACGTTCATTAATTATTAGAGTCTAGTTAACAACAAGATATTTAGATAATCTGAGGTGATTAATTCACGGAGATACAGTTTCTTTAAAAAGTTTTCTTCAATATCTGAGAATAAATTAGACACGTAAGACAATATACTATTATTATTATAAAATATACTGTTATTATATTAAAATAGACTATTATAAATGGATATGAATAGACAAGAGATATTAAACAACACGAGAAGACTAGATTGTCACTATTAGACTGGCAAGACAGGAGTAGACAAAAGAGATTAAATATATAATAGTAAACAGTCCAGCCAACATAGATATTATTTGATATACAGATAGTATTTCTTCTATCGGATAAGTCGTCGTTTCCTTCTGTCATTATTGAAATACAACTTCTTTAGGCGCGACTTGGGAGTAAAATCGTTTTATTCAAACGAAAATATCGTTGACTAACGGAAATATGGTTAGGTTAAGTCATATCTAAATTGATTGCTTTTTAATAGTTCCAACATTTTGACAATTCTCAATATTTTGACAATTTCTCAATTTAGTAAGCGCGATTTTTCAATCAAAGAATATAATAAATTTAACGAGTGGTGCAATGCAAATGAGGTTACAGTTTGGTTTGGCGAGGAGTTTTCTAACGGCCAAGGACTGTATTTTGTGCCCTTTTATGCCATTTTATGCCATTTCTAAATAAAAAAACGCCCATACATATTTAGAAAATTTTATGGTGGTAGGTGACACTTATAATTGATATTTCACAGACACTTGAAATTAATTTAAATATTAATTTAAAATTAAAATTGGTGAGGAAGTATCTTGTACTCCACCTGAAATTCACGAAATTGCTTTTAATACAGTGAGCAATTTGTTGCCGGTTAAATCACGTCCACGATATGAAAAAAAAATAGTAAATTTAACGAGTGGTGCAATGCAAATAAGGTTACAGTTGTTTCGGAAAATGTTTTACTTGTTTACTTTGAATTACAACGTAAGAAGTATAAACCTTCAAGTTGATGCATAATATCTTCTTACGTTGAAGTCCTGTTTATCTATATATAAGGATGTAGACATATCCAAATATTATAAATTGCAGGCCTTATTTAAACGGATATCTCAGGGCTAGGCACCTAAAAAGTAGAAGATTTTAGAGGAAGAAGATATTCATAAATTTACAAGGGGCCCAGATGATAAGCCTTACCTGGCTATGAAGGTGGATACATTTGTATGTATATCGGGCTTTGAATCTAACGGTATTCATTTTACATTTTATTCATTTTATATTTTTAGAATACAGATCAGATTCCATCATGGTGTCTGTATCTAAAACAAGAAATTACATTGCAAGATTGTTCGCATTACAGATCCCCATTAGATTGAATTAATTAAAAAATATACTAACGTAAATTCTAGTAATGTTACGCCAGAGATTTTTCTTAACTTTTCGGAACGGTCATTGTATTAATAGTCCAATTGGTATTAATATTATGGGGAGAATATCAAAAGGCATTGCAACATTTCTCAAATTACCAAACTCCGATCTTTATACTGGACATTGTTTCCGAAGAAGTAGTGCGACACATTTGGCTAACCATGGTGGTGATTTGTTGACATTAAAAAATCATGATGGTAGGAAGTCTTGTGATGTTTCGGAGGGGTATGTTGACGCTTCCTTAAAAAAGAAAATTGTAGTGTCGAAAATACTTGTGTCTGCGCAAGCTAATATCAACTTACTTGGATGTTATTCTAGTGCCCCACAGTTGCAATTTATTAGCAACAGTAATAGTAGCACTATATATAATGTCCCTGGTGTAAGTATTACTGCTCAAGGATGATCCAATCTCACTATAAATGTTTTTAATAATTGTACCATTGATAGACAGAATTTTAATTAAATTTGTGTTATATCGTTTATTACCATTAATAAATTAAATTTGTGTATTCGCGATTACCACACATCACATAACCTCAAAACTATCTCTCCGAAAATTTGACACTGACAGCTCCAAATTTCAACCTTGAAAAAATTAACTCATAACAGCACTCGGCGAGCGATAACCGCACGCATATGAGTCCTGTTGTGAGTCCATTACAGACGCAAAATAGAAAAACTATTTTATGCGCGACTAGAAAGTAACTCATACCTTTTTAGAGACAGACAGAAGTAAAGTTAATTAAAGTGTATATTCTGCTAACGTGGTTTCCGTTTTCAATTTTATATTATGTAGAAATTGATCAACATTTTCCTTTTTTTTAGTATTAGTGGCTAGACTTGGCAACATTTTTAGGGTGAGTTGCGACGCCAACACATACGTTGACGAAAGGCCACACTAAGACTGCACATAATACAATCTATTTAACTGCAAAATCTAGTTCAAATATTTATAATTACGTAGATATAAAGGCAAAGGTTGAAGTTTAGGAATTTATGGATTCTATGTGTCTTAAGTAGACTAGCAAGATTAGATTTATTCAATTATTTTTTATGTAAAAGATTGTCCAAAAAGATGTTAGGTTAGGTTAGGTTTTTTCCATGTTAGAATTCATATGGTACTATTACGTTAAGGTATGGTGCGGTATTTAGAAATTTAGAGTACTTAGTCCGTATTTTTATACTCATCAAACTGTAACGAGAGATTCTTAGATAGATCTGTTGCAAAATTTTGTTGTTGGTAATCTTCCTTGGAGTGTGTTATTCTGTTATTAAAATAAAAGTCAACCCTACATACGTGGTATCCCAGGTTCAAATCCCGGAGGCACAAGTATAGAATTAAGCCACCGTCCTTCTGTGCATGGTTTTGGCAAAACCATAACAGTAAACCTAAAAACTGTAAGGGTTCCGTATACGTCTGACTAATCTTGACAATAAGCACAAGTGTAGCCTGAGGGAGGAGGGCAATGTCCAGTAGGAGTATAGTACCACAGGAAGAAGAACAAAAATACAGGTTTTTGTATAGGTTTTTGGGCAAAAATATAGGTTTGGTTATCTCACTTTATAAACTTGACAAAGCTAATGATTACCTTTCAAATATCTAGTTTAAAATCTAAAATTAAGGCTCTACATAAATGAAGACTTAAAGACTTTCGAGCAAAGCAGCTCTGGCGTCACTAACGCAGCGATACTGACGCGGCGACATAGCGATAGTAATATGCACTATGGAAAAGTATGAGGCGCCATTCGAACGCTGCGACACTGACGCATTGACGCTGAGCGCGTCACAGTCGCTGTGCTCGAATGTCGCCTCATACGTTTCTCTTGTGCATAATACTATCGCTATGTCGACGCGTCAGAATCTCTGCGATAGTGACGCCAGAGCCGCTTTGCTCTGAATTCTACATTTAAGCAGCTAAAACTTTGGAAATTGGACTTTATCTTGTACACTAGATGATTTATAATCTAGCTTTGTTTAATCTAGATAAATTGAAGACTTCTAAAATTATGTTTAATTCAACTATCTAGTGTAACTACCTAAATCCTCTTCATTAGTTTTATTTGTTTTAGCTTATGTCCCTTAAAAAAATGTGTTTTCGTGTTATTTCAACTTATTATTACATTTGCAACTTCGTCCCAAGTTTTTCCCGGACACAAAACCGCAACATCAACAGCGTATAAATTAAGAAAAACACGGGACTTAAAATCGTGCCTTGAGGTACACACGTTTTATTCACATGCGCTTTTGACTGTTCTTGAATACCCTTTCAGGTGTGGAGATTATTGTATTTTATTAAATATTAAACATTGTTTGTTACATTTTTCCATTGTTTTCTATTTTTTTCTGTTCTTTCTGCCTCTTGCCAGCCAATATTTTTCTTATTTAGTATTTCTGCTGAGTTGTTCGCCCATGCTTTTTGTGGTTTACCTCTAGTATTCTTTTTTGTTTTGCCTTGTAAATCCTTTTTTTGTTTGAATTCGTGTAAGGTGTCTGAACCAAGCCAACTGTTTTTTCTCTAAAGTAGTTTGTATACTTTCTATTTGCATAAATCTAAGCTTAATATACTCTTGTAACACCTTCTACTGTTCTCAAGTATCTCAGTTATGTGGCTTGCATTCTGCCTTTTATTCTTTTATTCACAGTTCATGTTTTTTTGTTTCAACCACTCCTGGACATGGCCCTCTCCGCTTCACTTCCACGTCTGTCGATCTTCTGGCTTATGGTACTACCGGCTACCTGCGGCCAATTTTATGTCATATAGCCACCTTTGCGGTCGGCCTCTACTTCTAGTTGTTCTTGGACGCCATTGTGTGGTTTTTAGCGTCCATTAGTTATGCCTTGCAACATGACCTACACAGCTCCATTTTAATTTGGCTACACTCTCTACTATGTCGGATACTCTTGACCTCTCTCTCACTGTTTCGTTCACGATTCTGTCCTTCATTGATATTCCCAACATAGCGGGTTCCATAGCCCTTTGTGTCGTTCTTAGTCGGTTGGTACTGAGTTTTGTGAAGCTCATTGTTTCGAACCCGTACGTCGCTACAGGTAGAACGCACATCTTGTATACTTTGCTGTAAAGATTTATTAGTAAGTTCTCGTTTTCTAAGATGTATCGGAGTTTGCCAAAAGCTGCCCATGTAAGTTCGATTCGCCTTGTCACTTCGGCCGCCTGGTTCGCCTTCCCTAACATCATAGTGTGCCCAAGATAGGTATATTGTTGCACGCACTCGATGATATTGTTGTCTATGCAAATGTGGTGGTCGCACGAGCTCATAATCTTGGTCTTGCTTAGGTTCATTTTAAGCCCAATGCTTCTAGACACCTGATTAAGTTGTTGTAGCATTCCCTCTAGTTCATCAGAGTCGCTTGAGATGACAACGACATCGTCAGCGATACGAAGGTGGCTAAGGTATGTCCCATCGATCTTTATACCTTTCTCTTCCTATCCTAGTTCTTTGAAAGCGTCTTCTAGGCATAGATAAACAGCTTGAATCCTCTCTTTATATTTATTCTGTGTATTCCGTTGGTGATGAGTCCTTCCTTGATCTTGACGTGTGGTGCACCTCTCTTATAGATATCTTCTATTATGGCGGTGTATCTTGAATCCACTCTTGCATTTCTCATAGCTTTTAGGATTGACCAAGTCTCAACTTAATCGAATGCTTTATGGTAATCGACGAACGCTAGGTGGATAGGGACATTATATTCGGTGGCTTTCTCGATTAGATTCCGTAGTGTTTGTAGGTGATCGGTAGAGCTGAACCCTCTGCATAATCCTGCTTGTTTTAATGGCTGATAGAAATCTCTGTAGCTCGGCTGCAGATGATTTTTGTGAACAGCTTGTAGAGGTGTGGTTTTGTGCAGGATAATCGGGCGATAGCTTTCGATACTGGTAGCGTCTCCCTTTTTGAACATAATTATCACTTCTGCGTTACACCATTCGGTTGGGATTTGTCCGTCTCGCAGGCATTTGTTTAACAGTACCTACGTTTTGCAAACTGCTTCCGCCCAGTTTTAACATTTCCGTTGTGATTTGGTCTTCTCCCGGACAGTTGCCATTTTTCATTTTCTTAAGAGCACCTCTTATTTCTTGGACAGATATTTCCGGTATATCATTTGGCCCTACGTTTAGTACTTTACATGGTGTTAACGTTTCGTTATCGGGTGTTTTTGACGAGTATAGGTCGGTGTAGAACTCTTGCATTACTTTTAGTAGTTGTTGTAAGTCTGAGATTTCCACTCCGTATTTGTTCTTATGTTTGGTTATTCTTGGTTTCCCCTTCGAGAGTTTGGATCTGAGCTCTTTCATATTGGCGTTTTCTCCGATTATCGTTTGAATCATGTTGGTGTTGTGTGATCTTACGTTTCTACAGATGTCTTTTTTGATTATTCTGTTGAGCATCTTGTACTTATTGGTTCCCTTTACCGTGCCCCTTCGTTGCTATATATTTTTCTTGGTGGTTGTACTTAGTTTCGGGTACACTACTTGTTTTAATATCCTACATATTTTATTTGTAGAAGCTTGGCTGGCGATTTTTATCTTCCTTGCAAGTTGATCTATGCATATGTTTGCCATATTTGTGAGTTGTAAGTGTTTCTCCACTTCTTACTGGTATTCTTCTTAGCTGTTTTCTAACTCTATGCATGTAGGGAACCACGCTCTCTACAGTAGTTTGTTTTTCTCGTGTTTGAAGTCTATTCGTAGCTTTGCTCGGACAATCTTGTGGCCGCTTCCTTTATCGAACCGGTTCAGGATTCCGACAACCTTGCATATTGATCTGCTATTTGCGAGAATGTAGTCGATCTCATTTTTGATCGAGTTATCCGGGCTCCTCCACGTCCATCTACGTTGTGGTGGTTTCTCAAAGAACGTGTTTAGGCAGTACAGATTCTCCTTTTCCAGAAAATTTGGCAGCATTTCTACTATGCTATTCCTTTCGCCGATACCTTCTTTTCCAATATTCTGGGATTCGATGTTACTGTTGGTTCACTCACTGATTTTGGAGTTCGAATCTCCTATTACTGACGTGAAGTATGTTTTCTGTAACTGTTTTGCTCTTGCTATATCTTCATAGATTTCTTCCACTTCGTCGTCGTATGAGGTGCTTGTCAGAGCGTTGATATTGATAATTTTCATGGAGTAGCGCTTGTTCAGTCTTATCGTAATATATATGTCTCTGTTAGATAGAGAAGCGTACTTCATCACTTTATGTTTCATTCGCGCATTGACGAGAAATCCTATGCCTCCCAGATAGATAGTCTTTATCTGTTGTTTTTTTCTTTTTTGGTATAACACATGTGCTAATGTTAATGTGCTAGTTTTTACACCCTGGAGACGCGTTTCCGATAGTCCCACAATATCCCACTTAATGCTTTCCAGCTCGTGGTTCAGTTTATCTAAGTGTTCCTTGGATCTTATAGTGCGTATATTATATGTAGGTGTAATATACAAATGTTCTTGTCTGTGGTTTTTTGTGGTAGAATTAATGCGCTTCCAAAAATCCGTAGGGCACACTGACGGGTCAGTGTGAGATTTCGAATTAGACTCGCTACTCACCTGGGATATATTTGTAAAAATCGGCGTGTTCATTTCATTGTTGGACAGAAGACCCTGTGGGTGCAGACGCTGGTTGCAGCCGCCTATTCTGGGTCAGACGCTGCTGTAGTGGATTAACTTCCTTTCTCACTTTTGGTCTTACCAGCAAGGGTGGCCCTACCAAGAGCATATGCACCCGCTGACATCGCTCTCAGGATTCTTGAAAGTACCGAGCCCTCTCACTACGACAAAGTGTTAATCCCTGAGAGGGGTCCATGTTTTACACCCATATGACACTATTGGTCTGTATATTGTTTTATAGTGACATTTTCGTTTCACTTCTTATTTGTTTGATGTTTAATGTTATTTTATTCATAGCGTATTAGCTTTTAATTGATGTCGATTCTTTTAATAATTTCGTGTTTTCGTTTCCATTCAATGTGTGCCGTGCCCGAGATAAGTAAATGTTTATACCTATTAAATTTCTCTTCCATTTATTTTTATATTCATTGGTACTTCTTTCTTCGAGATCACCCTTGTCACCCACTCACTTGTTTTTTTTTTGGCTATCTTTAGGGTCATATTATGCTTATTTAATTCCCCAATCCAAAGTTTAATATTGTATTGCAAGTTTTCTACATTAAGTTCTTCATTTTCATCTTCTGTTAATGTTGCAAGGTCGTCTGCAAATGCACACTCTGCTCTTGCAATTCTTCTTAAACTACCTACACACGGTATAGAAAACTAGCGTAAATGCCTGCTACAGTTTAGCAATAGCTGTGTGGCCGCTTCGTATAGGCCAAAACTATTCATATAGTTGAACTATACGAAGCTATCACACAGCTATAATCAAACTATATGTTAGGACTATAGTTAGACTAGTTTTCTTTATCTCTAAGGTTGTAGTGTCCTACTTCCATTTTCTTGGTTTTAACCTCTATCTTCTTCATTATGTTGTCTAAGAAAATTGTAAATAATAATGAGCTTAATGTCCCTCCTTTTCTTAGTCTCCAAGGTTGTGGTGTCCTTGGTTTTAACCTCTATATTCTTCATTATATTGTCTAAGAAAATTGTAAATAATAATGAGCTTAATGTTCCTCTTTGTCTTAGTCTCTGCGCGGTGGCGGATGTCTTGTTGTATATCTTTGTTGTATATATGTGTTGTATACATGTTTGTTTATCTGTCTCTTGGCTGTAATATTTCCCATATCTTGTTCAACAGTACTCTGTCGAAAGCTATTTCCAGGTCTACAAATGCTATGTGTAGTTTGGTGCCTTGTTTTAGTATGATTTTGTATTGTTTATTGTCTATTTGTAGACTATACAATTCTCATCTAATTCATTTTACATTTTTCTTCATATCCGTTATATTATATTTCTTCTTAACCCCGAGTTCGTTCCTCTTCTTTCTTTTATTTCTGTCGGTTTCATTCTCTTGAAAGTGCACGTGCTTGTTGTACTTTGTGTTGACGTAGTTGATGATCACGCTGACCATGATTGTGGCGCAGGCCAGGACCAATTACACAAAGACAGATATTCCGATCTCCGGCAGTGAAATTATCAAGTTCGTCTTGACCGTCTAGTCTTGACCGTCTAGTCTTTTCCGTCTAGTCTTGTCCGTCTAGTCTTGTCTATCTAGTCTTGTCCGTCTAGTCTTGTCCGTCTAGTCTTGTCCGTCTACTCTTGTCCGTCTAGTCTTGTCCGTCTAGTCTTGTCCGTCTAGTCTTGTCCGTCTAGTCTTGTCCGTCTAGTCTTGTCCGCCTAGTCTTGTCCGTCTAGTCTTGTCCGTCTAGTATTGTCCGTCTAGTCTTGTCCGTCTAGTCTTGTCCGTCTAGTCTTGTCCGTCTAGTCTTGTCTGTCTAGTCTTCTCTGTCCAGTCTTGTCCGTCTGTGGTCCTAGGTAGTGTAGTTGACAACATACCCGCCTTTCAATGCGGGAGACCTGGGTTCGAATCCTGGTCTAGGAGGCGACAACTAGGGCGGTTTTCAGTAACCGTCCGGGCTGCCCACCCTGAATGAATGCAAAATATGCGATACCGGGGTGGCGCATACTAAAAGCCAAAGTGGAATAAGAGGTTTAGGGAGAGTTTTCCCCAAAATCCACTTCTTGCCCAAATACAAATACAATTTGCTCACTTGTTATGTTAGGCAAAATATTCAAGACTAATTTAGATCCATGTTCTTTGATAATTTCCACATTAAGCAATTCGGATGATTTTTTAATAACTCCCTACTGTTTCGTGCAAACTATAATTTTTTTGTTATTTTCCGATAACATTTTCCATTAACATTTTCGGGTTCCGACTATGGCGTTTCCTCTGGATAAATTTGATTCTCATCCAAATTCTTGTTCATTTTGTCAAAAATTTTCCTGCGGGATGAGGAATGGCGGCCTTCTTATGTGGGTCGATCCTGTTGCAGGTCTCTTGTACTAGGGAGTGCGTGTATTCCTAAATATATTCCTTCCTCTTGGCTGGATGGCGGGGTCGACGGAGTCTTGGAGTTATTCGGTTTCGTTCCAGATCTTTTTCGAGCAGGAAAACCTTTTCAAGTGTTCGTTGAAGGTTTCCTTCTCGTCGACGACCAGCAAACATTTCGCGTCTGCTTCTCTCTCTATAATTTCACCCGTACATTGTATATTTAGCTTTGTCTGGAATGCTGAACGAACAATTTTGCGAGCGGAAAATATTCGTAATTTTGTAAGATATAGTCTTTGTTTGAGTGACCTCTCCTAAATCCGCATTATACATATTGCATTGTAGCCTCTGTTGCTCTTCTAAATTTGTTCTCCAATATTGCTTCGAAAATTTTAGCTGCTTTTAGTTGCCATATTAGTATGCCATATTTATTTTGATTTTAATCCTTTCAGTAATACGTGCCACATCCGTAAAAGAAGTTTTACTTCAACCTCGCGCAAAGGTTATACATTCATTTTTTCTAGTCTGATGCTATAATATCGAACATATAGGATCAAAATACTATGTATGTATGTAATACGTTTTATCAAAAGCGGATTCATCCATCTGCACACAACATTTATTTAATAACAGTTCACTAATTAAAGATTTTTAAAACTCCTGACATTTTATATATTCGACGTTATATAGTTATACGTTATATATATATATATATACGTTATATATACGTTATACGACATATATACGATGTTATATATTCGAGCGGAATATTTTTTAAAATTGTTTCTGGGTTCATTTTCATAACAGTTGTTATTACTTCTTTTATTACTCGTAATATTATCTGCCAGTGGTATGTGAATATCCGGATTTTACAATGAACACAGAAATTTTATAAGAGGCTTCTAATCCCGTGCACTATTACAGAAGCAGACAAGCACAAATAGATCGTCACACATCCGTCTGGTTAACGAATTAGGTTGTAAAACTGACCGTATTAAAGCTTTCGCTTAACTAAACAAATCGATGTAAATCGTCGCGGAAAATAGACGAGCGCGAGCGTCAATCGTCCTAGAAGCGAACCTTTCGAGCAGAATTTTATTCGTCTCGGGACACACGTACGTAATACGTATATGTCATCTCATTGTTCCAAGCGGCGCGCATGGAACTATTTACCGACCTGACAACTTCAGAAATGTCTTTGAAATCTGATTGAAATTCAGCACAAGTAATATAATGTCGTGTCTTACACACCCCGGGAGTCTCAACAACATATATATATATATATATATATATATATATATATATATATATATATATATATATATATATATATATATTGTGGAAGAGTACTGAAAATATTTTATATCGGTGTATCGGTAGGGAGGACGAGGACAAAGCGACGAGGTTAACGGGGGTAGTTGCACGTCATGTTCGATAGCTGAAGATTGATGCTTCGGGTGGATAAGTTGCCGCGCCCCAAGATACTAATGGAGCGTTTCGCGAAAAACTTTACCCTCAATGAAACACCCGTCCCGCACTAATTACTCATAATCGGGGATTACACTATTTCAACATATTTTGAGAATAACCGGATCATTGAAGGTGATTACGTGAGATTTGCATGAGTAGGACAAATAAGGGCAGAAAAATTACAGCGTAGAATTAGACATAGAGGACTCTTAGGAATATAGACAATACTAGAACTACAAAACTACACGGACAAGACTAAACAGACAAGATTAGACCGACAAGACTAAACAGGCAAGACAAGACAAATAAGACTATACGAACAAGACTAGACAGGCAAGAGTAGACAGACAATACTAGACAGACAAGATTAGACAGAAAAGACTAGACAGACAAGACTAAGCAGACAGGACTAGAGAGACAAGAATAGACAGACAAGACTAAACAGACAAGACTAGACAGACAAGACTAGACATACAAGACTAGACAGACAAGATTAGACAGACAAGATTAGACAGACAGGACTAGACAGACTATACTACACAGACAAGACTAGACAGACAAGACTACACAGACAAGAATAGACAGACAAGACTAGACAGACAAGACTAAACAGACAAGACTAGACAGACAAGACTAGACAGACAACACTAGACAGACAAGATTAGACAGACAAGACTAGACATACCATACTAGACAGACCATACTACACAGACAAGACTACATAGACAAGACTAGACAGACAAGACTAGACAAACAAGACTTGACAGACAAGACTAGACAGGTAAGACTAGACAGACAAGACTAAAGAGACAAGACTAGACAGACAAGACTAAACAGACAAGACTAGACAGACAAGACTAGACAGTCAAAACTAGACAGACAAGACTAGACAGACAAGACTAGACAGACAAGACTAGACAGACAAGACTAGAAAGACAAGACTAGACAGACAAGACTAGACAGACAAGACTAGACAGACAAGACTAGACAGACAAGACTAGACAGATAAGACTAGCCAGACAAGACTAGACAGACAAGACTAGACAGACAAGACTAGACAGACAAGACTAGACAGACAAGACTAGACAGACAAGACTAGACAGACAAGACTAGACAGACAAGACTAGACAGACAAGACTAGACAGACAAGACTAGACAGACAAGACTAGACAGACAAGACTAGACAGACAGGACTAGACAGGCAAGACTAGACAGACAAGACTAGACAGACAAGACTAGAGAGACAAGACTAGACAGACAAGACTAGACAGACAAGACTAGACAGACAAGACTAGACAGACAAGACTAGACAGACAAGCCTAGACAGACAAGACTAGACAGACAAGACTAGACAGACAAGACTAGACAGACAAGACTAGACAGACAAGACTAGACAGACAAGACTAGACAGACAAGACTAGACAGACAAGACTAGACAGACAAGACTAGACAGACAAGACTAGACAGACAAGACTAGACAGACAAGACTAGACAGACAAGACTAGACAGACAAGACTAGACAGACAAGACTAGACAGACAAGACTAGACAGACAAGACTAGACAGACAAGACTAGACAGACAAGACTAGACAGACAAGACTAGACAGACAAGACTAGACAGACAAGACTAGACAGACAAGACTAGACAGACAAGACTAGACAGACAAGACTAGACAGACAAGACTAGACAGACAAGACTAGACAGACAAGACTAGACAGACAAGACTAGACAGACAAGACTAGACAGACAAGACTAGACAGACAAGACTAGACAGACAAGACTAGACAGACAAGACTAGACAGACAAGACTAGACAGACAAGACTAGACAGACAAGACTAGACAGACAAGACTAGACAGACAAGACTAGACAGACAAGACTAGACAGACAAGACTAGACAGACAAGACTAGACAGACAAGACTAGACAGACAAGACTAGACAGACAAGACTAGACAGACAAGACTAGACAGACAAGACTAGACAGACAAGACTAGACAGACAAGACTAGACAGACAAGACTAGACAGACAAGACTAGACAGACAAGACTAGACAGACAAGACTAGACAGACAAGACTAGACAGACAAGACTAGACAGACAAGACTAGACAGACAAGACTAGACAGACAAGACTAGACAGACAAGACTAGACAGACAAGACTAGACAGACAAGACTAGACAGACAAGACTAGACAGACAAGACTAGACAGACAAGACTAGACAGACAAGACTAGACAGACAAGACTAGACAGACAAGACTAGACAGACAAGACTAGACAGACAAGACTAGACAGACAAGACTAGACAGACAAGACTAGACAGACAAGACTAGACAGACAAGACTAGACAGACAAGACTAGACAGACAAGACTAGACAGACAAGACTAGACAGACAAGACTAGACAGACAAGACTAGACAGACAAGACTAGACAGACAAGACTAGACAGACAAGACTAGACAGACAAGACTAGACAGACAAGACTAGACAGACAAGACTAGACAGACAAGACTAGACAGACAAGACTAGACAGACAAGACTAGACAGACAAGACTAGACAGACAAGACTAGACAGACAAGACTAGACAGACAAGACTAGACAGACAAGACTAGACAGACAAGACTAGACAGACAAGACTAGACAGACAAGACTAGACAGACAAGACTAGACAGACAAGACTAGACAGACAAGACTAGACAGACAAGACTAGACAGACAAGACTAGACAGACAAGACTAGACAGACAAGACTAGACAGACAAGACTAGACAGACAAGACTAGACAGACAAGACTAGACAGACAAGACTAGACAGACAAGACTAGACAGACAAGACTAGACAGACAAGACTAGACAGACAAGACTAGACAGACAAGACTAGACAGACAAGACTAGACAGACAAGACTAGACAGACAAGACTAGACAGACAAGACTAGACAGACAAGACTAGACAGACAAGACTAGACAGACAAGACTAGACAGACAAGACTAGACAGACAAGACTAGACAGACAAGACTAGACAGACAAGACTAGACAGACAAGACTAGACAGACAAGACTAGACAGACAAGACTAGACAGACAAGACTAGACAGACAAGACTAGACAGACAAGACTAGACAGACAAGACTAGACAGACAAGACTAGACAGACAAGACTAGACAGACAAGACTAGACAGACAAGACTAGACAGACAAGACTAGACAGACAAGACTAGACAGACAAGACTAGACAGACAAGACTAGACAGACAAGACTAGACAGACAAGACTAGACAGACAAGACTAGACAGACAAGACTAGACAGACAAGACTAGACAGACAAGACTAGACAGACAAGACTAGACAGACAAGACTAGACAGACAAGACTAGACAGACAAGACTAGACAGACAAGACTAGACAGACAAGACTAGACAGACAAGACTAGACAGACAAGACTAGACAGACAAGACTAGACAGACAAGACTAGACAGACAAGACTAGACAGACAAGACTAGACAGACAAGACTAGACAGACAAGACTAGACAGACAAGACTAGACAGACAAGACTAGACAGACAAGACTAGACAGACAAGACTAGACAGACAAGACTAGACAGACAAGACTAGACAGACAAGACTAGACAGACAAGACTAGACAGACAAGACTAGACAGACAAGACTAGACAGACAAGACTAGACAGACAAGACTAGACAGACAAGACTAGACAGACAAGACTAGACAGACAAGACTAGACAGACAAGACTAGACAGACAAGACTAGACAGACAAGACTAGACAGACAAGACTAGACAGACAAGACTAGACAGACAAGACTAGACAGACAAGACTAGACAGACAAGACTAGACAGACAAGACTAGACAGACAAGACTAGACAGACAAGACTAGACAGACAAGACTAGACAGACAAGACTAGACAGACAAGACTAGACAGACAAGACTAGACAGACAAGACTAGACAGACAAGACTAGACAGACAAGACTAGACAGACAAGACTAGACAGACAAGACTAGACAGACAAGACTAGACAGACAAGACTAGACAGACAAGACTAGACAGACAAGACTAGACAGACAAGACTAGACAGACAAGACTAGACAGACAAGACTAGACAGACAAGACTAGACAGACAAGACTAGACAGACAAGACTAGACAGACAAGACTAGACAGACAAGACTAGACAGACAAGACTAGACAGACAAGACTAGACAGACAAGACTAGACAGACAAGACTAGACAGACAAGACTAGACAGACAAGACTAGACAGACAAGACTAGACAGACAAGACTAGACAGACAAGACTAGACAGACAAGACTAGACAGACAAGACTAGACAGACAAGACTAGACAGACAAGACTAGACAGACAAGACTAGACAGACAAGACTAGACAGACAAGACTAGACAGACAAGACTAGACAGACAAGACTAGACAGACAAGACTAGACAGACAAGACTAGACAGACAAGACTAGACAGACAAGACTAGACAGACAAGACTAGACAGACAAGACTAGACAGACAAGACTAGACAGACAAGACTAGACAGACAAGACTAGACAGACAAGACTAGACAGACAAGACTAGACAGACAAGACTAGACAGACAAGACTAGACAGACAAGACTAGACAGACAAGACTAGACAGACAAGACTAGACAGACAAGACTAGACAGACAAGACTAGACAGACAAGACTAGACAGACAAGACTAGACAGACAAGACTAGACAGACAAGACTAGACAGACAAGACTAGACAGACAAGACTAGACAGACAAGACTAGACAGACAAGACTAGACAGACAAGACTAGACAGACAAGACTAGACAGACAAGACTAGACAGACAAGACTAGACAGACAAGACTAGACAGACAAGACTAGACAGACAAGACTAGACAGACAAGACTAGACAGACAAGACTAGACAGACAAGACTAGACAGACAAGACTAGACAGACAAGACTAGACAGACAAGACTAGACAGACAAGACTAGACAGACAAGACTAGACAGACAAGACTAGACAGACAAGACTAGACAGACAAGACTAGACAGACAAGACTGGACAGACAAGACTGGACAGACAAGACTGGACAGACAAGACTGGACAGACAAGACTGGACAGACAAGACTGGACAGATAAGACTCGACAGACAATACTAGGCTGATAAGACTAGGCTGACAAGACTAGGCTGACAAGACTCGACAGACTAGACTAGTTAGACAAGACTTGATTGTAGAGACAAAAGTTGAACCAAAAATATGGTGACAATATTACAACCAGCAAGTTAATTTAATGATATAAAATGTTATGTAATTTGTGTTTTGGTATTGAAATTGTGTGTGTATGTGGGCGCTATCTTAATATTACAGTCGCGGCTGTATTCGTTGAGTAATGTGTCGCGGTTTGCGTCGCGTCGCTCCGCGCCGGTGAAATAGAGCCAGTAAAGTTGCATTCGCGGCCGTTTGTTATGCCGATTAGTCCGCATGCAGGCCGTAATATATCTGGCGTGGTATTAGACTTGCATAATAAATGGAATCGCAGATATGGACTGTTTCTTTCATGGAGATTTGTAGACTTGGAACTTAGTTTGTAGGAAGGAACTATTTTCGCAAGAATTGGAAGATGACTAAGATGCACAGAGTAGATTAGCCAAGCAAAACCAGATATTCAAGACTTAACAACTAAAGTGTAGATTAATGAGACGAGACATACAAGGTCTGATAGATAGGGCTTGGCAGCTAGAATTTTGTAGACAAGTTTGGACGGACAATGTTCTACAAGCCTGACTAGACAAACAAGATTAAATAAATATTTTTTAGCAGTCAAGATATAAACATGATGGCAAATAATCGGGAATCAGCTCGTCTAGATTATACAGATAATATATTAGAATGGTTATACAAGCAATGTTAATTCAAATTATATGCATAATTATAATTGGTTATCGCATCTATTGAATATTTTGTCTAATAATTTTTTTTTTTTTCAGGTGGTGTCAATTTTCAGTCCGCGAGAGATGGTTTTAATGGTGAGTTTTTTTTTCATTTATTACAACATCTACATCTCACACCATTCGGTACTGAAGTTTTTATAATTGCCGATCTTGACGTGTTCACTATTGCTAGGTTAAAAGAAGCCAGTTTCAATAGCAGTTCCAAGTTGCTTTCTCTTAAAGATTTACTTGCTTCTGCCGCCTTTGAATTTCCCCTTTGTTTCTTTTTAAGTTATGTGGAAGATTTAAATAAAATTCTTTGTAATTTTATGATAATGAGTATTGATTTTATAATATTGCCTCTTACGTAATATTGATATAAGGTTCATTGTATTTTTTTAGGACGCAAGTAAAATTCGTAGCAATTCATAGAATTGGCAGAAATTTAAAGTTTCATAAAAAATAAAAGAAATGTTTTTTCTTGTGTTGTCTAACCTTTCTTTGATCTTTGTATCGCATTTATCTATTTTATATTAAGACATTAAGGTCCGGGAGGTTATTATTAGTGGATGACACGGCTAATCTAACCATGACAGGTGATGACGCGGTGAGGCTAACCTAACCTAACTTATCGGATCTTTGTCTAGACTTTTTGTCGCATTGATCTCTTTTAAATTAAGACAAGGTTGGGCAAAACAAAGCCAAAACATTTTTTTATGAAATTTGAAAGTAACACAGATTATGTTTAACTACAATGAACATCTAGAATGGACAATAGACATTCTAAAATAGATAAATGTGATAAGAAGGGCTAGACAAGGTCCGGTGGGTTAGACAAAACCATGCAAAAATGTTCTTCATTTTTTTTTTAAACTGGTCAACAAAACCTCTGCCACTTTTATGAAATTACTAGACACACCTGCCCTGTCTATTATTGTTTGTCTAAATTTGTGTAACTAAAATGTATCAATTCTATTCTATTTTATTCTATTTATTGTTTTAACATTCTATTGTTTATTCTAGAATGTCCATTTTTTTCTTCTTCTTCATATGGCGCTACAGCCCAAATCGGGCCTTGGCCTCCTTATTTTTGTCCTCCATTCTTCCCTGTCCTTTTCTGTTCTTCTCCAAGCTTTTACTCCGAGTAGTTGGTATGCGCCTTCCCGAGTATCCTCCTCCCACTGTTCTTGGTCTCCCTACCGGCCGCCTGCCTTGCATTTTTGCATTCAGTGCTCTTAGTGACAGACGAATGCCGTCAATCCTGAGCACGTGCTATACACGTGGTATATCTGGTATAACTCGTTATTGTACCTTAGTCTTCTGATGTTTCCGACCGTTCGCCCCTAGAATCCTACGTAGCACTTTGCGCTCAAATATGTCCATTGCGTTCTTGTTTTGTCGGTGATAGTCCATGCTTCGCTACAATAGCATGCGATGGGCCGAATTATTGTCTTGTATATTCTAAGCTTGTTCTTGCGGTGCACACTATTAAATCTTAATACTTCCGCCATTGCATAGTACGCCATATTTGCTGCTAGGACTCGGCCTCTTACTTCTCTGTCTTCGGTACCATCCTTGTTGATTTCCACACCCAGATATATAAATTTGTCGACATCCTCGCTGTTGTATGGCAACTGTAATTCTGGCCTGCGCTTTCTTCTTCGTGTCATCACATTTGTCTTGCTTGTGTTGATGCTAAGCCCGCTATCTTTGGCAACTGCTTTTAGTTGGGCATAGGTCCTCTGCGCTTCGTCGGTCCTTCTGCTCATAATATTTATGTCATCGGCATATGCCCGCTAGTTGCACTGTTTTGTTGGCTAGAATGTTATCCCTACATACACCAAACGTCTTATAACAAATTCCAGCGCTAGGTGGAAGATTGTGGGTGCTTGCCCATCCCCTTGTTTCAACGCTTCGTTATTTGAAGGGTCCGTGAGTTGGTTTTGGACCCGCACTACAGCTTCATTTTCGCACATTGTGGTCTTTATCATTTCGCCAGTTTAGTTGGTATCTTCAGCTGCTGTAGAATTTGGCAGAGCTTGTTGCGGTGGATCGAATAAGTATGCCTGCTTATAATCGATGAAGATGTTGTGCACATCGATGTAGTATTCCCATGCTTTCCCGATGTCCATTTTAGACAAATTTTGATAAACAATAATAGACAGGGCAGCTATGTCTAGGAATTTCATAAAAGTGGCAGAGGTTTCCAGTTTCATAAAAAAATAAAGAAAACATTTTTTGCTTGGTTTTCTCTAACCTACCGGACCTTTAGCATGCCCTTCTTGTTGAATTTATCTATTTTAGAATGTCTATTGTGCATTCTAGAATATTTATTGTAATTAGACATATCTAGACACAATTAGACATATCGGACAATAATAGACAGACATATCAGTCTGTCTGATAGTTTCATTAATTTGTCAGAATTTTAAAATTTCATAAAAGATTAAAGAAAGATTTTGTCCAACCTACCAGACCTTTCTCTAGCCTTTCCTGTCGCATTTGTTCGTTTTAGATCGTTTTTATTCCAATCAAGAATGTCTATTTTAATTAGCGAAATCTAAACGAACAATAATAGACAGACAGGGCTAGTCTCTCTGGGAATTTTATAAAATCAGTAGAAATTTTAAGTTTTTATCACAAAATATTTTTTTTATTTTGCGTCTATAATGAAGTAACGTCGAGTGCGATACAATTTTCTCAATATGTATCGGCGATTTTTATTTAAAAATGGCATAAAAGGGCGCAAAATAGATAAAATAGTATTTAAAACCGTTCATTAGGCGTTTTTCGCACTTCTATTAGAAAACTCCTCGCGTCCATGTTTAGATGGACATGTGCAAAAACGCTTTATGAACCAGTTTCTTATACTATTTTGCGGTTTTTGCCATTTCTAAATAAACAAATCACCGATACATATTGAGAAAATTGTATCGCACTCCGCGATCCCATCCATAAACTAACCCATATGAATGCTTTAATGACTTAATTATAGACTAAAAATAGATTAAATAAATTTTGCCTTATTTTTCTAACCTACTGGACCTTTGTTTAGACTTTCTTGTCGCGTTTATTGATTTTAGATTGTTTATGCTCCACCCAAGAATGTCTGTCTTACTTAGACAAATCTAGTCAAACAATAATAGTTAGACGAAGCTAGTTTAATAAAATAAGCAGAAGTTTCTGACGCAGAAGACTTTTTGCACAGTTTAGTCTAACCTACCGAACTTTTGTCTAACCTTTCTTGTGGCATTTATCTATTTTAGATCGTTTACTGTCCATTCTAGAAAGTCTAATTTTGTTAGACAAATCAAGATGGATAATAATAGACTCACTAGCACTCTATGTCGATTATTGTCCGTATTGATTTGTCTAAGACCGACAATAATATAAATTTTGCTTGTTTTGTCTAAGCTAGACTACCAACCTTTGTCTAGCCTTTCTTGTTGCATTTATATCTTTTAGATAGTATATTGTCATGTCTAGAATGTCTATTATAGTTAGACAATTCTATATGAACAATATTAGACAGACAGGGCGTTCTCTGTAGAAATTACATAAATTACATAAAGCCAAAGTTACTAGTTTGATAAAAAATAGACTTTTTGCTTGGTTTTGGTTTAACTTACCGAAACTTTGTCTTGCCTTTATGGTCGCATTTATCTATTTTAGATGGTTTACTGTCCAATCTACAATGTCTGGTCAAAGTTAGTTAGAAAAACTAGACGGACAATAATAGAGAGACTAGCTCTGTCTGTCTATTATTGTCCATATAGATTTGTCTAAGACGGATAATAATAGACGGACGATATTGAAAATTTTGCCTTGTTTTGTCTAAGTTAGACTGCGGACCTTTGTCCAGCCTTTCTTGTCGCATTCGTCTTTTTTAGGTTGTATATTGTCCATTCTAGAATGTCTATTTTAGTTAGAAAAATCCACAAACCATAATAGACAGACTGGGCTGTTCTGTCCAGGAATTACATACAAATAGCAAAAGTGTCAAGTTTCATAAAAAAATATACTTTTTTGCCTGGCTTTGTCTAACCAACCGAATCTTTGTCTATCCTTTATGGTCGCATTTATCTATTTTAAATCGTTTACTGTCCATTATAGAATGTCTAAGTTAGTTAGACAAATCTAGGCGGATAATAATGTACAGATCCCTGTTATTGCGCGTATAGATTTACCTAAGACGGACAATAATATACGGACAATAATAGACGCACAATAATTACGTGTTTGCCTTGTTTTGTCTAAGCTGGACTACGGACCTTTGTCTAGCCTTTCTTGTCGCATGTATCTATTTTATATTGCATCTGGTCCATTCTTGAATCTCTATTTTTGTTTTTTACAAATTTATCCGAACAATAATAGACAGACAGGCCTGTTCTGTCTAAGAATTACATAAAAACAGCAAAAGTTTTAAGTTTCACAAAAACATAGACTTTTTTCCTGGTTTTGTTTAAGATACCAAACCTTTGTCTAGCTTTTCTTGTCGCATTTATCTCTTTTAGATCGCTTGTTCTTGAATGTCTAAGTTAGTTAAACAAATATGGACGTACAATAATAGACTATCCCTGTCTGTCTATTATTGTCCGAATAGACGGACAATCAGTAGCGTCGCTAGCGTCGGTCAATCTGGCGAATGCCCGGGGCCCACGGGCTAGGGGGGGCCACAAAGGCTGTGCCCCCGCCCCCTCCATTTTGCGGACCCCAAGGAAAATAAAGTTCAATTTTGTTTTTCTTTTGTATTGATATTTTAATATTATATCATATTTCTTCTATACATATGTTCCTTTCTTATATGTATTAATAATTAAAGAATTTATTTGTTTCTTCACATTTTTTTATTTATTGGGGGCCCCACCTCAATATATCTGCCCGGGGCCTCAAAATCCAAACGACGGCGCTGCGGACAATAACACAATTTTTGAATTGTCTGCTTGCCTTTTTAAATTTTTGAATTGTTTTGAATTTGAGAAACTGTCCTTCTTTGCTGTTCTTCTCCAAGCTTTTACTCCGAGTAGTTGGTATGCGTCTTCTCGAGTATCTTCCTCCCACTGTTTTCTTGGCCTCCCTACTGGCCGCCTGCCTTGCATTTTTTGCATTCAGTGCTCTTAGTGGCAAACGATTGTCGTCAATCCTGATCACGTGCCCTGCCCATCTTACTCTTTGAAGCCTGATGAATTTAGAAATTGGTGGTTCTTGGTATATCCGGTATAACTCGTTATTGTACCTTAGTCTTCTGATGTTTCCGACCGTTACCGCCCCTAGAATCCTACGTAGCACTTTGCGCTGAAATAAGTCCATTGTGTTCTTGTTTTTTCGGTCATAATCTATGTTTCGTTACAATAGCATGCGATGTCTTTAATATAAAAAAACCTAAGCTTGTTCTTGCGGTGCACACTATTAGATCTTTATATTTCCGCCATTGCATAGTACGTCATATTTGCTGCTAGGTCTCGGCGTCTTACTTCTCCGTCTTCGGTACCATCCTTGTTGATTTGCACACCCAGATATATAAATTTGTTGACATCCTCGATGTTGTCTGGCAACTATAATTCTGGCCCTGCGCTTTCTTCTTCGTGTCATCACCTTTGTTTTGGTTGTGTTGATGCTAAGCCCAATATCTTTGGCAGTTGCTTTTAGTTGGGCATAAGTCCTCTGCGCTTCGTCGGCCCTTCTGCTCATAATATTTATGTCATCGGTATATCGTTGCAGTGTTTTGTTGGCTAGGATGTTATCTCTACCTACATTCCAACGTCTCATAACAAATTCCAGCGCTAGGTTGAAGAGTGTGGGTGCTAACCCATTCCCTTGTTTCAACGCTTTCGTTATTTTGAAGGGGCCCGTGAGTTGGGTTTGGACCCACAAAACGGCTAAAATTTAGCACATTGTGGTCTTTATCATTTTCACCAGTTTAGTTGGTATCTTTAGGTGCTGTAGAATTTGGTAGAGGTTGTTGATGTCGATCGAATCGTGTGCCTGCTTATAATCGAGGAAGATGTTGTGCACACCAATGTAATATTCCCATGCTTTCGCAATGTCCATTTTAGTTATACATATATAGACGCACAATAATAGATAGACATTGCTAGTTTGTCTGATAGTTTCATAAAAGTGTCAGAACTTTCAAATTTCATAAAAAAAAAAAATATATATTTGCCGTGTTTTGTCCAACCTACCATACCTTTTTCTAGCCTTTCTTGTCGCATTTATTCATTTTAGATCGTTTTTATTCCATTCAAATCTAGACGGATAATAAAAGACTGATTAGCCCTGTCTGTCTATTTTTGTCCGTATAAATTTTTCTAAGACGGAGAATAATAAAATTTTTGCTTCGTTTTGTCTAACTAGACTACAAGCCTTTGTCTAGCTTTTCTTGTCGCATTTATCTATCTTAGTTTTTTATTGTCAATTTTAGAATGTCTGTTTCAAGTTTCATAAAACATTAGAATTTTTGCCTAGTTTTGTCTAACCTACCGAACCTTTGTCTAGCCTTGATTATCGAATTTATCTAGTTTAGAATGTTTACTGTCCATTACAGAATGTCTAATGTAGTTAACAAAATCTAGACGGATAATAATAGACAGACTAGCCCTGTCTGTCTATTATTTTTTCTATAGATTTGTCTAAGACGGTCAGTAATAGACGGACAATATTAAAAATTTTGCCTTTTTTGTCTAAGCTAGACTACAGACTTGTGTCTCGTCTTTCTTGTCGCATTTATCTATTTTAGATTGTCCATTCTAGAATCTCTATTTTACTTACACAAATGTAGACGGATAATAATAGACTAGCCTTGTCTGTCTGTTATTTCCTGTATAGATTTGTCCAAGACGGACAATATTAGATGGACAATAATAAAAATATTGTCTTGTTTTGTCTAAGCTAGACTTTGTCTTGCTTATTAACTTACGAACCTTTGTCTAGCTTATTATATATATGTGACTATCTATTTTAGATTGTATATTGTTAATTCTGTAATATCTATTTCAGTTAGGCAAATCAATGCGAACAATAATAGACAGTCAGGGCAGTTCTGTCTAGGAATTACATAAAAATAGCAAAACTTTCTTATTTCATAAAGAATTACACTTTTTTGCCTGGTTTTGTGTAACCTACAGAACCTTAGTTTAGTGTTTCTTGTCGAATTTATCTCTTTTGGAATGTTTACTGTACATTCTAGAATGTCTAATTTAATTGACAAAAACTTGACGGATAATAATAAACAGGGTTAGCCCTATCTGTCTATTATTTTCCGTATATATTTGTCTAAGACGGACAATAATAGAAGGGCAATAATACATATTTTGCCTTTTCTGTCTAAGCTTCTTTTTGTCTAAGACTACGGACTTTGTCTACCTTTTCTTGTCGCATTTATCTATTTTAGATTGTCCATTCTAGAATGTCTATTTTAGTTACACAAATCTTGACAGATAATAATAGACTAGCCCAGTCTGTCTATTATTTCCTGTATAGATTTGTTTAAGACGGACAATAATAGACGGGCAATAATAAAAATTTTGCCTTTTTTGTCTAGGCTAGAGTACGGACCTTTGTCTAGCCTTTCTTGTCGCATTTATATACTTTAGATTATATACTGTCGATTCTAGAATACCTATTTTAGTTAGACAAAACCTTACCAACAATAATAGACAGACAGGGCTGTACTATCTAGGAATTTCGTGAAAATAGCAAGAGCTTCAAGTTTCATAAAAAATTAGACTTTTGGCTGCTTTTGTCTAACCTACCGATACTTTGTCTAGCTTTTCTTGTCGTATTTGTCTATTATAGATCGTTTACTGTATATTATAGAATGTCTAATTCAGTTAGACAAATCTAAACGGATAATAATAGATAGACTAACCCTGCCTGTCTATTATTGTCCGTATAAATTTGTATAAGACGGACAAAAATAAAAATTTTCATTTGTTTTGTCTATGCTAGACTACGGACCTTTGTCTAGCCTTTCTTATCGCATTTATGTATTTCAGATTGAATATTGTTCATTCAGATTGAATATTTGGAATGTCTATTTCAGTTAGACAAATTCATCTTCTTCTTCTGTTGCCTATCCGCTTCGGATGTTGGCTATCATCATGGAAATTCGGACTTTGTTTGTTGCAGCCCTGAAGAGATTTGTTGTTGTTGTGTTGAACCAGGTTCGAAGGTTCTTTAGCCACGATACTCTCTTTCTTCCGGGCCCTCCTCTTTCATCTACTCTTCCTTGTAGTATAGGCCGATATACTATATATTGTTGCGATAGGCCGTACCGTTGATTGTTCCTCATTATATGGCCAAGGTATTCCAGCTTCCCTGTCTTTATTGTTAGTAAGACCTCTCGTTCTTTTCCCATTTTATTCTAGGACCTGCTTAGGACCAGGAAAATGTTAACCGTTTAGTATTTAGGGCAAAAAAGGCTTTCGAATGGGGTATCACTTACCCCAACATGCCATTTAAAATTTCAGGGGATGTGGTCCCAGCGCGAAGTGATTTGGTTACAAATTTTCTTGTAAAAGGTGTCCCCTTCGCAAACAAAATTGACGTGTCAGAGAGTTTTTTGAGAATCCATCTTTAACTATCCGAAAATCCCACTGTTTCGTTTTTAATGGCCTACCTTGTATAATTGACTGCACCCAGGTGTGTCATACCTGTTGTTAATATATTCGCACAATTTGTAATTCGTTAGAGAAATTTAAAGGTTCTATATCGTCTGTTAGGTACATGTGCAAATCCTGACAATTTTTGCGTATTTCGTCTGATTTTTTTTTGCGCTAATGATGGAATATCACATAAAAATTTTAAAATTTTATTATAATTTTCAGATATTACAGATTTAGTAGGAGAGAATTATTTAGATCTATTTGGTCGTTTTTTGGAGATGTAACTCCTTTCGTGTTCTTTTATCCTGATCCCAAACGACCTCCCTGTTTGGGATCAGGATAAAAGAAGTTAACTTGTTGTTTTAAACTTGTTGATTTTGGTATTATCATGTACTTCGTTTTTTTGACATTGAGCGTGAGACCATACTTTTGACTGACTTCTGATATTCTGTCTCAGCTCTTGTAGGTTTTCTAGGCTGTCTGCACATACTACAGTGTCGTCCGCGTATCTCAGGTTGTTTATATACTCCCCAATTATTTTAATACCACATCTTATTTCTTCCAACGCAACCCTATGTCTTTTAGGATACCTATGAGTTTCATATGTTGTACTCTGTCAAAAGCTTTTTGGTAATCAATGAAGCATATATGGACATCACAATCCATAGTTTTCTTCGTAAATCTTAGTTATTCTTCTATTAATTATTTTTAAGAAGAGTGTTAGCAGATGGCTCATTAAGCTTATAGTGCGATAATTGCTGCAGTATTTAGCGTTCCGTTTCTTTGGGAGAGTAATGAATGATGATGTTAGCTATGGTTTTGGTATTTCTCCTTTAGTAGACAAATTCATAGGAACAATAATATACAGACAGGGCTGTTATGTCTAGGATTTACATAAAAATATCCAAAGTGTCAGGTGGCATAAAAAAAATGACTTTTTTGCTTGGTTTTGTCTAACCCACCGAACCTTTTTCTAGCCTTTCTTGTTGCACTTAACTATTTTAGATTGCATATTGTCAATTCTAGAATGTCTATTTTAGTTAGATAAATCCATATGAACAATAATAGACAGACAATGCTGTTCTGTCTAGGAATTACATAAACTTATCTTTCAAGTTTCATACAAAATAAAGAACATTTTTTTGTTTGGTTTTGTTTAAACTACCGAAACTTTAGCTTTTCTTGTCGCATATATCAATTTTAAATTATTTATTGTTTTTTCTAGAATGGCTATTTTAGTTAGACAAATTTAGAGAAGCAAGAATAGACAGACAAGGCTAGTATGTTTAGGAATTTCATAAAATTGCAGAATTTCATTCCAGATGACAAAAAATTACAGAATTTTTTTTGCCTGAAATTGTCTAACCTACCGGATCTTTGCCTAGCTTTTCTTGTCACGTTTATCTTTTTAAGATTGTTTGTTGTCCATTCTAAAATGTTTCTTTTAGTAAGACAAATCTAGACGGATCATAATAGACAGACTGTCTAATAGATAGTCTGTCTATTGCCGTCTAGATTTGTCTAACTGATCTCGACGAATAATTTTAAGACAGATATTTTGCTTTAATTAAGATTTTGAAGGGAGAAAATATTATTTCAAAATGGTATTGCATTTTCTTAATATCTAGATAAAAATTCCTGCAAGTATTATAATGTTTTTTTTTAATGTTGATTAAGTTTAATTGAAGAACTTTAATGACGTGGCGATCGTAGTCTAAGCAAGAGACGTAAAAAATAAATAACTATAAGATATTAAAAATATATTGCTTTTAATAATTTCTGAACAATTCAGAAAAGAGAGCCGAAGATGCGAAATTATTTTCAACTATTTCGCACGCTAAACTGGAATTTTTTAAAACACAATTAACGTTTCGCCCTTACTAACAAAACAAAGGCGTCGTTACGTAATTTTTGAGCGGAAAATTACTCTCCGTCCACTTCGAGCTAATTATTCTGAATTTTATAAATACATTTCGCGCTCATATTTACAAAATATTAAAACTCTAATTGCAAACATCAAATGGCGGAAGCGCCTGGTTCAACAAATTCTAATTAAATTTTATCGCCAAAGAAAATTAGTTAGGCAAATCTAAACTCACTAGATAAAACTCAAGCCTAGCTATATGTCCAAATTTAAAATACTAAAGAAATGAGATAAAACAGATGATAGATACTAGACAAATCAGATTAGAGAGGCAAGTCTAGACAGAAAAGAAAGAAGACTAGAAAAACAAGACCAGACCGACAATACTAGATAGACAAGAGTAGACAGACAAGGCTAGGCAGACAAGGCTAGGCAGACAACAGTAGAGAGACAAGACTAGGTCTACAATACTAGACAGAAAAGAATAGGCAGACAAGACCAGACAGACAAGAGGTCAAAAAAAAGGATGGGCGTAGCTGGCGGAATAGTCCTCTCCAGACAACTGCTGGCACACTGCAAGTGCATGTTTCGTGCTGCTGATTCCTTTTCGCCCTGCCATCTCCAGCATTCGAAGATGGCGTGGCTCACACTGTCTGTCTCCGCACACTGTCTGTCTCACACTGTCTGTCTCACACTGTCTGCCGCCGCACACACATAATTCGTCTGAAGCCCGGCCTATGGTGTGTAAATAAACTCTGATACAGCCATGGCCAGAAAGTGCTTTGGTCAGATGATAACTTTATACTTCACTTAGGTCAGATTATATTTCACCCTGTTAATTTAATCGAGCTGGAGATGTTCGGTGTAAGTTATCTGGACCATTGTTCTGTTTCAGTGAGCTCCTACCTTCTCTGCCACTGTTCGAGTGTTCCTCTCTAGCTATTTTCTTATATTCTGCTTCTTTCGATCTTCTGCGAGTAGGTTGATTGGAAGAAGGCCTACAGTGACCAGAGCTCCGATACCGTTCGATATCCACTACATTCTCGTATAGCCATTTTTCGTTGTATAGGTGCTAGTTTTTGTAGATTGCCATGTGTTTGCAGTCCTGTGGCCCATTTTGGTGCACCGTACAGTATCGCAGCCTGAACTGCAGAGCTCGTCTGACGCAAGTCTGACGTAATCGTCATTCCTTTAGCCTCCGCTTCTGTTAAGTGTGCAGTAAACGATAGCTTTTTGTCAATCGTTACACCAAGGTATTTGATTTCATGTTTTGGTATTATCATTCTGTCTTCGATTTTAAGTTCTATTCGGCTACGTTTTCTCAGACCTGTAAGCGAAACCGCTATGGTTTTTTTTCTGCACCAAGACTAAGTTTTCTAGATTTCATCCATGCACCGATTTGAGTGATTACGTGGTTCGCGTTTTCATGAGACCTTGCTCGGTTCTGGCTGTAACTACCAGTGGCATGTCATCGGCGATACCAATTATTTTTGCCCCCACTAGCAGTTTAATAGTTATAATTACGTAATATAGTACGTTTCAGAGGTAAGGTCCTAGTATGGTACCCTGTGGGGCACCACTACTAACTTCAAGCTCTTCTATCTCTCCATCCCATTGCAACAGCAAGCTCCGATTGTTATGGTAACTTCCTATCATATGCAGCTAGTATGGAAATTCCTCACGTCAAATGTTAGGAGAGCACACATTTTTCTGGTTCTCTGCGATCTAAATTTGGATTTTTCTGCGATTTCTAGAACGGACCCTGGAGCGTCAATGGTTGACCTTCCTTTGCTGAATCCAAATTCTTGAGTCAGATAATCCGATTCCGGCTTCGATCTCTTTTAATCCAGTTAGCAGACGTTGTTCCAATAATTTGCCGGAGACGTCCAATAGACAGATTGGACTATTCCATCTAGGGTCACCGATCGGTTAATCTCCTTTTCTGACAAGGACTTACTTTGCCCTCTTCCATTTGTTTTGGAAATTTCCAGCAACTAACAGTGTGCTCATGGTGTCTAGGACAAATTTAGATTGATTTTTTTTGCGGTTATCTTCAAATCTCATGTGGAACTACTTGTTTGTCTTAGAGCTAGGCCTGGCGCCCTTATTTTCATGCATGCTGTCGTTAGTTTTTTCGAAGAGTGGCGTATTTCTGATGTAGGGCTGTTTTCAGTCAAAAGGGTATGGCATGGAAACAGTTCCTCAGCCACACGGCGCACCCCCTCCATTGTCATTAGTTGATTTTTTTTATTAAATCATTTATTGTCCCCCATACAAAGAAATATACAATCTGATTAAATTAAAAATTTAAAATTAAAAAAAAATTACACATTACATACAAATGTAGAGAAATGGAATTGAATGGAGAACAAAAGGACTTATTCAAGAAATTACCAAGAATTTCTCAATCTTCTATAAGCCCTTTTTGTTATATTTAGGTAAACCTTACACCGCCTAACATAGGAAAAATAAGTAGACGAATATTAACGTTGATTTTTCTAAATCCTCACTTTATTTTGGACGCTGTATTTTTTGCCTTTTTACATAATTTTTATAATGTATTTGTATAACGCTCGCTAGCCTTAACTCCTTTGGTAGATTGTTAATGATGGACGTTATTTGGTAAGTGTGCGAAGATTTAAACTTTGAGGTATGTTGTATAGGTGCTCCACCTATACAACATACCTCTAAGCTAACCTAACCTAACCTAACCTAACCCTTATTACGCATATTAATTGTATGAACGTCCGTTCTGAAGATTATTTTGCTGTACAGATACCTGGGTAATTTGCAGTACAGGATTTTTTTTAAAAGACATGTAAGATGAAATTTTCGAAGTTTATACATATTAATCCATTTGCATCGAATTTCTTATTTTGCATGGATATTTTTTGGCGAGGTCTTAGGCCATGTACAAATCTGATACACCTATTTTGTGCTCGTTGTATTCTGGCGCGATCTGCATTATTAATTAAACTAGTATACACCGATTCACTGTAACTAATCATTGACAAAACATAGTCAATCACTAGTTTCCTTTTTAAGTTTAAAGATAAGATACGCATACAGGAATGCAACACTTTCAATTTTAAATTAGCACGCTTTAAAAGTGTTGATACATTTGATGAAAATTTTATTCTGTCATCAATTAATAGTCCGAGATTTTTTGATTCATTTGTTATGTTCAGGCGCTGATCATGCATCAGTTTTTCCTTAATAGTCTTTTGTTTTCTTTATGAGGCAAATACCATGATTTTAGTCCTGCTCGGGTTGATCGTGAGGGAATGTCCAGTGGTGAATTTAGCTATACTTCTCAAGTCATCATTTATAAATTGTTCAGCGAGTTCAAGCTTATAGGAAGGGAAAGTATATATGAGGCTTAGCGAATACGAAGGGCGAACTCATTTTCTTTTTGTCATATGTTGTCATATGTTCATCAAAATCGACATCAGTCTTTGCTGAGTTCGCCCTTTATCCGCAATGGATAAAACAATTACATACGATGATTGACCGTATTAAAGGCTTTGCTGAAAAAAGGCTTTGTCCAATAGTACTAGTACAGCTACATTGTGGCTATCAAGCGCCCTTGCTATTTCATCAACTACGTCCATTAGTACCCTAGTGGAGCTATCACCTTTTCTAAAACCGGCTTGAGTCGACGGAAAGATTTTATTTACTTCAAGAAACTTCCTTGCAACTTGCAGGTCCACCACTTTTTCAAGGGTTTTGGAAATGGTTGGCAAAATATAAATGGGCCTTACATCAGCAATTAAGTTAGGGCATGCGTTTTTGGCAATTGGGTGAACATATGCATGTTTCCATACGTCCGGAAATATGCTGTCTTTTACGCAACTGTTAACTATATGAGTAATAATTGCAAGTACTGAGGCAAGCAAATTTTTGTCATGTTGATATTTATTCCATCAGAGCCCATAGTACTAGATTTTATATTGAGAAGTATTTTATGAATATCAGTTTCAGTTATCGGCTTTAGGTTCAATAAATCTATTTCCCTATATATATATATATATATATATATATATATATATATATATATATATATATATATATATATATATATATATATAAGAATATTGATTGAAACTTAGAAGAGTATTTTCATCAACTTCTCGAGCGAGTTGGTTAGCAGACCCTACAAAATAGTTGTGTAGATCATTGACACTACCCAATGATTCTGGCAGGTCTGGTTTAGTCTTTGGGCAGGTAGTGTTCATGCTCTTTAAACCTTGCCAAATAATCTTTTCATCACCTAGAGTTGTGATACTTTCAAAATACGCTCTTTTTTCTTGTCGCGTGGTAATTCTTGCAAGTTTTTGCAAATCCTTGATACATTTTCTCGCAGAAATACACCCAGTCTTATTATATTTAGAATGTGCGTCATTCTTCATCTTATTAATCTTTTTTAAATTTGGTGTAACCCAAGGTTTTTTGGCTTATTGATTATTAATTGTTTAACATTTTTGTTTCATTATTAATTGTTTAACATCTGTTTAACAACAGGTGCATGATGATCAAACAGAAATATTATTCTCTCAGTAAAGATTTTTATTTTAGCGTTTATATCCGGTACTATATGGATATCATCTAGTCTTAAAGCTGACAAGTCGATTTTAAATCGATTCAAGTTAATTTTGCTGAGTATGCAGCTTATGTATAGCGATACTATCCTGGCGAAAACAACATATATGAGGCATATGTTGTTTTCGCCAGGATAGTATCACTATACATTAGCTTACAACCTACCAAGCAGTGATCCGACATATTTACATCTTTTACGTAGCCATTTTTCACAATATTGTGATCATTAACCAAAATAAAGTCAATTAGGGACGAGCTTGTGTGACTAATTCTCGTCGGATCACTGATTATTTGGTGAAAACCACATGCATGAATCATGTTATTGAACTGTTATTGAACTTGAACATGACATTATTAAAATCTCCCATACACAAGATGTTGTCATTTTGTATCATCAACCCTATTAGTAAATATTTAAGTTCATTGATGGAGTCCGTAATTCTACCACCAGGTGTTCTGTATACAGCTCCAACAATAAGTGAAATATTACCCCTTCCAACCCTTATTCATAAAGATTCACAACATTCTCCACCTATGTTAACAATATTACACGCACCCAGAGTAACAGCTACAAGAATTGCAACTCCACCACCTCGTCTGCCATCCTGTCTGTCATGCCTATATAAGTTAAATCCATCGAATTGCAGCACATCACCAGGTATTCTTTGAGATAACCAGGTTTCTGTAAGACATATTATTTCGTATCTCCAGCTGTTAATTAGGCATTTAAAGTTGCTTAAATTCGCACAGAGTGTGCATATGTTCAAATGTACAACATTAATTAGTTTGAAATTTTTAGTTCTTTTCACTCTAAGAATAATAATACACTACAACAATATAACAGAGAGATCATGAACCTAATAATAGGATAGGTTATCCAGATCATTCTCGCTTCTTATTCTGATAGGGTCTGTAGACTCGCCTTACCCATACCGATGCCAAATGAATTTATAATTGAAGGTCCCTAAGGGCTCTGGCCTTCCTGAATAGATCCTGGATCTCACTTGGCAAGTCTTCATTTATATAAATTTTGTTGTCAGCACCAGGAAAGCCACATTGTGTCAATGTTAAATTTCCAAAGGATTTCTTTTTCTTCAGGATTTCATTCCTAGGAGCAACTTCTTTGAAACTCACTATGGCTAACCTAACCTAAATGTCCTTTTTTGGAATTCAGTTTTCTAACGTCTACAATGTCCTGGGAGTTTATGTTAGCATAAATACGTTTGCTGATATTATTATTAAGTTGAGACTATCATCCTTATGCTGAATATCAATAGGGACAGCACTAATAATTAAGTTTATCTTCCGCTTGTTAACCTCAATTTCCATTAATACCGATTTGAGATTGTCAATCTCCTTTTGCATGCAATTTTCATGATGCTTAGTTTCTTGGAGCATTTCGGTGAGAACAAAATTTTTTCTCCTCTCCTCCTCGAATTTTTCATTAATGAATTTCATGAACGTCACTCATGTCTGACTATAGATCAGGAATTACTAGTTTAAAGTCGATGTCCTCCACCTCAAGTCAGATGCTAGTGCAAAGTTTGGAGAAGCCGCCAGCACCATGTAAGTTAGAGTTGTCTCCAGCTATAATCTTTTCTTTATTTTTCTGTTGCCTTATGTTCTGGCTTAGTTCTGCTGGATTCTGGATTTGGACAATTGTTTTATTTGGGGAAAAATAATAACTTTATATGATAAGTTGTTGCAGCTCCACCCACACGAAGCCCGTCCCTTTTCCAGTTTTAATTACCGCATTAGATTAGATTAAATTAGATTAGGCATCAGATTATGTTAATCCGCATTGCGTCCGCTAATAAGCTAATAAGACAGACAAAACTAGACAGACAAGACTAGACAAACTAGACAGACAAGACTAGACAGACAAAACTAAACAGACAAGACTGGACAGACAAGATAAGCAGAGAAGAATAGACAGACAAGACTAGACATACAAGACTAGACCGATAAGTCTAGAGAGACAAGACTAGACAGACGAGACTAGACAGACAAGACTAGACAGATGAGACTAGGCAGACAAGACTAGACAGACAAGACTAGACAGACAATACTAGACAGACAAGACTAGACAGACAAGACTAGACAGACAAGACTAGACAGAGAAGACTAGACAGACAAGACTAGACAGACAAGACTAGATATACAAGACTAGACAAACAAGACTAGACAGACAAGTCTAGACAAAGAAGACTAGACAGATAAGACGAGACAGACAAGACTAGACAGACAAGACTAGACGGACAAGACTAGACAGACAAGACTAGGCAGACAGGACTAGACAAACAAGACTAGACAGACAATACTAGACATACAAGACTAGACAGACAAGACTAGAGAGAAAAGACTAGACTAGACAGACAAATTTACAAGATTAGACAGGCAATAATAGAGAGACAAGTTTAAGTAGACAAACAAGTGCACAACAAACGAGTCCAGACAAGCAGAGTAAAACCTAGACTGTATTTCGATATAGATCAAAAACAAGTATGTCATGTCTAGAGGGATAAATCTATTTGCTATCAAATATCCCTCTGTAGGTTGTTGTTTTTATCCTCACTTTTTGGACTCTCTTTCTCTCCCTCTTGCTCTCACTGCTTTGTTTTTCTTTCTATCTGTTCTGTTGACTCGATATCACGTTATATAAATATCCGAGAGTGTGAGAGTCTGCGACACGACGCCGAGGATGAGGGATGATATCGGGCAGCATCGGATATTTAATACTCGGGGTAGTCCATTAGAGGCACTTCTAGTCGCCCCCCGTTGCAACTATAATATTGGTCTATCAGTAGATCGTAAATAGTCTCCACCACCAAACCCACAACCTGTTTCACAGATATATAACAAATTAGTATATAATATAACAGACCAGAATAGAGAGACCAGTCTACACAGACAAGATTAGATAGGCAAGAATAGACAGATAAGACCAGATAGACAAGACTAAACAGACAAGACTAGCCAGACAAGACTAAGCAGTGGATTCTTGTCTGTTTAGTATTGTCTCTCTAGTCCGGTCTGTTTAGAATTGCCTGTCTAGTTTTGTATGTCTAGTATTGCCTGTCTAGTCTTTTCCGGTTTGTCTTTTTCTGTCAAGTCTTATAAGTCTTATTAGTGTGTCATATCTCTTTAAATTAAACTTGTCTCTGTAGTCATGTTCGTCCCTTCAATTATAAGGGATGAGGAGAACGGAAGTCAGTTATTTTTTCCGGGTTTGCCGTTTTTTTTTGTTCTGTGTCTGCGGCTGAAATTGAGTTACACGAGTTAGAGTTTTATATAAAGCACTCAAAGAGTTAGGCCGAATGGAATTTATTGAATTTTCCATCTGGGAGGGTCAGGGGTAGAAAGTGAAAATTCGTTTGATAAAAAAGCAAAATTCTTGTTTCAAAAAACAGCTACAACTATACAGAAAAACTGAAAAGTCAAGACTAGAAAATCGGAACTAGCCACACATAATATGACAGTCTATTATGTGTCACTAGGCACACAAGACTAGACCAAAAAGACTGCACAAGATAAGATAGAAATTAATTGACCAGATCACATAAACCAGACTAGATATACCAGACTAAACAAACCTTGACCAGCTTGTCTATTCTAAGCTTGATTTAAAACATTCAATTAAAGATGGACAATATTAAATAGACACGGCGAGCAATACAAGACAAGACGAGGCATACAAGAAAAAACTAGACAGACATAACTAGGTGACACGGATAAACAATTAAAATTAGATACAGAACTAGACAGACCAGACTAGACATGATATTTTATTAGCCACACATAATAGACAGTCAACACTAGGCACACAAGACTAGATCAAAAAGACTGCACAAGATTAGATAGACAATAACTGACCAGACTAGATAAACCAGTCTAGATATACCAGACTAAACCATCATTGGCCAGCTTGTCTAGTCTAAGCTTGATTTGAGACAGTTAGTTATAGATGGACAAGGTTAACACGGCTTGCGAGTCAATACAAGACAAGACAAGGCATCCAAGAAAAAACTATGCAGACAAATCTAGGTGACAGAGAATTTAGACACAGAACATTAGACACAGAACTAGACAGACCAGACTATACAGGATATTTTATTGTTTCTGTTAAATTCAATCTAAATCCGTTTGATATGTAATTTGTCTGTGAGCAATTTGTAATCTTCAATCTAAATGAACAAATGAATTGCGATGAGGGTTTTAATTGTGGGTTGTGGATGGAAAATAAAAGTTTATCTGATGGGGTGGAAACGTGTGGATGGTGTTTGGGGTAGTTTTCGGCAGTGGGGCGAAGAAGTAACATCAATAATTCAACGGGAGATGAATTTATTGCGTTCGGATTGCGGAAGGGTCGAAACGGGTCCCGTGCGGGGTTAAATTCCTTGTAGAACAAAAGGACGAAAACGAGGTTGTGGAATTAAGAAAGAAAAATAATTGGGAGATTTTAATCGAATCGGCGATGAAATAATTGAGTTAAAAATGGATTGGAATGTTCGCGAGGTAGAACCTAATTATTCAATCTCCTTGTTTTCTTTCCTTTTTTTTTGGAGGGTTTTTTGGATGGGTGGGAGAGGAAGAGGCAACGAACTTTTTCCTTCAAAGATTGCGTGTTATTTAAATGAAATCACCGGAGTCTATCGATTAACCGACTTTCCGTTTCTTCAATTGAAAGACAAAACCCTGTCCTCCCTTTCGCGCTCACAATTTTCTACCAATATTTATCCGTCCTTTTTTTGCCGCCTCGTCCCCCCTTTTTTCCATCTCTTGTGTAATTTTCCCGAACATGTATAATTAAATTTTAAAACCGTCTTTGCATAATTAAATTTCCCGGGAGAGTTCGAGTCATATCAATATTGACTCGCCGAATTCCTAAATGTTGATATTAAATGTTTCATTAAAATAAAAACAGAAATGCTCGGATTCTGTATTCCACCACCCAAAACAACATTGATCGGAGAATTAAAACTAGATAATATTTTAATAGTAAAATTTAAAACAGTCAATTATAACGCAATTATTTCTGGTTATTGTTATGACTAGCTAGACTCCACTTCGAATTGTCTAGTTCAGGACTTTTTAAACTTTTTATATACCCCATTTATGATTGTGGTCGTATCGACGACCCCATCTATGATTGTGATTTTTTCGCAACCCAAAAAATATAAAGATAAATACATCCAGAAGTAAGATGGATATCAAGAGGTCAAAGTTTAAGAATTTTATTGTTATTAAAGGACGAAATCGAAATAATAATGGAACCTTTTTTCGAAATGACCTATGACTATCCAGATATTTTTGACAAAATTTTCCGATTTTTCTCCCTCCCGATGAACAAGGTAGTGCATAAAAGTTATATGATCATAATGAGCAGCTTGAAAAAATGCTTGAAAAAAAGCTTGCAAAATTCACCTTTGAAACATCTGTGCATTGTTTACATTCTAACCCTTCAGTTTAAAAAAATTCGTCAACTTTATAATATATGTATTTAAATATTTTACATTAAAATCTCGCGACCCCAAGATTTCGCTAAACGACCCCATTTAGGGTAGCGACCCATTCAAATTTGAACATTCTTATCTCTATTTCAAATTATCTTGTCTCAAATTTGAATTATGTAATCTGATTCTATTCTCGCTATATTTATCTGAATAACATACTAGACACATAGAAGACGAATCAATCTACAGTCTAAATTAGAATTCCTTATAGCATTTTCATATTTTTAATAACCTAATCTGATTATCTAGACTAGACTTGATCTTCAAGGTTTTTGTAGAAATCAAATCAAATAAGTTTTTTTCATTATTTAAGGATACAAAATATTCTAAATGAAATGTGTCAAAGGAAAAAAAAAGTGATGCTGTGATGTTTAATTAACATGTGCATGGTAATTAACTTTGTTGGCCTCTAAGAAGAATTCCTCCAAATTATATGCTTCTATATCAGCTAGGAGTTTATAGAGTTCCTTTTTGAACAGGTTTAAATTCACTAATTGTTTTATTTTTCTTGGTAGCATGTTGTACATTTTCAGGTTGCTGTAAGGTAGATTTTTTTCTGTAATCGTCAATCTATGGCGAGGGAGCTGAAAGTCTTCCTTACTGAATCTTGTTATTCTTTCGTTAGGCTTGTTAAAACTCACGAATAAGAGCCTATGTTTGCAATATTTTGCAAAGAAAAGTAAAGATTCATATAGTTGCAGTGGTAGTTCGAATGTTGGCTGATTTGAACTGACCTCTACAGGATTCTCTATATTGTAAATGATTCAGAATACGAATAGCTTGTTTCTGAATTCTAAAAACATTCTTTATGTGGATGCTATTTCCCCAGAACATACCAAATCTTAAATGGGAGTGGAATGTGGCGCAATACACCATCCTAAGAGCTCCTGTGTCTATATAGCTCTGGAGTGATCTCATCGCAAAAACTGCCTTGTTCAGACTCATTGTGACACGATGAATATTTGTAGTCCAATCGAGCGATTGGTCTATATAAAGTCTATATTATTTTTTTATTATTATTATAACCTTTTATTGGCATATATACAAAATATATTAAAATATATTACATACTATACATATATTACCTACACGTTATATACTAAAGGAATGGTTTTTCCCTTTTGCCTATTTGCTCTTTCCACTTTTTCACCCTCCTTAACAATTCCAAACCAATTCCACTTTCATCCATCATACACTTCTTCCATTCTTGTCCTAGCCTTTTCTCCTGTTCCTTCCATTCATTCCTTGTACATTCTTCTATCCAATGTTCCCATCTATCCTCTCCAGCCCCACAAACTGTGCACATCCGATATTCTTCACTCATCCAATATTTCCTACCACGCTCTTCACTTCCACACCTAAACCTTGCCAGTATGACCTGCCTGTCTGCCTCTTTCGTTGAGTATAAATAGGTAGGTAAACGACCAAGCACCTGAATCTTTGCATATTCTTTGAAAAATCTACTGTTTGCAATTTGGTCTTGGCGTTCCTGTAACTCTACTTCTACTAATCGCTCACCTAGCATTTCCACCCAGTTTGCCCCTTCCCTCTTAAGTTTTTCTAGTCCTTCGCCAGATATCCCTGCTCTTTCATATAATTTCCTTTTATTCATTCCCCACGCATTCCCATTCTTCCCTCTTTCACCCTCCTGATTTGCCATTCTAAATACCTCTTTTATTATTCTTTCATCCCCCATTTCACTCACCTTGTATTCATATCTTATCACCCTGTTTGCCGCTAAAACGGCCACCTTGTGGGCATTCACCTCTTGCAGAACTATGTAGCCTGGTGTCGATTTGTCTAACTTTAGGAATTTCTTGTAGAAGTTTTGTTGAACCCTCTCTATCTTCTCTTCCTCTCTAATCCCCCATACTTCCGAACCATAGGTCAAAACACTTCTCACACACACTTTCCATATTACCTCCGCCGCCCTAAAGTTCCCTTCAAAACTAGATCTCCATCCCTTCCACATGCGTTCTGCCGCCACCCACGCTTTTTTTGACACATAATCCACATGCTCCCTATTAGTGCACCCAGTTCCAAACACATATCCTAAATGCCTAAACTTTTGCACCTCCTCAATTTCCTTTCCTAGCCATGCGAAACGTTCTTTCCTATATTTACCTCCCCTTTTAAAACGCATCCATTTAGTTTTTCCCACGTTTACATTTAGCTCTCTCTTTTTAAAATAACCTCTCAGCCTTTCAATCAACTCCTTCATTTCTCCTGCGGTTTTAGCGAACACTACCATATCGTCCGCGTAGGCTAAGCTCCACACTTTCTTTCTCCCTATAACCACGCCTCCAGCTTGGTCATCTGTCAACACTTTCTCCATGTCAGCCACATAGAGATTAAAAAGTGTAGCACTCAACGGGCATCCCTGCCTCAGACCCTTTCTTACTTCGAAATACTCAGATTCACACCCATTCATTCTAATCTTACATACTGTTTCCTTATATAACTCTCTTACATTCCTTATCACACTCTCTGAGATTCCCTTTTTTCCCAAGCACTCTACCAACTTCCCTCGATCTACCGAATCATACGCCGCCTTTAGGTCAATGAAAAGAGCAAACAGGCTCCCTCTGCTTATTTCTTGATCAATTATGTAGCGCAAGGTTACTAAATGCTCTATCGTACTCCGTCCCTCACTGAAACCAGCTTGCACCTCTGGCACTAGATGCTTCTCCTCTATCTCTCTCCTCAACCGCTCGTCCAAGATTTTGGTGAAAATTTTATATGCCGAATTCACTAGCGTAATCCCCCTGTAGTTTCCTACATTTTCCCTATCGCCACTCTTATATATTGGGTGAATTATTCCCTCCTTCCAGCTCTTTGGTGCACTCTTTGCTCCCCTCCATACCAAATTCAATTCTTGGGTGATTCTAGTCTTACACTCTTTCTGGATAGCTTTCCAGGCTTCGTTTCCTACGCCGTCAGGGCCTGCCGCTTTTTTTTGTTTTAGTGCTGCTATAACCTTTTCCACTTCATCAATCTTTATTTCTTCTTGGCCTAAATCTTCCAAAGCTTGTTCCTCCCTTACTCTTCTATTCCCTACTCTTTCCTGTGGCTCGACCACTGGAAATCGTTCTCTCGTCGCTCCTCTTTCTTTTAAATACTTCCAGAGCTGTGCTTCTGTTTTGATGTCAAGTATGCGCTGACGTTCTCTTCTCTCCAAATCCTGTTTTTTCTTCGTCTCCAAATCCTTTAATTCGCTTTTAATCTTTAACCAATCTTCTTTACTACTGGTGCCCTCTCGCCACTTTCTCATAACCTCTCTATACGTTTGTTTCTCCGTCATATATTCTTTGTCTGCCCATGATCTTCCCGGTGATGCTGTTGTGATTTTCTTCTTTACCATTCCTGCCTCCATATTCTCTATAATCTTGTCTATATGTTTTAATTCCTTCCAGTTTATTGCTTCCATTCTAGCCCTATACTTCTCAGTCGCTTCGTTGTCCCATCTGGTAACCCATTTCTCCTCCCTAGATGCAATTATTGTTTTCGTCATCAAGCTTATTGCCACTGGCATGTGGTCTGAATCAATTCTATATAAAGTTAGTCGTTAGATAGTCTATATAAAGTTCAAGGAGCCAAACTGAATGTTGCACATCGAGTTTTCTTCATCAATTCGTATTGTCGGAAGGTATTGGTTTGTGTCTCTTTTAGTTTGAAAGATTATAATTTGAGTTTTATCCTTATATATTATTAATTTATTGGTATGAAACCATAAAATCATTGACGACATCATAGTATTCGCATTTGGAATGTCTGCATAGTTAACCATCAAATGCTCTTGAGAAATCGGTATTTAGTGTAGATCATTAATTAATATTGTCAATAACAGAGGCCCAATCGTACTTCCTTGAGGGATGTCCATGTTGACAATTCTTGAAGAAGAATAAACAAATCCGTGCGTATGTGGGTATGAAGCATGAAGAACAGAGAACATCATGTAGAAATGATTTTACCCAATCAAGAGCAACGCCCCTTATTCCATATTTATACAGTTTCCCTGAAAGCAGGTTATGGTCCACTAAGTCATATGCCTTTGACAGGTCCATCAACATACCGGATGGAATATTACACTCTTCTAGATTCATTGATATTGCATTTATGAATTGGTAGCAGGCAGTTTCTATGCTCCTACCTTTAATAAAGCCATGTTGCTGGAAATTTATTATATTATGTTTATCTAAAAAATATATTATTCTTGAGCAAACAATTATTTCAAAAATTTTAGAGAAGATAGATAAACTACTTATATGTCTATAGTTTTCTATAGCACGTTTGTCTCCGGCCTTAAATATTAGGGTGATGAGTGCAAGTATCAGTTTTTCAGGAAATATATCAGCCATTAAAGAGTTATATATTATAAACTGCAAGGGGCTTAATATAGAAGCTAACACATTTTTTAGAACAATAGGGATATCGTCAATGCCCGCACTTTTCACTAATGGGCATTAAAAATGTGGAATTTTGATTTATCCGGATATTGTCTTAATAATGAGTAGTTGGTTGAGATTCAGATAGTATTCTAGCTCTGTTCACAAAGAAATTATTAAGGTTTATGGCACTACTGCGTAATTCTTCATTGGGGTTAAATATGAATTATTTTTCTTTTTAAGCTCTATTACTTCTCTTATAATTTTCCAAGTTGTTTTTTGTAGGTTAGTTGACGTTTCAATTTGTCGTTTAAATACCTCTTTCTTGCAATTTTTTAATAACTTGATGAATTCCTACGTTGATTATTGTACAAATTTTTAAACAATCGACTATAGTAAGATATTGTTTGGTAGAGTTTCAAGTTCTTTTCAAACAATTTTAGTTGAGGGTTGGTAAAGACCCTTACACTTGTACATTTCTTTCGCCTATGGACTTTTGGAAAGGCTTAATTAAAATTCCTGAAGAAAATGTCCTCGAACAGATTCCATTACTTATTAATGTTATTGCAGTCAACATCAAATAATTCAATCCATTCTACGATTTCCATTATTTGGGTATGGTGTTTCAAATTCACTTCATTATATAATCTTATAGCTTGTTTTATATTGGTACATGCATCCTCCTTTTTGAACTCCAGAGTTAGCAGTTGAGTATAATGATCTGAAATATGATGGTCTCTAGTTTTAATGCTGAATGGTACATTAATTTTAGCAATGAAATTGTCAATGCATGTTCCATATTCAGGGTGACTTACTTCTTTTGAAAGGAGTTTTTCGTTAAACGAATCTAGCAATGATAAAAATTGCTGGCTAGTATTCGTGTTTTTTAACACATTTATATTAAAGTATCCAGCTATTACAAAGTGACTATTTTTCTTATGAAGTAATATTAATTTTTGTTTCAATTCCTGAACATTCAAAAAACTCGTACCTACTTCTGAAATCCTATTAATAGAGTATCTTGTCTTAAATTTTAATTCACTTCTGCAATAGATAGCCGAACCCCAATGCTGTCCTCCTTCTCGACAAAAGTAAGAGGCCAGTTCAAATTTGCTAATTTTTAGTAGTTTTTGTTGCCGGGAGTTTTTCCAATGTTCAGTAAGTATCACGTATCTGCAGTGGTAATACTTTTCGAGCATGTATTCAATCCTGTCAATCAAGTTCCCAATTGACTGGACGTTTTGATTAATGAACATCGCATACAGGGTACTGTTCGAATTTATATCCAGTTTTTTGCATTTTACGCTTTTGATTTCGTTTTTTCTATAAACTGGAAAAAACGATTTTTGCAGACGTTCCGCGGCCAAGTTTTGGAATTCATTAAATCGTTGTATTTCTCAGCTGGAACCGAGATTTTGAATTAGGAGTACTCTTCCGGGTGTTTGGATAACATTTTTTTACAGCGTATAGATTCAAAATTCTTTGCATGTAAATATTGGAGTACGTCATTTTCCGTTAATGTAGGCTCTAGCCTATAGACATGCAGGTGTTGAATTCTAATTGCCGCCTTGATTAGGATACAATCGTCGATAGTCCCGTGGATTGTGTTAATTTTACGGGAACGTCTCTGTTTATATTTCGGTGTCTCCCACACATCTTTTTTATCCAATTTATTTGGTTCCTTATCTTCAATTGATATTAAATTCGAATCATTTTTCGCGGTGGAACATTCTCCTCCGAATATATTTTTTCCCAAGTCTTTATCGGGTTTTGGGTCCACCTCAGATACTACTTCTTTGCGTTTATTTGATGGCCTTGATTCATCATTGTCGGCAGCGTGGATTTTTAATAATTCCTCGTTCTTACATGTTAGAATTTTCAGTTATTCCGTAAGTTGAGTTATGACAACAGTTAGAGGTTCTACTTCTTTTCTAATTATTCCCGAAATCAATTGCAGAAATTCAGGATCATCAAGGAAATTCCTTTTTTCCGAAGTGAAGTTTGATCTAAGCTCTCGGTTTCGAGTAAGCATGGTGCAGATTGTTATTGTTCTGAATATAACTATTTTTTATATCAACCAAAACTTGTATTAATATAACTAAACACTAACCTAACTCACAGAGAATCAGAAATTATTTTTGCTGATAGACTGTGTTCGCTCGCACAGCCGTTCACGCTCGCAGTAAAACGCAGACTGACGAAACAGACTAAACGGTTAATAATATAGTATCTGTGCGTAGACTTGGTCTTCAAGGTTTTATCTTAACTTGACGTTTAATTATTAAATATGACTGTGTAGACCAGACACAGGTCTTCAAGTTTCCATCTACGTTAGACTTTTATTAATCTAGTCTGAATATGAAGACTAGACTTTTAATAATGAAGTTTGAGTGTATAGACTTGTTTTGGTCTGCAAGGTTACATCTTGACTAGACTTTTAATATTTTATTATGAGTGTGTAGACTAGACTTGCTCTTCAAGGTTTTATTTAGACTTAACTTTTCAAAATATAGTCTCAGTGTGTAGACTAGACTTGGTCTTCGAGGTAACTACACTTCTGATAATTTAGTTTGATTGTGTAGACTAAACTCGATTTTCAAAGTTTCATCTATACTTGGCTTTTAATAATCCGTCTTATGTAGACTAGACTTGGCTTTCAAGGTTTAATCTTCACTGGACTAGTGGAATGTGAATGTGTAGGCTAGACTTGATCTTCAAGATTCCATCTAGACTAGACTTTTATTAAGTTCTTTTATCTAGTCTGATTATGTAGACTAGATTTTTACTAATATAGTTTGAGTGTGTGGACTAGACTTGGTCTTCATCTATACCAGACTTTTAATTATCTAGACTAGACTTTGTCCTCAAGGTTTTATTTAGATTAGACTATTAATAATCGAACGTGAGTGTGTAAACTAGAATAGATCTCCAATGTTCCATCTACACTAGACTTTTAATAACAATTAGACTTAATCTTCATGGTTTCATCTATACTAGGCTTTAAATGAACTAATCTTTTTTTTGGAAGAGGGTTAAAATACATTTAGGTACAGCCCCAAGTGCTCCAAGTTGCTCTGGGGAGTGTGGGACTACTCGCCTTGGTGGCAAGACTACTCACTAAAAAGCCATACCTCAATTCTACTCCTAGAATCCCGGAGACCGTCAAGTATTGCTTGTGGTGTAGGATTATCAGAATGTCCCGTTTATTTGTTTCTATTATCCCTTTCGTCTTGGGCTTTGCTTTTCATAATCTCGCATTTGGTATCCTCGATATCCTTCCAATTGTCTGGTATTTCCAGCATTAGGTCGATGATGTTCTCCAGCGTTAGAATTCTTCCGATTTTTGACGAAACGTTCTTTCTGTTTTTTCCCATTTGTGGCACTTGAAAATCATGTACTCCACATCGGCAGAAGCGGCAGTTCGGCGAATCGATTAATTATTTTAAATCTATGTAAATACTTTTGGAAGTCCCCGTGTCCTGATATGGCTTGTGTTGTATAGTGTGTGATTTCTCATTGCTTCCGCTCTGTCCATGTTTTTATCATCAGTATTAGTATTAGTCGTTTTGTCCAGATGGCTGCTTGCGGTTGGCTATCCCATCTTTCTTGCCATTTATTTATTACTTCCTCTCTTTCTTGTCCTCCGTATTCAGGTCCTACGTCATATATTTTGGTCCTTTCTTCAATCAAGAGGTCTATAGGTGGTGTTCCCGTTATGACTTGTAGCGCTTCGGCAGAGGCTGCCCTATATTTAATTTTATTTATTTAAATCATTTATTGTGTATTTCAGTTACATTGTGTATTCAGTTACATATAATACATTCAGTTCCAATAACATTGAGTAGTGAAATACACAAATTGACATGTTTGAGGTATTATATAGAATTCCTAATTCTTCCACATGCCCAAGATATATGCCTGTGCTATTTTGGTTAGTAGTTTGCGTTGAACTTTTGTTATTATGTTTTTATATTTTTTGAATTTGATCGGCTTTTGCCAGATCGGTGCTGCGTATAGTAGTGTAGAATACACAATTGACGTCAGTACTTTCCTTTTTCCTCCTTCGGTCCTCTTATGTTGGGCAGGATCATGTTTAGTCCTTTGACCGTACCTTCCGTTTTCTTGACGGTTTCTATAATCTGTCTTGTCATTCTAAGGTCTGTGTCGAAGTACACCCCACTAAATTTTGTCGCAGGCATCGTCTCTATGTCATTATTTCCCACTGTTATCGTAAAATGCCCTACTTTCCGTCTTCCTACTATCATTACAGCCTCATTTTTTCTGGAGCCAGTCAGTTTTTTCATATCCATCCATTGTTGTATTTTGCTGATCGCCGTTTCCGTTGTTTGTCAATTTTTTTCTGCCGTCATACCGCTAACGACCAACATATATCATCTGTGTACCCTATGATGGTTGTTTCTTTTGGCATTTCTATTGTAAGTACACCATCGTAGTAAATGTTCCATAACGCGGGTCTCTGGACAGAGCCTTGGGGAGCTACGCACCTTACTTCCATCTCACCAGTAGTGTTCTTTCTTCCAGGTATTTTTAAATCATTCTTATTAACTTAATAAAGTCGGAACAAAGCTTGAATATAAAAATATACTCAAGCTTTCCAGAGCTCTATAATACTAATGAGTCTGGTTAGGGCTACCAAAAACAAATCTCGTGTGAAATTTGTCAGTTATTTTATAGCCTTCAGTCCACCTTCGTGGCACTCAGCAACAACCATAAAAATAACATTGTTTTTAAGATCATGTCTTTCCGATACCTTAAGTGGATAGCCATCTATGGACGCGTTTTATATATGCAAGCTTTGTTCCGACTTTATTAAGTTTATATGATTATCTATAATGTTTTATGGTTTCACCAATTCAAAAGTCTGGAGATATTTTCCTTCTCTCTAATTCTGCCACTATTTCTCTCCACGGCGCAGAGTTTAAAGTGTTTTTGGTCTCCAGAGTCACTAGCAGGCAGCATTTACGTCTTTTATATACTTCGCTGTTTACGCTCTCTGCAATGTCCTGCATTTTTTTCATCGCATCTATTGTGCCTTATTCTTCCTTTTCTGAAACCGTATTGCAGATCTGCCATTCTACCTGTTTTTCTATTTCATCAGTTATTTTGTTTAATAACTGCTCAAGTTTTCTTCCCCATTGTGTTAAGAAGGCACAGCGACCTATAGGTAGTAGTTATATTTTCCTTCTTTCTGCCTTCCTCGATTAGTACCAGCCGCGAATTTTTCCACTCCCTTGGCACCCTGCGTTTAACTAGGTGATAGTTCATGACGATTAGACAGTACTCTTTTTGCGTCTCGACAAAGATTTTAGCGATTTACGGTGTTATGTTGTCCATGCCTGGAACTTTGTTCGTCTTTGTCCTTTGTACTGCTCTTTCCATTTCTCCAGACTGAAGAGGGGGATCTCCTTTTCTTCTACTCACGGCTTATCCCAGATTATTTTTGGGTTTTTCAAAAACAGTTTTTGTGCATCTGTCATCAGACCTTCGTCAGTCTTTTGTATTTTTTTTTACATGCTATTTTATAGGCATCTCCCCATATGTCGTCGTTTGCTTCCTCTATCAGTTCCCTACAGGCTTTCTCTTTCTGTCTTTTTATAGCTTTTTTCAGCTCGTTCCTTTTTTCTGTGTATTGTTGTCTCAGTCTTTCCTTTTCTTCCGGCCTTGCCCTTTTAGTTTTAGTCGTCATTTCCCTTCGTTTTTTTACACATTCGCGTCTCTTTTCCGCTATTTCTCGGTTCCACCAATATACCTCTTTCCTTTGGTTTTCTGAACTTCTTCGTTTCGAAAAGTTACACGCTTTAGAGATCATTTTCATAGCTTCCTCCGCGGTATGTATAATTTGTTTTTCTTTCTTTCTCTCTTCTAATATCGATCGCAGTTGTTTTGCCAGGTTCTCCATCGCTATCCCGTTTGTTCCCTTGCTTAATTTCCGTTTGTTTTATATTGCTTCCTGTGCTGATCTCGTTGGTCACCAATTTTTTTTTCCTTCCTCGTGGACCCTCCAATTTTGCACCCTCGCTGTTAGGCTTTCCGTGTCTAAGGTAATGTCTATTTATGTAAGAGCTGCTGTTCCTTCTGGCAAAGGTCGGTGAATCTCCGACATACAGGCGCTATACAGGTTTAACTGCTCCATCCACTCTGCTACCATTTACCCTCTTAAATCGTTGTAGGGTGTTCCCCATAGTTGTGCAAAAATTAATTGTTAAAACTATTAACAACTAACAATTTAATTTCCAGATTTAATTGCAACTAACAATTAAAATAATTAATTGTAATTGCAAGATAACACAATTAACAATTAATTAATTGTTAATTGTAAAATTTTGCAATTACAATTAATTAATTGGTAATTGATTGATGCATTTTTACAATTACTGTTAACAATTAATAAATGTCGGTTAGAAGATATGTTTATTATACTCCATTGTATCACTTGCCACAATGCTTAACTGAAATAGTTATTTACATTAGAGCGCTGAAAGTTTGAGTTTACAACCCGATAGCTCGTTTGGTTATCCACCTCCTCCTTCACTTTCGGTCATCCATCCCCGAGTTCCCACCCCACTTCCGGTTCCCACCCCCACTTCTGGTTCCATAAATTCGCCCACTTTCGGTTCCGACTTCCTGTTCCGGAAACGGAAGTGAGGGTGGGAACCGGAAGTGGGCGTGGGAACCGAAAGTGGGAGTGGGAACCGGACATGGGTGGGAACCGGAAGTTGTGTGGAAACCGGAAATGGGGGCGTGGTGGGGGCCGGAAGTGGAGGTGGAGGGTCCAGAACGACCATCTTTCCCGACAGTTTAAGTTTTTACATTCATCAAATAGTTTTAATTGTTATAATAAACAATTGATGATTAAGTTAATTGTAACTAACAATTAAAATTTAAATTGCAATTAAATTAATTGTAACCACAATTAATGGATTTAATTATAATTGATTTCAATTGCATCTCACAATTAAACACTTAATTGAATTAAATTAATTGCAATTGATTTAGTTGCAATTAAATTTGTAATTGTTTGATTCTACAATTAAAAAATTAATTGAATTATGCCCAACACTGGTGTTCCCCATGCCTGTGCTTTGGCATTTAGGTCTCCTGCTATTAGCAGGTTCTTTGTGTAGCGTTGCTTCATGCAGTATGCTCCATGTTTCCCAGCCCTTCCTCTAGGTAGGTGTTGTCGCAGTTTGGCGAGACGTAGCACGAGTATAAGCATAGTTTATCTAGTTCGATTAATTGGAAACTGTTTCCCTTTCCTTCTCGTATTACTTTGATATTCGTATGCTGCATCCATTCTTTTGTCGATGAACCAATTTTCTTTTGCTCAGTGTTTTTATTGGGTTCAGAGATTATGTCTATGCAATGTCTATGGTTTTATTTCTTGGGCCGTTTTGTTAAACTGGTCGTGTGCGGCTAGGCACCTGTTCAGATTGCTTTGCAGAATTTTAATTGGCGTTTTATGGAGCAGTTTCAGGCGTCCTTCGCGCACCTCCGCATGTTTTATTTATGGCTTTAGCGCTCTTCGGAATAGCGGGCATTTGCCTGTCCCGGCCTTGTGTCCTTCTATCACGCAGATAGGACATCCCTCCTTTCGTGCACTCTTTTGCCGTGTGAACATTCTGTCCGCATGTATACCATGCTCTACTTCTATCCGTGTCGTCGCAGTCTTCACTCCGATGGTCGTATGTCCAGTATTTATAGCATCGCTCCACCTGTATCATGTTTTCTATCGAACAGTTAACTAGCGCTATCCTGAGTCTGTCGTATCTCGTTAGTATCTCCGCCTTTTTTTTGTCTAGGGTCGGGGTGGTTGCCTGAGTTCCCCTTGCATTTTCTCGCAGCTCGCTGAGCTTGTAGCCTCCGTCTTCGCGAGTACCTAGTTCCTTCTCTAGAGCCTCTATGACGTCTTCTCTTTTTGCCTCCGCATCTATTCCCCTAATGTGCAGGATCTCTGTGCGTCGTTTCGCCCCGACCTTTATGTTCTTTGTTCTTGTCCGTGCCTTCCATCGCTTTGTGTAGCTCCAGTAGTGCCCCCATATCCTGGTTTGTTCTGATGAGCAGTCCCGTCCTTGGTGGATCTCAAGTTTATTATTGCGCTGCTTGTTGTCATTCCCTTTATTATCTTTTGCCCAAAAAAATAATCTAATCTAATTGTGTAGATTATACTTTGTCATCAAGGTTTTATCTAGACTAGATTTTTAAGAATCTAAATTGAGTGTGTAAACTATATTAGGTCTTCAAGGTTTCATCTAGACTAGATTTTAAATAATCCTCTTCTTATTTCAGCCTAGGTTCATCCACTCCTCAATGAAGGCCTCTTCCGATTCTTTCCACGCCGTTTAATCTGGAGCTTTCTGTACCCAGTTCTGACCAGCGGTTGTTTTGATGTCATCCCGACATCGTTTTTGGAACCTACCTGAACTCCTTTTAGGTTTCCCGGGGGCGCATAATTTTATTGGACCAACTATCGGGGTCCGGTCGACTTGAGTTGACCGATACGTTGGGCAATATCAGTAACCTCAGATAGTTCCATAGCCCTATGGGTTATTTTGATATTATTTCGTATATATTCTTGTGTTAGTGCCATGGTCTCTAAACCGTATGTTTATACTGGCATGAAGCATGAGTGGTATACCTTCCGCTTGAGGTTAATGAGAATCTTTGGGTTTGTTAGTATGAATCCAAAAACTTGTTTTAAAATTTTACACTTATTAAAATTTCCGCCGATTGGTTCTGTTTTCCTAGTTTGGTGTGTCCTAGGTAGGTGTAATCGGGTACGTTTTATTTCAGTACGTTACTTATTATCTCGTTATCTACGGTTATTTGGATGTGGTTTCTGCTAATAATTTTGTTTCTTTTTGTTTATACTTGGTGGAGTTTCAAATCATGTCCGTTATGTCGTTCATCTTGTCACTGATCAGAACGATGTCATCTGCAAAGCCCCTTTCTTACCAATATAGATCCTTAAAAGCCCCATCGAGTGCCGTGGTAAACAATTTGGCTGATATAGTGTCCCCTTGGCGAACACCACGGTTGACTGAATTTTTCTCTGTGATCATGTCTTCTTCGATTCTTACTTATCGCGTAACAGTTTCGTATATATTTTTTATGATGTTGATATATTTCGAGTCTATTCTAGCATTTTCCAGCGTTCTTAAAATTGCCCATGTTTCCACCAAATCGAACGCCGATAGTCATAATCAATAAACGCCAAATGCAAGGGCACGTTGTATTCATTGCATTTTCCAATGAGGGTGCATATTGTGTGTAGAGTACCACCTATTAAATAATCTAGATCTGCGATTTTATGTGAAATTTGTTTTCCGGCCCGCGGTCTTGACTAGATTAGATAAACTATCGATACTAAGTTACATATGCTTGGTCTATTCAAAGTTAAATATAGTTAATTTAAATTTGATACTTGAATATCTGGAATTGAAACAAGAAAATTAAATTTTAAATGTAAATTTATTTTAAAAACCTACTTAAAGTTTGATAGTATGTTAACTGAAATTCAGTCAAGGTATTCTAAATTTTTCCAAATTAGAACCCGTCTCAAACTAATTTTAACCATCTTTTCCCAAATATAAATACATTTTTTTAACCAGATTGCTTATTTGCCTTTGCCCTTTGAACCTTGTTGGGCTTTCAGAACGGTCACTACGATTATCTGCTCTTCCAGAAGTAAAGCCCTAACAATCTTTTCCTTGACACACTTGTGGCAAAGGACACCTACATAGGTACGTTTCATAGTCTTCTTACGCCTAGACATGCGAGACCTTTCTTGTGGCCTTGCAGGTATGATACCCCTCAATTTGTCTCTGCGTTGTCCATATCTTGGTACCTTCTTGCTTTTCTTAAGGTATTGGTATACTAATTTACCACCAGGGGTACGCACAATGCGTCTCCTATTTGGTTTTGTATTGTACGACAATCGTCGTCTAAAGGCCAACCGCTGCACCATTTTCACCTAAAACAATTGTGAAAAGTTTAATTAAGAACCTTAGAACGATTAATTATTACCTGTGTTTCCAACATATTTTTTTTCTTTTTTAGGTAAATTAATTAGTTTGATCCTAATTTGTTTATCTCTCTAAATAGGTCTAGTTCTCTAGTTATCTATGTAAATATATAACTAGGGAAGTAGACCTATTTGGAGAGATAGCAAAGAAACCAATCTAGTCTTAAAATTCTAAAACTTTTGAAATCCCAATTTTAACACCTCTCGTATATGAGCTGCAACACTTTCTCTGCTAGATAGATAGATTGTAGATTTCGCTAGTGACCTGTAATGCGACCTTTTCTTCCTCTAATCGTTGGTATACTTACCCATTTAGAGCGCCTACTCTACTCCTGATTCTTTTAGAAATTACAGGATCTTAATGGGATTCAAGGATTGCAGCTCCTCTTCGTTAAAGCAGTGGGCCCCAGGGTGTATTTGTTTATTGCGGAGCAATGCTCCGCAGTCTTTGCAATGAAGTCTTTGCAAGAATCTGCAATTTTTATCTTGTTCTATGCCAAAAGTCTTGAGGTGTTTTCTAAATATGTAGTGTATCGTCAGTACTCCTGTCAGAATTCTAAGCTTGTTCCTGTTTAGTTTCAGGCAACGATTTTGTTCCTTTCTGGTTAAAAGATCCCAGCAATACTTTGGATTGTCTTAACTCTGTTAGTTCTTTCCAGGATCTTGTCCTTTGTTTTCTAATTTCTTCATCTAAACTTTTGTGGATGGTTTTAATGCTCATACCACAAAAAGGTTCCAGACGTATGAAGGAATTATTATATCCCTTGTTTGCTAGGTGATCGGCTTCTTCATTTCCATATATACCTGTGTGTCCTAGTGCTCATCCACGTGGACCCGCGGGCACTGTGGCTGGCGCGGTCACGATATATCAAACATATGGCGTAATATCCAAGTGTTCACGTACGAAATGCACATGCGGTCTAAGTACCGGGCAAGCTAGCGACTGGCGCGTGCGACGGAACGCGCGATTCACTCGCGATGTCAGGTGAGTTCAACCAGTATGAACTTATCGCTAGAAACGATAGCATGTTTTCATCATACGTCTTTCAATACACAAAAGTTCATTAGTGCTGTTCAGGTTAGTATACTAACCAAAACTTAAACCTAGATTAGTATACTAACCTAACCTAACCTGACAACAGGTCACACTCGCGCAAACGCCTGGCGGCCAATGTGAACACGAACTCGTTACGTCTACCGCGACCGCACCCGCCGCCGCACCCAGGCGTTCCTACGTGAACAAGCACCTAGATTACATTTCCTCGGCCGAGCTTGATTAGCTTTCCTACACAGTTCCATGCCAGTTTGAATCTGATGGTGTATAAGCTAATCGCATTGATGGCTGCTTGGCAATCTGAACAAGATAGCAATTCTTTTTTTCCGATAGTTCCTATCGAGGTGGTAACGCGACAGGTTCTTTCTTGTCAAGTTGGCAATACCAACCTTAAACTTTGAACAACGTCAAAATATTATTTTTGTTTCACATGTCTCACGTCTCAAATATTCCAAAATAACGAGGAAAATAAACAATGAAAAATGTGTCAAATGAAACTTATTCAAGATTATATTTTTTTAGAAAAAAACATCTAGTGACTTTTAGTTTGTCACTTTGTTAATAATCAACCGTGAACAAAGTAAAAACTTTGTTTTTGTTTTCTCAATCATTTTTCTTTTCTCAAAAATGTGAGACAGACTTTACTGATGTCTTTGAAAATTAAAACTGTGCACTTTGTTGTTTTACTATTATTGAACAAGACTGGACATGACTGAATTTATTTATACTATAATATGATATAATTTAAATGAAAGGGGAAAGGGTTTGGATTTACCGAGACGGGTAAAAAAAAGGCAAAAGCAAACAGGTAATGGAGAATGGTAAATCTATGCCAGTTTATTTTATTTTATTTAGTCTTTAGATAAAAAAATTAAAAATGTAAAGTAGATAAATAAATGAATAAATAAAAAATAGAAGGCTAAAGAAAATATAGACTTAGTTTTGTTGATCCAATATTAAGGGGGCATTGGCAAAATTAGGCAACCTACAATTCAAAAGAGTTAAGCTGCACCGATGAGAGATAGATCTCGCAACTCGTCTGCAGGTGGCTATTCACTTGGGTTAAATAGAAAAATGTGATCTTAAAAACAACGTTATTTATCTTTTTGTTTAATGCCTCGAGAGTGGACTGAGGGCCTGTGAATGTCAAAGGGTAGTGTTTGTACTGTATACGTGAATAGCATCTGTTGTGTTTCAACATGAGATTTGTTTTGTAGTCTAAAAAAGACTTAATAATATTATAGAGCTACGGAAAGGTTGAGTATATTTTTATATTCAAGCTATATATCGCTTTAATAAGTTGGTATGATTTTATCTATAATTAGTTTTTTTCCACCCCAATATTCAAAATTAAGCAACTTACATTGAATTGAAAAATTCACTTTGTTTTTTACCACACTTATATTATGTAAAAATATTATATAACTTATTATTCACAGTTATATAAATTTCTACACATATCACGACTCGAGTTTCGACGTTTGACGGTCATTTTCAAGTGACTTAACAAATTGATAAAGTTGAATATATACCCTTATAGTTTTGGTGGGGTGGGGGGGCGGTGTTTGTCCGAAGATGAGGACTTATCTGTTTGAGATTGGGTGAGATTAAAAAGTTGGGAAAAGATTAGGTCAGTTTGCTCGTTTAGGAGATTAACTGAGGGATTACGGGTTTTTTTGAAAATTTCTAATGACTCTAGGAGATTTAGTTTCGGGCCTTTGTTGCAATTATGCAAGATTTTTAGATTATCTATTTCTGGGAATTTACGATTGAATTCGAGACAATGGTTTGAAAAAGAACTAGTGTCTTTTTTCAGACGAAAAGCGCGAGAATGTTCTGAAAACCGTGTTGAAAAACTTCGTCCTGTCTGCCCTATGTACACGCTATTGCATTCGGAACAATGAATTTCGTATACGCCGGATTTTTTAATGGGATCGATTTTATCTTTGGCATTAAACAATATGTTGGACAACTTAGAGGAGGGTTTAAATGCTACCTGAAGATTTTGCTTTCGAAGGACATTTGCGATGTGTTCGCTTGTTTTGCCAAAATATGTCAGGGAGATGAAAGTTTTGTCTGAATTTGAGGTTTTCGGATAAATTTGGGCCATTGCGAATTGGGTTCGTTTATTATTGATAATGTTTTGGATGAGTTTTGTTGGGAAACCATTCCCTGTAGCGATTGAAATGATGGTACTTAATTCTTTGATTCTCTTTTCTGTGGAAAGGGGGATTCGTGGGAGATCGTGCAAGACATTATATAAGACAAAGCTTTGACCAAACCTGTGACTATATACCAAATATAAATGTGACTATATACCTAAATCGCACTAGGTAATGGAAAACACGGTAGATATATAAATAATAACAAATTTTATTTAAAAAACGACTAGCACAGTATGAATATCGACGCCGATAAATCTCGTAACGTGCCATGTGATGTCTGCTTCGATTCGACCAATGGTGATACGCATCGAAAATTTGAATTTCGCACACATATTTTGCGCTTTTTGATTAACGTTTTATGTAATAAAACACAAACTAAATTAGAAAATAATGGTTTAGATGTTATGTCAAGATTAAGTATCGCGGGTAAAATATCAATTAAATTTAAATCACTTGCATATTCCCTTTTAAATATCCTATAGGAGACCTTTATGTAATCGTTATCTAATCTAAGAGTTTGGTGAACCAAAATGACCGACACAAATAAAAACTTGTTTGGCTAGATGTATTAATTAAGAATTATTGCTCATATTTATATAATCAACGTCATGAATTTGTTAAGTCACTTGAAAATAACCGTCAAACGTCGAAACTTAAGTCGTGATACGTGAAACAATTTATATGACTGTGAATAATAAGTTGTATAACATTTCTACATACTATAAAGTGTGGTAAAAACATAGTGAATTTTTCAATTCAGTGTATTATATAATTAAGACTAGGTGGTCAGTATATTAGATTACATTATATTTTTAATTTATTCACATCACATATTATAGTTTTATGAGGACCAGACTGTGATTTGTTTGTAACAATCGTTAGTAAAAGCTGTCAGAAGTTGGTATAGATAAGTAAATGAACACAGTATTGGATGAGATTAAGTGAAATCCTGCATAACTTATGGGATGATCCAACATGTATAAACCTTTTCATTCATTTTTGTTGTTTCTGGTTCATTTTTGCCTATAATTTTATATTGCAGATAACGCGAACTAGGTTTGTTTTTTTATTATTGCTTTTTTGTGGAAACACAGTGGTCGTTCAATTTTGCAAGACCTGGTCGACTGGTATGTGTGCACAGGCCGGATTACGTTGTCATTTCGCGTTATTTTCGTCCTGATTAAAATTATCGTTGATTGCGTACATACAGAGGATTTTCCGTTTCGGACCGATTTTAATTAATTAAATCGCGACGGTCAACTAACTAACTGATTCCGCCCCATTATTATATTTTCCATCCTCCGACACAGGACGGATTAAAACGACATTTTTTCCGCCCCCCAAAAAAAAAAATTTTCTATTTTCCCCGTCGAATTTAATTATCTTAATAGCCTTTGCCCTGTTTAATATATTTCAATCATTCGTATTTAAACCAAACAAATCTGTTTGCTTATAAGCAAACGAACTTTGCGAAGATTTTTTCTCCCAACAAGTTAATCCTACTGGGTGTACAGCAACTTTAATCGAATTATCCTAGCATGTTGGCTTAAAAGTTCCACAGGAATATTTTATTAACGAATGCAAATTCGAGACTGATTAGATTACAATGGACTAGAAAAATAAAATTGCGCTCCTTTCAAAAATATTTCCTGCACAGGAAACAGGACTGGTAAGGAAATATTAAGGTAAATAATTAAATGGACAAGAAAAATATAAGATAGAATTGGTAAAGCCATCCTACATTATAGATAATCATACAAACTTAAAACAATCGGAACACAGCCTGAATATATAAATATATTCAACCTTTCCGGAGCTCCGGAATTAAAATCTTTCTTCAAATTAAAAATATCTAACCCCTAATCACCATGTGGGTTTCAGGTGAGTGTTTTACAAATTGTTATTAATAAAAGCAAAGCTGCACTGATGAGATATAAATCTCGAAACGCGTCTGCAGATGGCTCACTTACTTAAATTATAGGAAAGATATGATCTTTAAAACAATGTTATTTTTATGGTTTTTGTTGAGTGCCACGAAGGTGGACTAAAAACTATTAAATAACTGACAAATTTCACATGAGAATTGTTTTGGTAGTCCTAAAAAAACTCAGTTATAGAGCTCCGGAAAGGTTGAATATATTTATATATTCAGGCTGTGTTCTGATTGTTATAAGAAAAATATAAATATTTCTAGACGAACATCTTGACTAGACAAAAAACAGACATTTTTTATGGGTTGTATGGGTTGTTTTTTATGGGTTGTAGTAACTTACGGTTAACTATACAAATGATCGCCTTGGAAAATAGCGAGCACGCTGGGACTGCTATTAGCATTACATCAGGGTGGTTGGTTGAGATTGACCTATTTTCGCTCTAGGAACGATTAGGTGTTCGATACATTTCACTTGCCTCTCTTCGTTTTCTTTCTGGGATAAGATTTTTTTTATTCCTGTTGTGGTGTCCCAGTCTTTCTTGGACTGCAAAAGTATAGTATAAGTATATCATATTTTCTGGGTCGAGTTTTATGGCTTTTAGTTCTCTAAAGTATCGTGACCCGTGAGAACTTGAGTTAGGTGGTATGATAATTCTTCATGCTTACGACTAGTCCACATTTCTATGACCGGGATGAGGATTTTTGTCCACTGGTCCTTTATTAAACTACACCACACATCTTGCCATTCACGTCTGAGTTTGTTTCTGGTCTCTTTCCTGGCAGTTTTGTTTTTCCCTGCCTTGTGCAGGTCTTGCCTGTACATCGCTTGCAGATCTATAGGGGGGATTCCTGAGATTACGAGGACTGCGTCTCGAGATACCGTTCGGTAAGCGCTGCATATTTTTTTTTAGTTTGGTCCAATGTGGATACTGGGTGTTAACCAGGGATGTTATGGAGCTCCGTAACCGTAACCGAAACTATCGGATATCCGAAATAAAAATATATCCGTAACCGTAACCGAATCCGATATAAAAGTTTCGAATAATTTCTGATAATTTTTATTGATATATTGTAATAATTCATATAAATATATTTCAATATATAATAGATAAAAAGGAATAATGTTGTTTTTGTTTATTATATTTATGATTTTGCATTTTTACGTAGATAAAACTTAAACATATTAATTACTTGTATATCTTATATGACATATAATTGTAGTACCTACTTATATTGTAGTACTTACTTGTATCACATATAATTGCAGGTAGTACAAATAATAACAGAAATAAAATCAAATTACATATTTACAAATTATCATTCTACATTTACAATTCCTTAGAAATCTGATATCCGTAACCGAAACTATCCGAGACTAAACGAAATTATCCGAAAAAAAAATCATATCCGTAACCGTATCCGAAACCGGTATATTATTATTTCTATATCCGTATCCAGATCCGAAATTTCATATCCATAACATCTCTGGTATTAACCCTTCAAACACTGCGGCCTAGTGGCCTATTGTATTTTGCCCACATTTTTCACTTATAGGCCCAGAAAGCTAGATGTTATAAATTTGCACAAATTAATTACACATTTGTCTGCTGGTACAAATGCGGCCGACACTGGGGATAGAACTCGGGACATCTAGACTAGGCGCTGCATATGGACCTTTGGACCATAACTAGTTTTCCTATTTTTACATTATTTAGAGCGTCTACCCAAATAGAAGCACCGTATAGCATGGCGGAATATGCCACAGTGCATAGTAGCCTGCGCTTGCTACTTCTAGGCCCTCCTGCATTGGGCATGAGCTTCTCGAGTGCTGTAATTCTCAGGCCTCTCCCTAGCGCCTTTTGAATATGTTCAGTGAAGACTTCTATCAATCGTTATGCCTAGATATTTTACGCCGTGCTTCGTTTTTATGTCCACGTCCATCACTTTATAAGAGATGTGGGCCAGTTTCCTATAGCCTGTCAGCAGGACAGCTTCGGTCCTTTCCGGTACCAGGTTACCCCTTTCTATTTTTCCAACTATGGTGAGAGCTAGGTCGTCTTCGAAACCTATAATGTCAACTCCCTCGGTGAGTTTCAACTTGAGGACACCATCGTAGAATATATTTTATAGTCTAGAACCCATGAGGTAACCTTGTGGAACATCGCTGGTAACGTTGAAGGACCGTGAAGCGCCTTTTGCGTGTAGGATTACGCTACGGTTACACAAGTAGCTGCGCACCATCCTCAATAGATATGGAGAAATACCTCTATCTATCAGTTCAACCATTATGTGCTGCCAACTAGCAGAATTAAAGGCGTTCCTGATATCTAGTGTTATTACTGGGCATATTTTGCGGGTTCTTTTGGTACCTTCTTTGGCACTTTTAGCAAAGTTGATGACATATCTAATTGCATCCATCTTTGACCTCCCTTCTCTAAAACCGAACTGTCTTTCCCTTATATTTATCCCATTTTGGAGTTCTGTTTTCAGCCGTGCTAAGATTATTTGCTCTAGGAGTTTTTCTACGAAGTCCAGAATGCTTATATGTTGGTATGACGAAAGTATATATGTTGGTTTTCCTCCATTTTTGATGAGCACTAGCTTGGCCTGCTTCAATTTCTCTGGAAAGGAACCTACCAGTAGACTCCTGCTAAATATTTAAAGAAACAAAGTTGAAAAGTTTTGCTTCATTAGTTTTATGACTTTCAGGGGGGGTTCCCTTCTGAACCTGGGGCTCCGTTATTGCGGAGGCGGCTGCTTGCTAGTTCAAGTTCTTCTTCGGTGAATAGTGGGGTAAAAGAGACGGAGGGTTGTTCCCAGGTTGTGTTAGGGTGGCTTAGAAATGGTGTTCCGGCTATTTCCAGCAATGTGTCCATCGGTAGTTGTGGATTGGGATTGCGGATTGTGAGGCTTTTTGTAGCTAACTAGTAGGCTTGTCCCCACATATCCTCGTCTATCCTCGTCTTTTACACAAGTTTTCCCAGTGTGATCTTCTTAAGTGCCATGTCCTTCTAGAACGTTGGTCACCAACAAGGCTATCCTTACTCTGTCGACGGCAAGTCTGAACAGAGAGCTTGAGTCATGATGCTTTCTGCGGCCCGGCTTTCTTTTACCATAATTTTTTCCCTGCATGATATTCTGCAGTAATCGCTATTTTCTCCTCTCTTAACATGATCGAAATATTGCAGTTTCCTTCTTTTGATGGTGGTAAGAATTTCGGTGGATTTATTCAGACGAAGTATTACGAAGTTGGATACTTTTTCTGTCTATTAAACTTTTAATATTTTCCTGTAAGCCAACATCTCAAAGGCTTCAAGTCGTCTTTCTTCGTACTTATTTATAGTACAGGCTTCCATACCGTACAACAGGGTGGAGAAGACAGAACATCTGAGAAGTCGGATTCTTAGAGTTAACTTCAGATCTCTACAGCACATGTGATTTCTTTGACAGATTGATTTCCGTCCGCAGCTGCATTTTTGCGATTGCGTACTCGTGCTTCAGATCTTGTGCTTTATCTGGGTCTTTGATTTTTGACTAGTCGTTGGTATTTTGTTCCTGCGGCGACACAAGTGTTTCTTACCTTAGCAATGGTGTCATTCCACGAGTACACCCGTTTCCTCGTGGGATTGCACCTTTTGGGGTGAAATCTTCGCATGCTTTACTGAGGAATTCGATTAGTGACCCTATGGTGGTGATTTTTTGATTACTTAGCTCTTACATTATGTTGTCAGTAAATTTTTCTACATATTTCTGATTGACTGTCCAAAGTTTCTTTGCCAAGTGAAAATTATGTGGATCTTTGTTGTTGGTGTATTTGTCTTCTATGTTATAGGCTATGTACCGATCACTCAGCGTTTCCATATCGAGCAGCCTCCAATATTATGTGCAAGATTTTGTGTAGAGAATATGAGGTCAATGATGGAGCATGCGTTTCCTCTGACAAGTGTGCATTGTTTCCCTTGGTTTAGTAAGGCCAGGTCGAGGTCCGCTGCCCAATCCATCACCATACTACTTCTTTTGTCAATTCGGGGGCATCCCCAGTAGGGTGACTTGGCGTTGAAGTCTCCCCCGATTATGTTACTCCTTTTCTTGTGGCCTCTTATATTGCAGCTTCGATGTTGTGTTCCTTTGCCGTCGCTAAGAGAAGATCGTGGACTGCACGGCATCTCATTAGTTTTACTTAAATGTGTTTAGCTATTTCTGGTCAGTAGTTTCCTCTCTCGTTGTGCATCAGGCAACGCTTTAAAGTCAGACAGAAAAGACTAGACAGACAGGACTAGACAGACAAGACTAGACAGATAAGACTAGATAGATAAGATTATACAGACAAGGCTAGACCGACAAGACTAGACAGGCAAGACTAGACAGACCAGACCAGACAGGCAAGACTAGACAGACAAGACTAGACGGACAAGACTAGAAAGACAAGACTAGACAGACACGACTAGACAGATACGGCTAGACTGACAAGGCTGCAGAGACAATTCTAGACAGATAAGACTATACAGGCAAGGCTAGATCGACAAGACTAGGCAGACAAGACTAGACAGACAAGACTACGCTGACAAGACTAGACAGACAAGACTAGGCAGATAAAACTAGATTGGCAAGACTAGACAGACAAGACTAGACGAACAAGACTAGATTGACAGGACTAGACAGACAAGACTCAATTCATTTTATTCAAAACTCAACGTAGTGAATACGCCAAGGATATTTCTATACAGACTGATCGATGTGCGAAAAAACGTGTAAACTTCACAAAGTTTCTTGGTATATGTTTTGAAGAAAACTTGGCATATGACCATCGACAGCGTTTGTAAGACGCTCAGTAAAAAAGCCTACTATCTCCGCTACTTGAACAGATTTTTGAGTGTACCAGAAATATTACACTATTACTTTGCTGAAATTCAGTCAATTCTCTCCTATGGTATAATAGTTAGGGCGATTTCACCAGAGTGGCCTAAAGTTTTGAAAACACAAAAACGGATACTAAGAGCCCTTCTTTGTTTACCGACGTATACATCGTGCAGGCCTCACTTTACTAGCATAAAAATTTTAACTGTATTAAGTCTCTTCATTCTTGAAACCAATTGTTGTATACATGCAAACAAGCTATTAATTCCTATACATAAGGATAATCATAATTATAATACTAGAGGACGCATGAAACTATGCAACCCCTTTTCAAGATTGAAGGTTTGCAGAAAAGCGCCCGCTGTTGCTGAAATCTACCTATATAACATGCTACTACCTTCAAGTCTTACCCAGGAAGTATCGATCAGAAAGTTCAGGAAAAAAATGAGAGACATTCTTATTTCACAATGTTTATATACCATTGATGACTATTTGAAACTATTTTAATCATTGTATTGACTTACCAATATGTATCTGTATATATACATCTTTTTGGTTAATAAATTAATTTGAATTAGACGAGACTAGACAGACGATACAAGATAGACAAAACTGGACAGACAAGACTGTACAGACAGGACTAAATAGACCAGACTAGACAGACTAAACTAGACAGACACGATTAGACAAAGAAGACTAGACAGATAACGCTGCGCAAAACTAGATTAAATTAGCTTTAAAATTATGCATTAATACTTCTAAGTAATATTATACTTTTTATTAAAGACTCGTGTGGGTAGCAATCGACGTCAATTTGCAAGCGTCGCGTCGCGTCGTTGCAACTATGCCGAAAATTTTCTCTGTGTAACAATTTTGTAAATTCATTATATCTCCGAAAGTACTGGGTTTTTCAATAAGGACATAACAATTTTGTATTTGAATAAACCACAGAATAATTGAAATATCGGGCTAAAATTTATTCCAGATGTTCTACACACGTTACAATTATGTATGGAATTCGACGTGGGTCATAGGACCGATCATATATCATTGATTCTTTGGATACAATTTGCAATGACCCTTTCAAACATATCAGCCGGAATGTTGGCATTTTTGCCTTCGATATTGTTTCTGAGCTCCTCCAACGTTGTGGGATTGTTGGCATAAACCTTCGACTAAAAGTAACCCCATAAGATAAAATCCAACGGCGTCAAATCGCATAAGCGAGGTGGCCATTTCTCGAGATTATCAAATTTTCCTTTTAATAAATCAATTGTTTGACTAGCTCTGTGGTTTGTGGCAGCATCTTCTTGGAACTACATATCGATGATATCAAGTCCATCCAATTCTGGTCAATAATAGTCTTCCAGCATGGCACGCTAGCGAAATCAATTGACCATAACATGGCTATTATTTTCATCGACGAAAAAATACGGCCCATCACACCTCCGGCATTAAATCCACACCACACGCTCACTTTTTGTGGATTCAATGTAGTCTCATGTAGGCGCATGTGGGTTTGTTGCTGTCCAATAATGCATATTCTGCTTATTGACAAATCTATTCAGACAAAATGAGCTTGATTGCTAAAGATAATTTTTCGATGAAATTCAAGATTTTCTTCAAACATTTGCAGAACAAAGTCGGATAAGTTTCGGCGCTTTAAATGATCCAGAGGTGTCATTCTTGGGTTAATTTGATATTGTAAGGGTGTAGCTGTAGATCTTTACGCAAAATTCGCGATAATATAGACTGATATAGACTTTTCAATTCTTGTGAAAGGCGTGGAATCGACTTGTTTGGTTCATTCAGAACTCTTACGGCTGCAATATTTTTAGTACTTCGACTGGTGCGTTGTTTCTCTAGCAGAGGAACATTCAGAAGTGAACATGTTAATTCAAATTTATTTACCATCGCACTCACAGCTCGTCTGGTGGGACGATTATTGCGACCAAAAATTGTAGTAAATTCGTTCTTTAAATACCAACTTAGAATTTCGTGTCTATGTTTTAACGATTTACAAACGTTGCTCGTACGTGAACTTCACCACGATGTAAATCTAAGCCTTGACTGACGTTTTGACTTTGACACATCATAAAAAGATTGTAGGATATGTTCCGTATTATAAAACAAAATTATTATGTACCTGGTGAAAAACCCTTTATTAACAATATTGAAATGAGTTAATAATATGTTTAAACTAGATTAAATGATCTACAAACTGTTTTACAAAGTGGCAATATTCTTGAAAATGTAAAAAAAATGTAATGAGTTACTAGTATCCATAAATTATATTAAATTAGCCTTAAAATGATATATAATACGTGTACTTAGTATTAATACTCGGCTGACAATCAACATTTGAAAGTTGACTCATTACGAAAATTGACCCATAAGTTATAACTTCGTAAATGCGGAAAATATTAATAACACATAAATTAAATAATAGTATCATTTGAATAGACTAAATGATCTGCCGAATGGAATATAGCACGCTACAATCGAGTTATTTCCAACTCACCTGCAAATTAAATCAAACTAATTAGTATAGAGTCACAAAAATGGCAATATTTTTTTAAAGAGTTATTAGAGTCCATAAATTAGATTGAAATTAAAATGATAATATGATACGTCTACGTGCTATTAATACTTAGGTAATAATCGAATTATGAAAATAGCTATGACTATAGCTATAGCCATAACTATAACTATGGCACTATGTTACAATTTCGTAAATTCTTTATATCTCTGGAAGTATGAACAATATTTAAAGTAGTTAATAATGTGCTTAAACTAGATTAAAATATCTACAAAATGAAATAACATTCAATAAAATTGCGCTTCAATTAAAAGAGGTATAAGCTAAATAGATTTTGTTTTAAATATGAAATGTTTCAGAAAAATGAAAATATTTTCGAAGAAGTTGGCTTTCTGATTTTTTTGTCAGCTTCACTCATTCACTCAACTCTTGAAAGTCTTCCGACCCCCTAGTTTAGTTCCGACTACACGGATAAGCCTTGCAAAACTAAAACTAATATGACAAGACTTATCTATCCCGTCTTGTTTTTCTAGTTTTGTGTAACTAGTCTTTTATGATTGTCTCGTCTTGACCGTGTAATTACTTCATACACTCTTATGTACTTTGTTTAGTACAGCTAGCTGTTGTACACCTAGCTTTTGTCTACGAAATCTTGTTTTTTCGGTAATGTGTTTGTTGTCCATTAATTCCTGTCTATTTAGTTCTGCAAGATTTTTCTTGTTTAATATCCCTTTGTGTACGTAACCCTACGATTCGTCCTGAAAATCTTGAAAAAGAGAGCAACGATCACTTCCGCCTTTTAATCCTCCATACCACTTAAACCACTTAAGGATAATCGCAGTTATCATGCACTTACTTCCGCTCCTTCCATTCCTGTTTGCATGCTCTGTAGTTTTTTTTTATTCTCCGCCTTTTTTCTCTGCTCGGTGTGTGGCACGTGTCGTGCGAATCCGGGTTATTAGTTCTGTTCGAGACAAAGTTGTACCGCAATCGGCGAGAAACAGTGGCGTAGGTGTATCGAGTATTCGCGGGGTGGCCGGAGGAGGGTGGCCGCGTCGGTGTTGTATGGTTTTGGCACGTGTGCATGCGCGGACAGCGGCCCAAAAGGGAACGGAAAGAAGATGTGGAGTGTAGAAGGTTGGCGGCGGATGGTGGCGGTCGCCGCCTCAATGGGTTGCTGGCCGCCGACAGTGGAACACGTCTCATTTGACTTAGTTTTTAGACGAAGTGCAAGAACGTTTGATTTTTTTTTTTTAGTTTGAATTTTTGTTTTATTTTTTATGTGAGTGTTTATGTGGTTGGAGTTTTATTTGCTTATTTTTGGTTTGTTTCTTATATTCCTGAAAATTCTGGGAGAAGTGATGAAAGTTTTCATTTTTCTGTTATTTTTGTGAAAAGTTTATTAACCGGTAAGTTGAGTTGTTTTCCATTTAACAATTTTCTATACTTTCTTTGTATTTCTTTCATAATATTTATTGAAAAAATTATCATTATCATATATACATACTAAAAAACTTAACTCAATAACCTGTTTAAAACTCTCTGTTTTAAAAAAGCTTTTAGAGTTTTCGCAAAATTCTTAAATTGTAAAATAATTTTTTTTATATAATTCAAATTTGAGGCATACATTCTAGGCAAATTTCCAAAAACTTATAAAGTTTTGAATATACACTTCTTGATGAAATAGAAATATTTTTAATATTAATATTTAGTTCAATATTTATGATATTATTTGTTTGATTTAAAACAGAAACTATGTTACCAAAATTTGATGGATTTTAGAAATAGCTGGAAATAAATAAATGAAATCATTGTTAATTATAAAATTTGATAAAGCATCATACATCTATTAAAATGGATTTTTCGGATCTTTTGGCTGTTTCTGGAGTGCTATTCTACCAAGAAATTATTAATATGATGATAATATATTACTAAAATGTTAATATTTTACTAACTCCATTGCTTCTTCATAAATTATGGAAACTTTTCAGTTATTTTAGTGACTTCTAAAAAAAATCTTTTTACCAAAAATTCATGAATTATTTTATTGAAAATATCTTGTTCGCAACTTCATTTTAAATTATTTTCTTTTGGGAACTTTTGAATAATGTAATAAATTATCCGTAGATGTTTGTAGATGATAAATTGTCATTATATAATAATGAAATTTCATAAAAAAATGTGATCCATTGAAGAAATTCCAGTTTTCTGGGTAATGTTTTTGTGAATTTTATTCTAAATTTGGGAAATATTTTGAGCGATGACATTGAATTTTCACGAATTGTATAAATTATTCTTCAGTCTTTTCAGAATTTCTATGTATTTTTACTAAATTTACATATTCAATAAAAAAAACCACAACAAACTCGATGGATATTGGTTAAGTTTCAAAGGAATAAATATTAGTAGATTCCTTTCTTACTTTTCCTAAATTCGCATTCTTACTAAAAAAAACACAAGAAAACCGTTTGATCCACTGACCAAGTTCCACTTCTTATAGAAAAAACAATGAAAATCTTAAGTTTGTGAATTCCATTTTAAATGTGAAAAATAACTGGAATATCATTGTATTTTCAAACTGAACAAATTTTTCAAATTATCAGATCTCCAGTTGCCTTCCCTTTTACATAGGGATATTAACCCTTTGGGTAGATCTGAGGGCCGAGACTTGTCATGCATATGTTTCACTTGTCATGCATTCTCTGAATAAATATGTGCTCAAAGGCTTAAATATTAAATTTACATAGTTCCAAAAATATCAGAAACCACAGCGTGTTTGATGCTGTGACCAAATTCCAATGTTTTTGGGGAAAAAATAATTCAAATATTACGTGGATGTCACGTTATATTATATGAACATTAAATTTGGGAAATATTATTGGTAATGTGTTTCTACAAAATTTTCTAATAATCAAAATATTTTTTAGTGAATGTCTTTATGTATATGTTTTGTATATATCTTTATATGTTTTGTATTTCGAAATTTTCAAATTTCATAAAAATTTCGCAAAGAAAAATTTCTTTGATACATTGTCCAAGTTCCATTTCTTTTGTGGAAAAACAATTAATTGTATATTCATTTAATTAAAGTAAAGTATTTCATTAAATAAAATTTGAACTGATTTCGCAAATTATCATAGATTTAATTTTTATGTTATCCTCGTTAAATCTATCTCGTTAAAAGTTGCCATTTTTTCTTTGGAGAAAAGCTGCTAAAATCTTATGTCTTCACAAGATTTCTTCTTTGCAACATTCCTATTAAATTAGAGAAATACTTTAAAATGTGTTTCACAAATTTAAAAAAAAATCGAATTATAATTATAAGTCGAATTCTTTGTCGTTTTTCTCAATTTAAATTTTTTCCTCAAAAAACAACAATAAAATCGTTGGCCTAGCCTTATCAATCTCTCGTCTATATGAGTCCTGTCTGTCTAAGTCTTGTCTATCTAGTCTTATCTGTCTAGTCTTGTCTGTGTAGTCCTATCTGTCTAGTCTAGTCTGTCTAGTCTTGTCTGCTTAGTCTTGTCTGCTAATGTTGTCTGTCTAGTCTTGTCTGTCTAGTCTTGTATGTCTAGTCTTCTCTGACTAGTATTGTCTGTCTAGTCTTGTCTATCTAGTGTTGTCTGTCTATTCTTATCTGTCTATTCTTGTCTGACTAGTCTTGTTTGCCTAGTCTTGTCTGTCTAGACTTGCCTAACTAGTCTTGTCTGTCTAGTCTTGTCTGTCTAGTCTTGTCTGTCTAGTCTTGTCTGTCTAGTCTTGTCTGTCTAGTCTTGTCTGTCTAGTCTTGTCTGTCTAGTCTTGTCTGTCTAGTCTTGTCTGTTAGTCTTGTCTGTCTAGTCTTGTCTGTCTAGTCTTGTCTGTCTAGTCTTGTCTGTCTAGTCTTGTCTGTCTAGTCTTGTCCTGTCTAGTCTTGTCTGTCTAGTCTTGTCTGTCTAGTCTTGTCTGTCTAGTCTTGTCTGTCTAGTCTTGTCTGTCTAGTCTTGTCTGTCCAGTCTTGTCTGTCTTGTCTTGTCTGTCATCTTGTCTGTCTAGTCTTGTCTGTCTAGTCTTGTCTGTCTTGTCTTGTCTGTCTAGTCTTGTCTGTCTAGTCTTGTCTGTCTAGTCTTGTCTGTCTAGTCTTGTCTGTCTAGTCTTGTCTGTCTAGTCTTGTCTGTCTAGTCTTGTCTGTCTAGTCTTGTTGTCTAGTCTTGTCTGTCTAGTCTTGTCTGTCTAGTCTTGTCTGTCTAGTCTTGTCTGTCTAGTCTTGTCTGTCTAGTCTTGTCTGTCTAGTCTTGTCTGTCTAGTCTTGTCTGTCTAGTCTTGTCTGTCTAGTCTTGTCTGTCTAGTCTTGTCTGTCTAGTCTTGTCTGTCTAGTCTTGTCTGTCTAGTCTTGTCTGTCTAGTCTTGTCTGTCTAGTCTTGTCTGTCTAGTCTTGTCTGTCTAGTCTTGTCTGTCTAGTCTTGTCTGTCTAGTCTTGTCTGTCTAGTCTTGTCTGTCTAGTCTTGTCTGTCTAGTCTTGTCTGTCTAGTCTTGTCTGTCTAGTCTTGTCTGTCTAGTCTTGTCTGTCTAGTCTTGTCTGTCTAGTCTTGTCTGTCTAGTCTTGTCTGTCTAGTCTTGTCTGTCTAGTCTTGTCTGTCTAGTCTTGTCTGTCTAGTCTTGTCTGTCTAGTCTTGTCTGTCTAGTCTTGTCTGTCTAGTCTTGTCTGTCTTGTCTTGTCTGTCTAGTCTTGTCTGTCTAGTCTTGTCTGTCTAGTCTTGTCTGTCTAGTCTTGTCTGTCTAGTCTTGTCTGTCTAGTCTTGTCTGTCTAGTCTTGTCTGTCTAGTCTTGTCTGTCTAGTCTTGTCTGTCTAGTCTTGTCTGTCTAGTCTTGTCTGTCTAGTCTTGTCTGTCTAGTCTTGTCTGTCTAGTCTTGTCTGTCTAGTCTTGTCTGTCTAGTCTTGTCTGTCTAGTCTTGTCTGTCTAGTCTTGTCTGTCTAGTCTTGTCTGTCTAGTCTTGTCTGTCTAGTCTTGTCTGTCCAGTCTTGTCTGTCTTGTCTTGTCTGTCCAGTCTTGTCTGTCTAGTCTTGTCTGTCTAGTCTTGTCTGTGTTGTCTTGTCTGTCTAGTCTTGTCTGTCTAGTCTTGTCTGTCTAGTCTTGTCTGTCTAGTCTTGTCTGTCTAGTCTTGTCTGTCTAGTCTTGTCTGTCTAGTCTTGTCTGTCTAGTCTTGTTTGTCTAGTCTTGTCTGTCTAGTCTTGTCTGTCTAGTTTTGTCTGTCTAGTCTTGTCTGTCTAGTCTTGTCTGTCTAGTCTTGTCTGTCTAGTCTTGTCTGTCTAGTCTTGTCTGTCTAGTCTTGTCTGTCTAGTCTTGTCTGTCTAGTCTTGTCTGTCTAGTCTTGTCTGTCTAGTCTTGTCTGTCTAGTCTTGTCTGTCTAGTCTTGTCTGTCTAGTCTTGTCTGTCTAGTCTTGTCTGTCTAGTCTTGTCTGTCTAGTCTTGTCTGTCTAGTCTTGTCTGTCTAGTCTTGTCTGTCTAGTCTTGTCTGTCTAGTCTTGTCTGTCTAGTCTTGTCTGTCTAGTCTTGTCTGTGTTGTCTTGTCTGTGTTGTCTTGTCTGTCTAGTCTTGTCTGTCTAGTCTTGTCTGTCTAGTCTTGTCTGTCTAGTCTTGTCTGTCTAGTCTTGTCTGTCTAGTCTTGTCTGTCTAGTCTTGTCTGTCTAGTCTTGTCTGTCTAGTCTTGTCTGTCTAGTCTTGTCTGTCTAGTCTTGTCTGTCTAGTCTTGTCTGTCTAGTCTTGTCTGTCTAGTCTTGTCTGTCTAGTCTTGTCTGTCTAGTCTTGTCTGTCTAGTCTTGTCTGTCTAGTCTTGTCTGTCTAGTCTTGTCTGTCTAGTCTTGTCTGTCTAGTCTTGTCTGTCTAGTCTTGTCTGTCTAGTCTTGTCTGTCTAGTCTTGTCTGTCTAGTCTTGTCTGTCTAGTCTTGTCTGTCTAGTCTTGTCTGTCTAGTCTTGTCTGTCTAGTCTTGTCTGTCTAGTCTTGTCTGTCTAGTCTTGTCTGTCTAGTCTTGTCTGTCTAGTCTTGTCTGTCTAGTCTGTCTAGTCTTGTCTGTCTAGTCTTGTCTGTCTAGTCTTGTCTGTCTAGTCTAGTCTTGTCTGTCTAGTCTTGTCTGTCTAGTCTTGTCTGTCTAGTCTTGTCTGTCTAGTCTTGTCTGTCTAGTCTTGTCTGTCTAGTCTTGTCTGTCTAGTCTTGTCTGTCTAGTCTTGTCTGTCTAGTCTTGTCTGTCTAGTCTTGTCTGTCTAGTCTTGTCTGTCTAGTCTTGTCTGTCTAGTCTTGTCTGTCTAGTCTTGTCTGTCTAGTCTTGTCTGTCTAGTCTTGTCTGTCTAGTCTTGTCTGTCTAGTCTTGTCTGTCTAGTCTTGTCTGTCTAGTCTTGTCTGTCTAGTCTTGTCTGTCTAGTCTTGTCTGTCTAGTCTTGTCTGTCTAGTCTTGTCTGTCTAGTCTTGTCTGTCCTAGTCTTGTCTGTCTAGTCTTGTCTGTCTAGTCCTTGTCTGTCTAGTCTTGTCTGTCTAGTCTTGTCTGTCTAGTCTTGTCTGTCTAGTCTTGTCTGTCTAGTCTTGTCTGTCTAGTCTTGTCTGTCTAGTCTTGTCTGTCTAGTCTTGTCTGTCTAGTCTTGTCTGTCTAGTCTTGTCTGTCTAGTCTTGTCTGTCTAGTCTTGTCTGCTAGTCTTGTCTGTCTAGTCTTGTCTGTCTAGTCTTGTCTGTCTAGTCTTGTCTGTCTAGTCTTGTCTGTCTAGTCTTGTCTGTCTAGTCTTGTCTGTCTAGTCTTGTCTGTCTAGTCTTGTCTGTCTAGTCTTGTCTGTCTAGTCTTGTCTGTCTAGTCTTGTCTGTCTAGTCTTGTCTGTCTAGTCTTGTCTGTCTAGTCTTGTCTGTCTAGTCTTGTCTGTCTAGTCTTGTCTGTCTAGTCTTGTCTGTCTAGTCTTGTCTGTCTAGTCTTGTCTGTCTAGTCTTGTCTGTCTAGTCTTGTCTGTCTAGTCTTGTCTGTCTAGTCTTGTCTGTCTAGTCTTGTCTGTCTAGTCTTGTCTGTCTAGTCTTGTCTGTCTAGTCTTGTCTGTCTAGTCTTGTCTGTCTAGTCTTGTCTGTCTAGTCTTGTCTGTCTAGTCTTGTCTGTCTAGTCTTGTCTGTCTAGTCTTGTCTGTCTAGTCTTGTCTGTCTAGTCTTGTCTGTCTAGTCTTGTCTGTCTAGTCTTGTCTGTCTAGTCTTGTCTGTCTAGTCTTGTCTGTCTAGTCTTGTCTGTCTAGTCTTGTCTGTCCTAGTCTTGTATGTCATAGTCTTGTCTGTCCTAGTCTTGTCTGTCTAGTCTTGTCTGTCTAGTCTTGTCTGTCTAGTCTTGTCTGTCTAGTCTTGTCTGTCTAGTCTTGTCTGTCTAGTCTTGTCTGTCTAGTCTTGTCTGTCTAGTCTTGTCTGTCTAGTCTTGTCTGTCTAGTCTTGTCTGTCTAGTCTTGTCTGTCTAGTCTTGTCTGTCTAGTCTTGTCTGTCTAGTCTTGTCTGTCTAGTCTTGTCTGTCTAGTCTTGTCTGTCTAGTCTTGTCTGTCTAGTCTTGTCTGTCTAGTCTTGTCTGTCTAGTCTTGTCTGTCTAGTCTTGTCTGTCTAGTCTTGTCTGTCTAGTCTTGTCTGTCTAGTCTTGTCTGTCTAGTCTTGTCTGTCTAGTCTTGTCTGTCTAGTCTTGTCTGTCTAGTCTTGTCTGTCTAGTCTTGTCTGTCTAGTCTTGTCTGTCTAGTCTTGTCTGTCTAGTCTTGTCTGTCTAGTCTTGTCTGTCTAGTCTTGTCTGTCTAGTCTTGTCTGTCCAGTCTTGTCTGTCTGTCTCTAGTCTTGTCTGTCTAGTCTTGTCTGTCTAGTCTTGTCTGTCTAGTCTTGTCTGTCTAGTCTTGTCTGTCTAGTCTTGTCTGTCTAGTCTTGTCTGTCTAGTCTTGTCTGTCTAGTCTTGTCTGTCTAGTCTTGTCTGTCTAGTCTTGTCTGTCTAGTCTTGTCTGTCTAGTCTTGTCTGTCTAGTCTTGTCTGTCTAGTCTTGTCTGTCTAGTCTTGTCTGTCTAGTCTTGTCTGTCTAGTCTTGTCTGTCTAGTCTTGTCTGTCTAGTCTTGTCTGTCTAGTCTTGTCTGTCTAGTCTTGTCTGTCTAGTCTTGTCTGTCTAGTCTTGTCTGTCTAGTCTTGTCTGTCTAGTCTTGTCTGTCTAGTCTTGTCTGTCTAGTCTTGTCTGTCTAGTCTTGTCTGTCTAGTCTTGTCTGTCTAGTCTTGTCTGTCTAGTCTTGTCTGTCTAGTCTTGTCTGTCTAGTCTTGTCTGTCTAGTCTTGTCTGTCTAGTCTTGTCTGTCTAGTCTTGTCTGTCTAGTCTTGTCTGTCTAGTCTTGTCTGTCTAGTCTTGTCTGTCTAGTCTTGTCTGTCTAGTCTTGTCTGTCTAGTCTTGTCTGTCTAGTCTTGTCTGTCTAGTCTTGTCTGTCTAGTCTTGTCTGTCTAGTCTTGTCTGTCTAGTCTTGTCTGTCTAGTCTTGTCTGTCTAGTCTTGTCTGTCTAGTCTTGTCTGTCTAGTCTTGTCTGTCTAGTCTTGTCTGTCTAGTCTTGTCTGTCTAGTCTTGTCTGTCTAGTCTTGTCTGTCTAGTCTTGTCTGTCTAGTCTTGTCTGTCTAGTCTTGTCTGTCTAGTCTTGTCTGTCTAGTCTTGTCTGTCTAGTCTTGTCTGTCTAGTCTTGTCTGTCTAGTCTTGTCTGTCTAGTCTTGTCTGTCTAGTCTTGTCTGTCTAGTCTTGTCTGTCTAGTCTTGTCTGTCTAGTCTTGTCTGTCTAGTCTTGTCTGTCTAGTCTTGTCTGTCTAGTCTTGTCTGTCTAGTCTTGTCTGTCTATTCTTGTCTGTCTATTCTTGTCCGTGTAGTCTTGTCTGTATAAACTTGTCGGTCTAGTTTTGTCTTTATAGTATTGTCTGTCTAGATTTATCTGTCTAGTATATATAGAATGCAAATCAGTAAAAAATATAGGTGGAGGTGCCAGGTGCAATATGTAGCGATTTCCCTTACATTCTCCAAACACATTTCAACAATTTTTCCTCCTTTCCCCTACATATACTTCGTCGATTTTTCTTGTTGAAGTTGAAGCGATATTTGCAGAGGAAGTGAATTCCGACGTAGAGCCCGCGGACGTGTAGACAGAAACTGCCACCCCTAAACGCACCCTTCCGCACATTTTCCATTCCTTGTGAACTCGATTACATTTCACACGTTTAATACACCAGATGCAGGTAATAACACAAAATATTTACACATTTATTCAGTTGTAAATATAAACATGTTTAAAATTTTGTTTACGCTTCCGAGCGCTTTATTTTATTTTTCAATAATATTTATTGAAATAACAAATATGTAAAAAAACAACAGCGAAGCTGTTTTGCTAATTTCAGTTTCAGTAAACACGTTTATGATACGAAAATCTATTTTTTTGTTAATGAAGTTGGTGTAGCACTGGAAATTCCAAACTGAATTTTTTATTATTTATCAATAATGCTAATTATGAATGTATGTTGAAGCAATCAATGACCTCTTCAAAAATGTATTACGTTGTCATAAATATATATTAGACTAGCATCAATAATACCGTTTACACATAGCTATAAATAACTTAATAACCTATAAATCTAAATTAATGTTTATTATTCTACCATATTTCACATATTCACCAAGCCTAGCATTTCTAATCTTGTATGCTAAATCTTGTCTTACTAGCCAAGTCTATCTACGCTAGAGAGAGAAGACAGAGAAAGAAGAACTGTCTTTTCTGTTAGTCAATGCCTGGTTTATCAATTATATTTTAATTACTAGGATGGTTGCGACTGCTAATCCATACGTGGTAATCCAAAATTACACTGAAGTGAAAGTTTCTATTCCGTGTATATTTTAATTGTATTATCAATTATGTTGAATCTTGTTCTTATTTGTTGGTCGAGAGGGTGAAATAAAATGAGGACGAAAATTAAAACTGTTGAAATTACTATTAAAAAGGTGGAAAAAGTCTTTCTCAGAAGGAAAAAGAGAAAAAGGCCCAATAAGTTTCCCCATCTAAACCCCTTTCATCCTTAATATCTTGAAAAGGAGTTTTCACAAGTTATAAGCCGAGAAAAATTTTAAGAAATTAATTAATTCCTCTCTTGACGATAATATCGTCCTTAATTCCATTTGTGTAAAACAGAAATGTTAAGATTAAAATTAGTCAGATTAAAAAGACAAAGAGCGAATAATACTAGAAAGGTCTAAAATGCATGATTAAAACTAACAAGATAAGATTAGACAGACAAGACTAGACAGTTAAATCTAGAGAGACAAGACTAGATAATCCAAATTAAATAAGGAAGATTAGACTGACATTACTAGACATAGAAAATTAGACAATTAAGACGAGATAGGTCCTAGAGGAAACTGGACAGACAGATCAAGAAAGACATATCTGAAAAGACATATCTCGGCAAACAATGCTAAACAAGCAAGGTTACACAACCAAGGCTAGGTAGATAAAAGTAAACAGATATTGTTAGCCAAACAGTTCTAGACCGATAAGCTTAAATGGTAAAGACTAGACAGATAGCAGATAAAATAGTTAAAACTAGATTAAATTTTATATAGTAAATCAGATAGTGAGAATGTGTGGTATAAGTCATTAGGAACAAAACTTCTGGAGGGCAGGGTCGTCGCGAGAGTCGAGATACCGCGAAGGGGACAACAAAGGGGATGATATGCTGAGGGAAAAGAAGTTTTGGGTATCAGAATTTCGGTATATCCAACTTATCAGGGTGAGATCTCTCCGTTAAAGTTTTAGGTTCACAAACTACGCATTACAATATACACGAAATTGTCGAAACTTTCTCGACTTTTGTGTATTCCTACCCAATTAACTCTATCAAGTCTTAGCTGTTTTGTCTTGTCTGCCTAGTCTTGTCTGTATAGTTATGTCTGCCCAATATTCTTTGTCTAGTCTTGTCTGTTTATTCGTGTTTGTTTAGAATTGTCTGTTTAGTCGAGTCTGTTTAGTTTTGAATGTCTACTCATGTCTATCTAATTAAGTTCATCTAGATTTGTCTGTCTAGTCTTGTGTATCTAGCGTTTTCTGTCTAGCCCTGTCCCCTCGGCTAGACTGTCTTGTGTTGTCTGTCTAGTCTTGTCTGTCTATCTTTGTCTGTATAGCCTTGTCAGTCTAATCTTGTCTGCCTAGTCTTGTCTCTTTAGTATTGTCTGTCTAGTCTTGTCTGTCTAGTCTTGTCTGTCTAATCTTGTCTATCTAGTCTTGTCTGTCTAGTCATGTCTATCTAGTCATGTCTGTCTAGTCTTGTCTGTCTAGTCTTGTCTATCTAGTCTTGTCTGTCTAGTCTTGTCTGTCTAGTCTTGTCTGTCTAGTCTTGTCTGTCTAGTCTTGTCTGTCTAGTCTTGTCTGTCTAGTCTTGTCTGTCTAGTCTTGTCTGTCTAGTCTTGTCTGTCTAGTCTTGTCTGTCTAGTCTTGTCTGTCTAGTCTTGTCTGTCTAGTCTTGTCTGTCTAGACTTATCTGTCTAGTCTTGTCTGCCTAGTCTTATCTGCCTAGTCTTGTCTGTCTAGTCTTGTCTGTCTAGTCTTGTCTGTCTAGTCTTGTCTGTCTAGTCTTGTCTGTCTAGTCTTGTCTGTCTAGTCTTGTCTGTCTAGTCTTGTCTGTCTAGTCTTGTCTGTCTAGTCTTGTCTGTCTAGTCTTGTCTGTCTAGTCTTGTCTGTCTAGTCTTGTCTGTCTAGTCTTGTCTGTCTAGTCTTGTCTGTCTAGTCTTGTCTGTCTAGTCTTGTCTGTCTAGTCTTGTCTGTCTAGTCTTGTCTGTCTAGTCTTGTCTGTCTAGTCTTGTCTGTCTAGTCTTGTCTGTCTAGTCTTGTCTGTCTAGTCTTGTCTGTCTAGTCTTGTCTGTCTAGTCTTGTCTGTCTAGTCTTGTCTGTCTAGTCTTGTCTGTCTAGTCTTGTCTGTCTAGTCTTGTCTGTCTAGTCTTGTCTGTCTAGTCTTGTCTGTCTAGTCTTGTCTGTCTAGTCTTGTCTGTCTAGTCTTGTCTGTCTAGTCAAATTCAAATTCAAATTCATTTATTCCCAATAACAAAAGCAACAAAAAGTATGCATATAAAGTATGGGCACTGTCACAAATAAAATAAAATAGATTAATAATAATCTTCAATATTATAATAAGCCTTTTCTACCAAGTATTGTCTTAATCCCTTTTTGAAAGTTTTGAGACTCCTTTCGGTCTTGAGATGATCTGGCAGTTTGTTATAAATCCGTATCCCTGACTGATACGGTCCCCTGCATATCGTGAGGTTGACTTTAGGAACATATAAATCGTGGTTGTACCTTGTGTAATATTCGTGGTTATCCCGATTACCCGTTTTAGTTTAAATTTTTCTTTGTGTATGAAAGTTGCTATTTCCAGAATATACAGACAACTTAATGTTAATAGTCTCAGTTGTTTAAAATGAGGTTTACAGCTGTCTCTTGGACTGCACCTCATAATTGCCCTTATTACACGTTTCTGGGCTCTGAATAGTGTCTCCGCTTGTGCTGATGATCCCCAGACTATTATGCCATAGCGTAAAAGAGACTCTACTTCCGAAAAGTAGATGTTTATTATGGCCTGTCTGCCCACTAAGTTGTTGATATTTCGAATAAGGTACGCTATAGTGTTGATTTTTTTCGCTATCGACTAGTCTTGTCTGTCTAGTCTTGTCTGTCTAGTCTTGTCTGTCTAGTCTTGTCTGTCTAGTCTTGTCTGTCTAGTCTTGTCTGTCTAGTCTTGTCTGTCTAGTCTTGTCTGTCTAGTCTTGTCTGTCTAGTCTTGTCTGTCTAGTCTTGTCTGTCTAGTCTTGTTTGTCTAGTCTTGTGTGTCTAGTCTTGTCTGTCTAGTCTTGTCTGTCTAGTCTTGTCTGTCTAGTCTTGTCTGTCTAGTCTTGTCTGTCTAGTCTTGTCTGTCTAGTCTTGTCTGTCTAGTCTTGTGTGTCTAGTCTTGTGTGTCTAGTCTTGTCTGTCTAGTCTTGTCTGTCTAGTCTTGTCTGTCTAGTTTTGTCTGTCTAGTCTTGTCTGTCTAGTCTTGTCTGTCTAGTCTTGTCTGTCTAGTCTTGTCTGTCTAGTCTTGTCTGTCTAGTATTGTCTGTCTAGTCTTATCTGTCTAGTCTTGTCTGTCTAGTCTTGTCTGTCTAGTCTTGTCTGTCTAGTCTTGTCTGTCTAGTCTTGTCTGTCTAGTCTTGTCTGTCTAGTCTTGTCTGTCTAGTCTTGTCTGTCTAGTCTTGTCTGTCTAGTCTTGTCTGTCTAGTCTTGTCTGTCTAGTCTTGTCTGTCTAGTCTTGTCTGTCTAGTCTTGTCTGTCTAGTCTTGTCTGTCTAGTCTTGTCTGTCTAGTCTTGTCTGTCTAGTCTTGTCTGTCTAGTCTTGTCTGTCTAGTCTTGTCTGTCTAGTCTTGTCTGTCTAGTCTTGTCTGTCTAGTCTTGTCTGTCTAGTCTTGTCTGTCTAGTCTTGTCTGTCTAGTCTTGTCTGTCTAGTCTTGTCTGTCTAGTCTTGTCTGTCTAGTCTTGTCTGTCTAGTCTTGTCTGTCTAGTCTTGTCTGTCTAGTCTTGTCTGTCTAGTCTTGTCTGTCTAGTCTTGTCTGTCTAGTCTTGTCTGTCTAGTCTTGTCTGTCTAGTCTTGTCTGTCTAGTCTTGTCTGTCTAGTCTTGTCTGTCTAGTCTTGTCTGTCTAGTCTTGTCTGTCTAGTCTTGTCTGTCTAGTCTTGTCTGTCTAGTCTTGTCTGTCTAGTCTTGTCTGTCTAGTCTTGTCTGTCTAGTCTTGTCTGTCTAGTCTTGTCTGTCTAGTCTTGTCTGTCTAGTCTTGTCTGTCTAGTCTTGTCTGTCTAGTCTTGTCTGTCTAGTCTTGTCTGTCTAGTCTTGTCTGTCTAGTCTTGTCTGTCTAGTCTTGTCTGTCTAGTCTTGTCTGTCTAGTCTTGTCTGTCTAGTCTTGTCTGTCTAGTCTTGTCTGTCTAGTCTTGTCTGTCTAGTCTTGTCTGTCTAGTCTTGTCTGTCTAGTCTTGTCTGTCTAGTCTTGTCTGTCTAGTCTTGTCTGTCTAGTCTTGTCTGTCTAGTCTTGTCTGTCTAGTCTTGTCTGTCTAGTCTTGTCTGTCTAGTCTTGTCTGTCTAGTCTTGTCTGTCTAGTCTTGTCTGTCTAGTCTTGTCTGTCTAGTCTTGTCTGTCTAGTCTTGTCTGTCTAGTCTTGTCTGTCTAGTCTTGTCTGTCTAGTCTTGTCTGTCTAGTCTTGTCTGTCTAGTCTTGTCTGTCTAGTCTTGTCTGTCTAGTCTTGTCTGTCTAGTCTTGTCTGTCTAGTCTTGTCTGTCTAGTCTTGTCTGTCTAGTCTTGTCTGTCTAGTCTTGTCTGTCTAGTCTTGTCTGTCTAGTCTTGTCTGTCTAGTCTTGTCTGTCTAGTCTTGTCTGTCTAGTCTTGTCTGTCTAGTCTTGTCTGTCTAGTCTTGTCTGTCTAGTCTTGTCTGTCTAGTCTTGTCTGTCTAGTCTTGTCTGTCTAGTCTTGTCTGTCTAGTCTTGTCTGTCTAGTCTTGTCTGTCTAGTCTTGTCTGTCTAGTCTTGTCTGTCTAGTCTTGTCTGTCTAGTCTTGTCTGTCTAGTCTTGTCTGTCTAGTCTTGTCTGTCTAGTCTTGTCTGTCTAGTCTTGTCTGTCTAGTCTTGTCTGTCTAGTCTTGTCTGTCTAGTCTTGTCTGTCTAGTCTTGTCTGTCTAGTCTTGTCTGTCTAGTCTTGTCTGTCTAGTCTTGTCTGTCTAGTCTTGTCTGTCTAGTCTTGTCTGTCTAGTCTTGTCTGTCTAGTCTTGTCTGTCTAGTCTTGTCTGTCTAGTCTTGTCTGTCTAGTCTTGTCTGTCTAGTCTTGTCTGTCTAGTCTTGTCTGTCTAGTCTTGTCTGTCTAGTCTTGTCTGTCTAGTCTTGTCTGTCTAGTCTTGTCTGTCTAGTCTTGTCTGTCTAGTCTTGTCTGTCTAGTCTTGTCTGTCTAGTCTTGTCTGTCTAGTCTTGTCTGTCTAGTCTTGTCTGTCTAGTCTTGTCTGTCTAGTCTTGTCTGTCTAGTCTTGTCTGTCTAGTCTTGTCTGTCTAGTCTTGTCTGTCTAGTCTTGTCTGTCTAGTCTTGTCTGTCTAGTCTTGTCTGTCTAGTCTTGTCTGTCTAGTCTTGTCTGTCTAGTCTTGTCTGTCTAGTCTTGTCTGTCTAGTCTTGTCTGTCTAGTCTTGTCTGTCTAGTCTTGTCTGTCTAGTCTTGTCTGTCTAGTCTTGTCTGTCTAGTCTTGTCTGTCTAGTCTTGTCTGTCTAGTCTTGTCTGTCTAGTCTTGTCTGTCTAGTCTTGTCTGTCTAGTCTTGTCTGTCTAGTCTTGTCTGTCTAGTCTTGTCTGTCTAGTCTTGTCTGTCTAGTCTTGTCTGTCTAGTCTTGTCTGTCTAGTCTTGTCTGTCTAGTCTTGTCTGTCTAGTCTTGTCTGTCTAGTCTTGTCTGTCTAGTCTTGTCTGTCTAGTCTTGTCTGTCTAGTCTTGTCTGTCTAGTCTTGTCTGTCTAGTCTTGTCTGTCTAGTCTTGTCTGTCTAGTCTTGTCTGTCTAGTCTTGTCTGTCTAGTCTTGTCTGTCTAGTCTTGTCTGTCTAGTCTTGTCTGTCTAGTCTTGTCTGTCTAGTCTTGTCTGTCTAGTCTTGTCTGTCTAGTCTTGTCTGTCTAGTCTTGTCTGTCTAGTCTTGTCTGTCTAGTCTTGTCTGTCTAGTCTTGTCTGTCTAGTCTTGTCTGTCTAGTCTTGTCTGTCTAGTCTTGTCTGTCTAGTCTTGTCTAGTCTTCTTGTCTGTCTAGTCTTGTCTGTCTAGTCTTGTCTGTCTAGTCTTGTCTGTCTAGTCTTGTCTGTCTAGTCTTGTCTGTCTAGTCTTGTCTGTCTAGTCTTGTCTGTCTAGTCTTGTCTGTCTAGTCTTGTCTGTCTAGTCTTGTCTGTCTAGTCTTGTCTGTCTAGTCTTGTCTGTCTAGTCTTGTCTGTCTAGTCTTGTCTGTCTAGTCTTGTCTGTCTAGTCTTGTCTGTCTAGTCTTGTCTGTCTAGTCTTGTCTGTCTAGTCTTGTCTGTCTAGTCTTGTCTGTCTAGTCTTGTCTGTCTAGTCTTGTCTGTCTAGTCTTGTCTGTCTAGTCTTGTCTGTCTAGTCTTGTCTGTCTAGTCTTGTCTGTCTAGTCTTGTCTGTCTAGTCTTGTCTGTCTAGTCTTGTCTGTCTAGTCTTGTCTGTCTAGTCTTGTCTGTCTAGTCTTGTCTGTCTAGTCTTGTCTGTCTAGTCTTGTCTGTCTAGTCTTGTCTGTCTAGTCTTGTCTGTCTAGTCTTGTCTGTCTAGTCTTGTCTGTCTAGTCTTGTCTGTCTAGTCTTGTCTGTCTAGTCTTGTCTGTCTAGTCTTGTCTGTCTAGTCTTGTCTGTCTAGTCTTGTCTGTCTAGTCTTGTCTGTCTAGTCTTGTCTGTCTAGTCTTGTCTGTCTAGTCTTGTCTGTCTAGTCTTGTCTGTCTAGTCTTGTCTGTCTAGTCTTGTCTGTCTAGTCTTGTCTGTCTAGTCTTGTCTGTCTAGTCTTGTCTGTCTAGTCTTGTCTGTCTAGTCTTGTCTGTCTAGTCTTGTCTGTCTAGTCTTGTCTGTCTAGTCTTGTCTGTCTAGTCTTGTCTGTCTAGTCTTGTCTGTCTAGTCTTGTCTGTCTAGTCTTGTCTGTCTAGTCTTGTCTGTCTAGTCTTGTCTGTCTAGTCTTGTCTGTCTAGTCTTGTCTGTCTAGTCTTGTCTGTCTAGTCTTGTCTGTCTAGTCTTGTCTGTCTAGTCTTGTCTGTCTAGTCTTGTCTGTCTAGTCTTGTCTGTCTAGTCTTGTCTGTCTAGTCTTGTCTGTCTAGTCTTGTCTGTCTAGTCTTGTCTGTCTAGTCTTGTCTGTCTAGTCTTGTCTGTCTAGTCTTGTCTGTCTAGTCTTGTCTGTCTAGTCTTGTCTGTCTAGTCTTGTCTGTCTAGTCTTGTCTGTCTAGTCTTGTCTGTCTAGTCTTGTCTGTCTAGTCTTGTCTGTCTAGTCTTGTCTGTCTAGTCTTGTCTGTCTAGTCTTGTCTGTCTAGTCTTGTCTGTCTAGTCTTGTCTGTCTAGTCTTGTCTGTCTAGTCTTGTCTGTCTAGTCTTGTCTGTCTAGTCTTGTCTGTCTAGTCTTGTCTGTCTAGTCTTGTCTGTCTAGTCTTGTCTGTCTAGTCTTGTCTGTCTAGTCTTGTCTGTCTAGTCTTGTCTGTCTAGTCTTGTCTGTCTAGTCTTGTCTGTCTAGTCTTGTCTGTCTAGTCTTGTCTGTCTAGTCTTGTCTGTCTAGTCTTGTCTGTCTAGTCTTGTCTGTCTAGTCTTGTCTGTCTAGTCTTGTCTGTCTAGTCTTGTCTGTCTAGTCTTGTCTGTCTAGTCTTGTCTGTCTAGTCTTGTCTGTCTAGTCTTGTCTGTCTAGTCTTGTCTGTCTAGTCTTGTCTGTCTAGTCTTGTCTGTCTAGTCTTGTCTGTCTAGTCTTGTCTGTCTAGTCTTGTCTGTCTAGTCTTGTCTGTCTAGTCTTGTCTGTCTAGTCTTGTCTGTCTAGTCTTGTCTGTCTAGTCTTGTCTGTCTAGTCTTGTCTGTCTAGTCTTGTCTGTCTAGTCTTGTCTGTCTAGTCTTGTCTGTCTAGTCTTGTCTGTCTAGTCTTGTCTGTCTAGTCTTGTCTGTCTAGTCTTGTCTGTCTAGTCTTGTCTGTCTAGTCTTGTCTGTCTAGTCTTGTCTGTCTAGTCTTGTCTGTCTAGTCTTGTCTGTCTAGTCTTGTCTGTCTAGTCTTGTCTGTCTAGTCTTGTCTGTCTAGTCTTGTCTGTCTAGTCTTGTCTGTCTAGTCTTGTCTGTCTAGTCTTGTCTGTCTAGTCTTGTCTGTCTAGTCTTGTCTGTCTAGTCTTGTCTGTCTAGTCTTGTCTGTCTAGTCTTGTCTGTCTAGTCTTGTCTGTCTAGTCTTGTCTGTCTAGTCTTGTCTGTCTAGTCTTGTCTGTCTAGTCTTGTCTGTCTAGTCTTGTCTGTCTAGTCTTGTCTGTCTAGTCTTGTCTGTCTAGTCTTGTCTGTCTAGTCTTGTCTGTCTAGTCTTGTCTGTCTAGTCTTGTCTGTCTAGTCTTGTCTGTCTAGTCTTGTCTGTCTAGTCTTGTCTGTCTAGTCTTGTCTGTCTAGTCTTGTCTGTCTAGTCTTGTCTGTCTAGTCTTGTCTGTCTAGTCTTGTCTGTCTAGTCTTGTCTGTCTAGTCTTGTCTGTCTAGTCTTGTCTGTCTAGTCTTGTCTGTCTAGTCTTGTCTGTCTAGTCTTGTCTGTCTAGTCTTGTCTGTCTAGTCTTGTCTGTCTAGTCTTGTCTGTCTAGTCTTGTCTGTCTAGTCTTGTCTGTCTAGTCTTGTCTGTCTAGTCTTGTCTGTCTAGTCTTGTCTGTCTAGTCTTGTCTGTCTAGTCTTGTCTGTCTAGTCTTGTCTGTCTAGTCTTGTCTGTCTAGTCTTGTCTGTCTAGTCTTGTCTGTCTAGTCTTGTCTGTCTAGTCTTGTCTGTCTAGTCTTGTCTGTCTAGTCTTGTCTGTCTAGTCTTGTCTGTCTAGTCTTGTCTGTCTAGTCTTGTCTGTCTAGTCTTGTCTGTCTAGTCTTGTCTGTCTAGTCTTGTCTGTCTAGTCTTGTCTGTCTAGTCTTGTCTGTCTAGTCTTGTCTGTCTAGTCTTGTCTGTCTAGTCTTGTCTGTCTAGTCTTGTCTGTCTAGTCTTGTCTGTCTAGTCTTGTCTGTCTAGTCTTGTCTGTCTAGTCTTGTCTGTCTAGTCTTGTCTGTCTAGTCTTGTCTGTCTAGTCTTGTCTGTCTAGTCTTGTCTGTCTAGTCTTGTCTGTCTAGTCTTGTCTGTCTAGTCTTGTCTGTCTAGTCTTGTCTGTCTAGTCTTGTCTGTCTAGTCTTGTCTGTCTAGTCTTGTCTGTCTAGTCTTGTCTGTCTAGTCTTGTCTGTCTAGTCTTGTCTGTCTAGTCTTGTCTGTCTAGTCTTGTCTGTCTAGTCTTGTCTGTCTAGTCTTGTCTGTCTAGTCTTGTCTGTCTAGTCTTGTCTGTCTAGTCTTGTCTGTCTAGTCTTGTCTGTCTAGTCTTGTCTGTCTAGTCTTGTCTGTCTAGTCTTGTCTGTCTAGTCTTGTCTGTCTAGTCTTGTCTGTCTAGTCTTGTCTGTCTAGTCTTGTCTGTCTAGTCTTGTCTGTCTAGTCTTGTCTGTCTAGTCTTGTCTGTCTAGTCTTGTCTGTCTAGTCTTGTCTGTCTAGTCTTGTCTGTCTAGTCTTGTCTGTCTAGTCTTGTCTGTCTAGTCTTGTCTGTCTAGTCTTGTCTGTCTAGTCTTGTCTGTCTAGTCTTGTCTGTCTAGTCTTGTCTGTCTAGTCTTGTCTGTCTAGTCTTGTCTGTCTAGTCTTGTCTGTCTAGTCTTGTCTGTCTAGTCTTGTCTGTCTAGTCTTGTCTGTCTAGTCTTGTCTGTCTAGTCTTGTCTGTCTAGTCTTGTCTGTCTAGTCTTGTCTGTCTAGTCTTGTCTGTCTAGTCTTGTCTGTCTAGTCTTGTCTGTCTAGTCTTGTCTGTCTAGTCTTGTCTGTCTAGTCTTGTCTGTCTAGTCTTGTCTGTCTAGTCTTGTCTGTCTAGTCTTGTCTGTCTAGTCTTGTCTGTCTAGTCTTGTCTGTCTAGTCTTGTCTGTCTAGTCTTGTCTGTCTAGTCTTGTCTGTCTAGTCTTGTCTGTCTAGTCTTGTCTGTCTAGTCTTGTCTGTCTAGTCTTGTCTGTCTAGTCTTGTCTGTCTAGTCTTGTCTGTCTAGTCTTGTCTGTCTAGTCTTGTCTGTCTAGTCTTGTCTGTCTAGTCTTGTCTGTCTAGTCTTGTCTGTCTAGTCTTGTCTGTCTAGTCTTGTCTGTCTAGTCTTGTCTGTCTAGTCTTGTCTGTCTAGTCTTGTCTGTCTAGTCTTGTCTGTCTAGTCTTGTCTGTCTAGTCTTGTCTGTCTAGTCTTGTCTGTCTAGTCTTGTCTGTCTAGTCTTGTCTGTCTAGTCTTGTCTGTCTAGTCTTGTCTGTCTAGTCTTGTCTGTCTAGTCTTGTCTGTCTAGTCTTGTCTGTCTAGTCTTGTCTGTCTAGTCTTGTCTGTCTAGTCTTGTCTGTCTAGTCTTGTCTGTCTAGTCTTGTCTGTCTAGTCTTGTCTGTCTAGTCTTGTCTGTCTAGTCTTGTCTGTCTAGTCTTGTCTGTCTAGTCTTGTCTGTCTAGTCTTGTCTGTCTAGTCTTGTCTGTCTAGTCTTGTCTGTCTAGTCTTGTCTGTCTAGTCTTGTCTGTCTAGTCTTGTCTGTCTAGTCTAGTCTTGTCTGTCTAGTCTTGTCTGTCTAGTCTTGTCTGTCTTGTCTTGTCTAGTCTTGTCTGTCTAGTCTTGTCTGTCTAGTCTTGTCTGTCTAGTCTTGTCTGTCTAGTCTTGTCTGTCTAGTCTTGTCTGTCTAGTCTTGTCTGTCTAGTCTTGTCTGTCTAGTCTTGTCTGTCTAGTCTTGTCTGTCTAGTCTTGTCTGTCTAGTCTTGTCTGTCTAGTCTTGTCTGTCTAGTCTTGTCTGTCTAGTCTTGTCTGTCTAGTCTTGTCTGTCTAGTCTTGTCTGTCTAGTCTTGTCTGTCTAGTCTTGTCTGTCTAGTCTTGTCTGTCTAGTCTTGTCTGTCTAGTCTTGTCTGTCTAGTCTTGTCTGTCTAGTCTTGTCTGTCTAGTCTTGTCTGTCTAGTCTTGTCTGTCTAGTCTTGTCTGTCTAGTCTTGTCTGTCTAGTCTTGTCTGTCTAGTCTTGTCTGTCTAGTCTTGTCTGTCTAGTCTTGTCTGTCTAGTCTTGTCTGTCTAGTCTTGTCTGTCTAGTCTTGTCTGTCTAGTCTTGTCTGTCTAGTCTTGTCTGTCTAGTCTTGTCTGTCTAGTCTTGTCTGTCTAGTCTTGTCTGTCTAGTCTTGTCTGTCTAGTCTTGTCTGTCTAGTCTTGTCTGTCTAGTCTTGTCTGTCTAGTCTTGTCTGTCTAGTCTTGTCTGTCTAGTCTTGTCTGTCTAGTCTTGTCTGTCTAGTCTTGTCTGTCTAGTCTTGTCTGTCTAGTCTTGTCTGTCTAGTCTTGTCTGTCTAGTCTTGTCTGTCTAGTCTTGTCTGTCTAGTCTTGTCTGTCTAGTCTTGTCTGTCTAGTCTTGTCTGTCTAGTCTTGTCTGTCTAGTCTTGTCTGTCTAGTCTTGTCTGTCTAGTCTTGTCTGTCTAGTCTTGTCTGTCTAGTCTTGTCTGTCTAGTCTTGTCTGTCTAGTCTTGTCTGTCTAGTCTTGTCTGTCTAGTCTTGTCTGTCTAGTCTTGTCTGTCTAGTCTTGTCTGTCTAGTCTTGTCTGTCTAGTCTTGTCTGTCTAGTCTTGTCTGTCTAGTCTTGTCTGTCTAGTCTTGTCTGTCTAGTCTTGTCTGTCTAGTCTTGTCTGTCTAGTCTTGTCTGTCTAGTCTTGTCTGTCTAGTCTTGTCTGTCTAGTCTTGTCTGTCTAGTCTTGTCTGTCTAGTCTTGTCTGTCTAGTCTTGTCTGTCTAGTCTTGTCTGTCTAGTCTTGTCTGTCTAGTCTTGTCTGTCTAGTCTTGTCTGTCTAGTCTTGTCTGTCTAGTCTTGTCTGTCTAGTCTTGTCTGTCTAGTCTTGTCTGTCTAGTCTTGTCTGTCTAGTCTTGTCTGTCTAGTCTTGTCTGTCTAGTCTTGTCTGTCTAGTCTTGTCTGTCTAGTCTTGTCTGTCTAGTCTTGTCTGTCTAGTCTTGTCTGTCTAGTCTTGTCTGTCTAGTCTTGTCTGTCTAGTCTTGTCTGTCTAGTCTTGTCTGTCTAGTCTTGTCTGTCTAGTCTTGTCTGTCTAGTCTTGTCTGTCTAGTCTTGTCTGTCTAGTCTTGTCTGTCTAGTCTTGTCTGTCTAGTCTTGTCTGTCTAGTCTTGTCTGTCTAGTCTTGTCTGTCTAGTCTTGTCTGTCTAGTCTTGTCTGTCTAGTCTTGTCTGTCTAGTCTTGTCTGTCTAGTCTTGTCTGTCTAGTCTTGTCTGTCTAGTCTTGTCTGTCTAGTCTTGTCTGTCTAGTCTTGTCTGTCTAGTCTTGTCTGTCTAGTCTTGTCTGTCTAGTCTTGTCTGTCTAGTCTTGTCTGTCTAGTCTTGTCTGTCTAGTCTTGTCTGTCTAGTCTTGTCTGTCTAGTCTTGTCTGTCTAGTCTTGTCTGTCTAGTCTTGTCTGTCTAGTCTTGTCTGTCTAGTCTTGTCTGTCTAGTCTTGTCTGTCTAGTCTTGTCTGTCTAGTCTTGTCTGTCTAGTCTTGTCTGTCTAGTCTTGTCTGTCTAGTCTTGTCTGTCTAGTCTTGTCTGTCTAGTCTTGTCTGTCTAGTCTTGTCTGTCTAGTCTTGTCTGTCTAGTCTTGTCTGTCTAGTCTTGTCTGTCTAGTCTTGTCTGTCTAGTCTTGTCTGTCTAGTCTTGTCTGTCTAGTCTTGTCTGTCTAGTCTTGTCTGTCTAGTCTTGTCTGTCTAGTCTTGTCTGTCTAGTCTTGTCTGTCTAGTCTTGTCTGTCTAGTCTTGTCTGTCTAGTCTTGTCTGTCTAGTCTTGTCTGTCTAGTCTTGTCTGTCTAGTCTTGTCTGTCTAGTCTTGTCTGTCTAGTCTTGTCTGTCTAGTCTTGTCTGTCTAGTCTTGTCTGTCTAGTCTTGTCTGTCTAGTCTTGTCTGTCTAGTCTTGTCTGTCTAGTCTTGTCTGTCTAGTCTTGTCTGTCTAGTCTTGTCTGTCTAGTCTTGTCTGTCTAGTCTTGTCTGTCTAGTCTTGTCTGTCTAGTCTTGTCTGTCTAGTCTTGTCTGTCTAGTCTTGTCTGTCTAGTCTTGTCTGTCTAGTCTTGTCTGTCTAGTCTTGTCTGTCTAGTCTTGTCTGTCTAGTCTTGTCTGTCTAGTCTTGTCTGTCTAGTCTTGTCTGTCTAGTCTTGTCTGTCTAGTCTTGTCTGTCTAGTCTTGTCTGTCTAGTCTTGTCTGTCTAGTCTTGTCTGTCTAGTCTTGTCTGTCTAGTCTTGTCTGTCTAGTCTTGTCTGTCTAGTCTTGTCTGTCTAGTCTTGTCTGTCTAGTCTTGTCTGTCTAGTCTTGTCTGTCTAGTCTTGTCTGTCTAGTCTTGTCTGTCTAGTCTTGTCTGTCTAGTCTTGTCTGTCTAGTCTTGTCTGTCTTAGTCTTGTCTGTCTAGTCTTGTCTGTCTAGTCTTGTCTGTCTAGTCTTGTCTGTCTAGTCTTGTCTGTCTAGTCTTGTCTGTCTAGTCTTGTCTGTCTAGTCTTGTCTGTCTAGTCTTGTCTGTCTAGTCTTGTCTGTCTAGTCTTGTCTGTCTAGTCTTGTCTGTCTAGTCTTGTCTGTCTAGTCTTGTCTGTCTAGTCTTGTCTGTCTAGTCTTGTCTGTCTAGTCTTGTCTGTCTAGTCTTGTCTGTATGGTCTTGTCTGTCTAGTCTTGCCTCTCTAGTCTTGCCTCTCTAGTCTTGCCTGTCTAGTCTTGCCTGTCTAGTATTTTCTGTCTAGTCTTGTCTGTCTAGTCTTGTCTGTCTAGTCTTGTCTGTCTGGTCTTGTATGTCTAGTCTTGTATGTCTAGTCTTGTAGGTTTAGTCCTGTTAGTTTAGTCTTATCTATCTAGTCTTGTCTGTCCAGTCTTGTCTGTCTAACCTCGACTGTCTAATCTTGTCTATCTAGTCCTGTCTGTCTAGTCTTGTCTTCTGCCTGTCTCTAGTCTTCTGCCTGTTAACACATGTATGTCGAGTCATATCTCTCGATACAGTTCTCTAGTTTTCTACATCTTTTCTTGTCTGTAATTCTATTGTTTTCCTTCTAGTCTTTTATTTTTAGTCTTTTGTGTCTATTCTTCTCTACCTGCTCTTGTTTCATTAATTTACCTAACTAGTTGTTTGTTTCCTCATTCCTAAGATAATATGCTTAGTAATTTCGACTTTTATTTCATATAATTCCACTCGAGTCATTTGATATTATCAGAACAAGTCTGTAGCCTCTCGCCGAGCCGGGCTCCAAGTTTGCAATTCTCCTCGGTAATCTCCTCCTGTCATATAAATTTAATTACATAAGACATAATTAAGTAATTTATATCGTTGTCTATGTAAACAGCGAAGTAATTTTAGCAATTTGCATCTCGAGTTCTACGGCGCTGGTGGCACCGCCGCCGACCCCCTATTTACTTAATACATTGGGGCCGCACACTCTTCTCGCTCTCGGCAGGGGCGCGCCCGGCCGCACACATAAACTCGGTCGACGCAATCGCCGCTAATTGTCGAACAATTTCCGCAAGTGCCACTCGCCCCGAATTGTTTTCCAAATATTCAGTGCAAGCGACAAAAAGTTGCCACAACCAAATCCAAACTGCCAACTTACTTTATGTAAATTGATTATATTTTACTGTTCCCCGTTGCAAAGTAATATAGAATTCCTAATTTAATTCAACACTAAAACTGATTTGGATTGTCTAAACGTATTAGAATATTCCCATAAAATATTAAACAGAGCAGAGATAAGATTTGATAAATGAAACAAAACTAGACAGATGACGCCCGACAGACATGAATCGGCAGACGAAACTAGACTGACAAGACTAGAAAGACGAAGCTAGATAGACAAGACTAGACAGACAAAGATAGACTAAACAAATAAGACTAGACAGATATCTTATGTATTTTGTCTAGGTTTGCTCCTTACCTTGTACCTAACTGTTTAGAGTAGGCCTGGGCAAATAGCTGCCCGTGGGTCACATGCAGCCCGCGTCGACGTTTTAGGCGGCCAACTGAGCGTTTTATAAACAACTTTTAAACAAAAATTGGTTTTGTGATTGTGTCCCACCAAAATATTATATTTACTTTATAATGATATTTTATTATTATTTTTATTATTATTTTGATATTTACTTTATTATCTACCTGCCACTATTTTATAGACATTGCAGACATTTACGGGTGTTGAAAATATTTCGTTTTGCAAGCGATATATATTGTCCACTATGAGAAAACTTAGTATGTATTGTTGTATCTTCTTCTTCTTCTATAGCTCTACAGCCCTGGGTGGGCATTGGCTTGCGTTACAACATCCTCTCATCTCTCCCTGCTGTTAACCGATTGCAGCCAGTTTCTCACACCTAATATCTTTAGGTCGTCGTTTTATCTCGCCATCTCTTACGTGGTCTACCCCGAGCTCTTCTTTCATGTGGACTCCAGTTCGTCAGTATTTTCCATCCTCGGGTGCTTTCCATACGCATAACATGTCCAAACCATTGTAACCGGTTTATATGCCTTACGATGTCCGCTCCTCCAATTAGTCTTTTCAGTTCATGGTTCATTCTGCATCTCCATGTACCACAGTTTTCCTGTGCGGGGCCAAAGATTATGCGTAATATGATTCTTTCGCAGACTCGTAGTGCGTTTTCGTTGATCGTAGATATGCTCCATGTTTCACACGCGTATGTTATGACGGGTCTAATGAGTGTGTTATAGATCTTTAACTTTGATTTGACTCTTAGAAGCTTCTCTCCCAGTAGCTTCTTATTCGCGTAATAAGCTCACTTTCCTGCTACAATTCTCTCACTGATTTCTTCGCTGATTCTGTTGTTGTTAGTTATTTTCGACCCTAGGTAAGAGGAGGTTCTGACTTCTTCGAAATTAAATTGTTGCATCTAGACGAGTTATATATGCAACGGTCACCGGTATACAAATAACTATTAAAATACAAAAAAAAATATATGTGGCCGGCGGTCAAATTTTTATACGTGATGCGGCCCAAAAACCAAAAGATTTGCCAACCCCTAGATTAGAGTAACTAATAAGCCTAGTCGAATATGTTTAAAATTGCTTATTTCTTGTCTATTGAAAACCCTAGCGAAAACAATAGATTAAAGCAGGTTCTTTAAAAAAACGACTTAAATTGAGAATCACAATAAAAAAAAATACAGAAAATTTTTTATTCAAAATTTTGAAAATTCGACTAAATATTTAACAAATTAATGAGCAATTTAACAAAAGAAATCTGATACTGATCTGAAACTTTGTTCTATATCGTTCTTTATTCAATATTAATTATAAAAAAGGCCAAAAATTAAAAATATTACGAACATGGCTAAAAGAGGCTAAAAGATTTGATTAAAAAATCTTAATAGACAAGACAGACAGAACTGTAAACAGACAAGACTAAAACAGCCTAAAACAAGACTAAAACAACTGTAAACAGACAGACAAAACTAGATAGAAAGGACTAGAAGGATAGGACTAAACTAAGAATATTAGACGGATAGGGCTAGACATAAACGACTAGGCAGACAAAATTAGAGAGAAAAATCTAGACCAGTGCTTCTCAAACTTTTTTTGTCGTGGCACCCTTATCGAGCTTAAAAAAATCTCGCGGCACCCTTGTCGGGGTACAAACCCTGTCGGGCCCTTCCGGTGCTTATTCGTTCCCAACAGAAACAAAGCCAAACAATGTGAAGTAGCTAGGATCAAATGTCCTTATTTTGCTCGGATTATTTTTTGGTCGTGAGTTGCGTTTTCGCGAAAGATTTAGACTCGCAGGTGTCTGCTGAGATATTTCGTCTCCTTCGACGATGCTGGTTGTCATTGAATTGGTTGGTTCAGAAGCTTCAGTGAGTTCATCACCTTTCCGTTTTAAAGACCCAGATTTTAGCCAATTGTCCATAATTCAGCAATAAAAGTTGTAACTCAAATTCGTTTACCTCCTCATGTAATTTGCTTTTAACATTTTCTTACATTTCTTGATTATTGCTGCGGCACCCCAGGCATACGCTCGCGGCACCCCAGGGATACCCTCGCGGCACCCAGTTTGAGAACCACTGATCTAGACAGACGGGACTAGATAGACTAGACATACTAAAGGACACAAACAAGAATAGATAACCATGAATAGACATCTCACAGAAATCTCTAGCAGCAATCTCACTAGGTTTTATATTATTTTTAATATCTAATAAATGGACGAGGAATTAAACAAGAAAATTTGATACTGATCTCAAAATTTTTCTAGATCGTTCAGTATTTAATAAAAACTTAGCGAAAAAAATAACTGAAATTACAAAATGTTTCAGACATTAATAGGCCAAGAGATAAAATAAGATGAAATGTATAGTCTACATACAAGACTAAATATACAAGACTTGACAGACAGGACCTCGAGAAACCAGAAGAGTCAAACAAGGCTAGGCAGACAAAACTAGACAGACGGCACAAGTCAGAGAGAACTAGGCAGATAAGACTAAACAATGCATTCATTCAACACATAAAAGAATAGACACATACATTTAGACAGAAAAGTCTAGCCACACAAGACTAGATATACAAAAACAGATAGACAAAGCTACTCACATAGACAGATAGGACTATAAAGGCAAAAGTAAATATGCGAGACTACACAGATAAAACTAGCCAAGAGAGACAAAACTAGACAAACAAGACTGCGTGGGCAAACCTATAGAGACAAGACCAGCTAGTCCAGACTAAATAGACAAGACTCCACAGACAAGACTTGTCTGACAAGACAAAGAAAGAAGTCAATAATAGTCAGACAAGACTAGATAGACAAGACTAGTCAAACAAAAGTAGACAGAGAAGACTATATAGGCAATACTAAACAGACAAGAGTAGATTTATAAAACGACAAAATAACTAGTCAGACAAGACCAGCAAGGCAGGTCTAAACATACAAAAGTAGACAAATAAGACTAGATTTTATATTATATTTGTTATTTTCGTTATTATGTTTACTAAATATAAAAGGAATTTAACAAAAAATGTGATACTGATTTGAAAATATTTTCTTGATCGTTCTACTGTACTACAAAAATTGACCAGAATTATAGTGTATTAAAGGACAAGTTCAGTAAGCGCGATTTTACAGCACGCGTCCAAGTTTGGTAGCGTAGCGAGGAGTTTTCTAACGGACAAGTGCTGAAAACGCCTTAGGAACGAGTTTTTTATAATACCTTTTTTATTTTGCGTCCTTGCAAATGCTCCATGCTATTTCTAGCTGAAGTTGTATCGCACTCGGCGAGGCATAACCGCACGCATATGAGTGCTGTTATGCTGTCCATTACAGACGCAAAGTAGAAAAAAATTATTATAGAATTGAAAGTAGGAGATTATCACTACTATATCTTCAAATCTGTCAGTAGCTGGAATTACACTGATATCTTCTGTTGGCACACTTTGGCACACTTTGCTCGAGATGCATTGTTTGGACCGTTCGCTACGTCAAAGGAAGTTACGGGAATGGTCAAGACCAACTTTTGGCAGGAGCTAAAGGCCAACAGATATTATGAAAGATTAAAGAAAATAAAATTAGAATTTGTGTATTTACTACCTTAGAGTCCAAGATAAGGAAATCTCGTCGGCTCCTCATCCAACGGGAACTCTTATCTGAAAGCAAACTGACATGGATGAGGAGCCGACGAGATTTTCATATCTTGGACTCGACAAGACTAAACAGATAATACTAGAAAGACAGGACTTAGCAGGTGAGACTTGACTGACAAGACTAGACAAATAAAACTAGATTTTGAGGAGGTTTGAAGGCCAAAAATTGGTAAAAGCTAAGTTTAGAATAGTAGTTTTGTCTCTGTTTGACTAGTGTAACTTGACTAAAACGAGCTGAAATTATATATAAAAATTATGCCTGGTTTACTAAAATTTCTGCAAAAATTCTAAAATCTGAAACAAAGTAAAGAATACATGAATTTTCGCTTAAATTGGGCACAAACTACATATGTGCAACACTTTGTCATCAGTATAAGTTGGTTGAAACAACTAATTTTTAATTTCAGACCAATTTACTAGAAACATGTCTAATTTGTAAACTTATTAAAGGCGAAATGTAGCCTGTATATATAAATATATTCAACCTGCTTGTAGCTTTATATGTCTTATTAAGACTACATCAATCAATCAAATCCCATGTTGAAACAACTACTTCCCTGGTTAGTGCCACGCAAGATATTGAATTATACAATAGGTATTTGCATGTTATTACCAGCCCCCAGTGCATTTTCATGTCTCTAAATGAGTACTAGATAAATAACATTGTTTTCATTTTTTTCTCTTTAACTGATGTGAATAGCCATCTGCGCATTTCGAGATACTAGAGCATATCCCTCATCAGTGCAGCTTTGCTGTTTTGAACTTGAACACTTCGTGCATGACTGGCGAGGTTTTACATACGGACCATCGGTTTTAATCGCGATGTTGTCGATACAGGTTCTAGTGGCTGGATGGCTTAGCGTTTTCATTGCTATTACTGTGTTGAAGGATTGTATCATTGACTGAAGTTGGCGGAGCTATCATGATGCTTTTGAAGAATTGATGTTGAAGTCCCCCATAATTATGTATTGTTTATTTTACATTCGAGGAAATAATTTTCTGCTATTCGTTCTATGTCGAATCTGAGTGAAAATTTGTAGAGCTTCTGCAGAAAATTGCGACTCCCCTCATGTGCACCTTCCATCCTGCAGAATTTGGCGGCTCATTGAAAGTGTGTAATTTTACAAAGTACACACATTAAATGTGTGTAATTTGTGTGTTAACAATTGAAATATCTCTTTTTTGCGCCATTTTATTCATTGATGCGTTTTACATATTCCATGCGAAAAGTGTACATGTGAATAAACCACAAGTCAACTTAAAAAGCAATGAAAAGTGCATGAGTCCTTGACTTATGCCTCTTTCAAGTGGGAAACGAAGTTGCGTGAAACGAAGCGCATCTGTCAGATATGACATAACATCACTTTATCGTGAGCTTGCTGAAAATGCTTTTAGACCTAGAAAAAGAGTCTCTGATTTTTTCTATATCGTTCTGTATTCAATATTAATTATAAAAAAGGCCAAAAATTAAAAATATTACAAACATGGCTAAAAGAGGCTAAAAGATTTGATTAAAAAATCTTAATAGACAAGACAGACAGAACTGTAAACAGACAAGACTAAAACAGCCTAAAACAAGACTAAAACAACTGTAAACAGAGAGACAAAACTAGATAGAAAGGACTAGAAGGATAAGACTAAACTAAGAATATTAGACAGATAGGGCTAGACATAAACGAGTAGGCAGACAAAATTAGAGAGAAAAATCTAGACCAGTGCTTCTCAAACTTTTTTTGTCGTGGCACCCTTATCGAGCTTAAAAAAATCTCGCGGCACCCTTGTCGGGCTACAAACCCTGTCGGGCCCTTCCGGTGCTTATTCGTTCCCAACAGAAACAAAGCCAAACAATGTGAAGTAGCTAGGATCAAATGTCCTTATTTTGCTCGGATTATTTTTTGGTCGTGAGTTGCGTTTTCGCGAAAGATTTAGACTCGCAGGTGTCTGCTGAGATATTTCGTCTCCTTCGACGATGCTGGTTGTCATTGAATTGGTTGGTTCAGAAGCTTCAGTGAGTTCATCACCTTTCCGTTTTAAAGACCCAGATTTTAGCCAATTGTCCATAATTCAGCAATAAAAGTTGAAACTCAAATTCGTTTACCTCCTCATGTAATTTGCTTTTAACATTTTCTTACATTTCTTGATTATTGCTGCGGCACCCCAGGCATACGCTCGCGGCACCCCAGGGATACGCTCGCGGCACCCAGTTTGAGAACCACTGATCTAGACAGACGGGACTAGATAGACTAGACATACTAAAGGACACAGACAAGAATAGATAACCATGAATAGACATATCACAGAAATCTCTAGCAGCAATCTCACTAGGTTTTATATTATTTTTAATATCTAATAAATGGACGAGGAATTAAACAAGAAAATTTGATACTGATCTCAAAATTTTTCTAGATCGTTCAGTATTTAATAAAAACTTAGCGAAAAAAATAACTGAAATTATAAAATGATTCAGACATTAATAGGCCAATAGATAAAACAAGATGAAATGTATAGTCTACATACAAGACTAAATATACAAGACTTGACAGACAGGACTTTCGACAAACAAGAAGAGTCAAACAAGGTTAGGCAGACAAAACTAGACAGACGGCACAAGTCAGAGAGAACTAGGCAGATAAGACTAAACAATGCATTCATTCAACACATAAAAGAATAGACACATAAATTTAGACAGAAAAGTCTAGCCACACAAGACTAGATATACAAAAACAGATAGACAAAGCTACTCACAGACAGATAGGACTATAAAGGCAAAAGTAAATATGCGAGACTACACAGATAAAACTAGCCAAGAGAGACAAAACTAGACAAACAAGACTGCGTGGGCAAAACTATAGAGACAAGACCAGCTAGTCCAGACTAAATAGACAAGACTCGACAGACAAGACTTGTCTGACAAGACAAAGAAAGAAGTCAATAATAGACAGACAAGACTAGATAGACAAGACTAGTCAAACAAAAGTAGACAGAGAAGACTATATAGGCAATACTAAACAGACAAGAGTAGATTTATAAAACGATAAAATAACTAGTCAGACAAGACCAGCAAGGCAGGTCTAAACATACAAAAGTAGACAAATAAGACTAGATTTTATATTATATTTGTTATTTTCGTTATTATGTTTACTAAATATAAAAGGAATTTAACAAAAAATGTGATTATGATTTGAAAATCTTTTCTTGATCGTTCTACTGTTCTACAAAAATTGACAACAATTATAGTGTATTAAAGGACAAGTTCAGTAAGCGCGATTTTACAGCACGCGTCCAAGTTTGGTAGCGTAGCGAGGAGTTTTCTAACGGACAAGTGCTGGAAACGCCTTAGGAACGAGTTTTTTATATTACTTTTTATTTTGCGTCCTTTTATGCTATTTCTAAATAAAAAAATAGCCGATAGATATTGAGGAAGTTGTATCGCACTCGGCGAGCCATAACCGCACGCATATGAGTGCTGTTATGCTGTCCATTACAGACGCAAAGTAGAAAAAAATTATTATAGAATTGAAAGTAGGAGATTATCACTACTATATCTTCAAATCTGTCAGTAGCTGGAATTACACTGATATCTTCTGTTGGCACACTTTGGCACACTTTGCTCGAGATGCATTGTTTGGGCCGTTCGCTACGTCAAAGGAAGTAACGGGAATGGTCAAGACCAACTTTTGGCAGGAGCTAAAGGCCAACAGATATTATGAAAGATTAAAGAAAATAAAATTAGAATTTGTGTATTTACTACCTTAGAGTCCAAGATAAGGAAATCTCGTCGGCTCCTCATCCAACGGGAACTCTTATCTGAAAGCAAACTGACATGGATGAGGAGCCGACGAGATTTTCATATCTTGGACTCGACAAGACTAAACAGATAATACTAGAAAGACAGGACTTAGCAGGTGAGACTTGACTGACAAGACTAGACAAATAAAACTAGATTTTGAGGAGGTTTGAAGGCCAAAAATTGGTAAAAGCTAAGTTTAGAATAGTAGTTTTGTCTCTGTTTGACTAGTGTAACTTGACTAAAACGAGCTGAAATTATATATAAAAATTATGCCTGGTTTACTAAAATTTCTGCAAAAATTCTAAAATCTGAAACAAAGTAAAGAATACATGAATTTTCGCTTAAATTGGGCACAAACTACATATGTGCAACACTTTGTCATCAGTATAAGTTGGTTGAAACAACTAATTTTTAATTTCAGACCAATTTACTAGAAACATGTCTAATTTGTAAACTTATTAAAGGCGAAATGTAGCCTGTATATATAAATATATTCAACCTGCTTGTAGCTTTATATGTCTTATTAAGACTACATCAATCAATCAAATCCCATGTTGAAACAACTACTTCCCTGGTTAGTGCCACGCAAGATATTGAATTATACAATAGGTATTTGCATGTTATTACCAGCCCCCAGTGCATTTTCATGTCTCTAAATGAGTACTAGATAAATAACATTGTTTTCATTTTCTTCTCTTTAACTGATGTGAATAGCCATCTGCGCATTTCGAGATACTAGAGCATATCCCTCATCAGTGCAGCTTTGCTGTTTTGAACTTGAACACTTCGTGCATGACTGGCGAGGTTTTACATACGGACCATCGGTTTTAATCGCGATGTTGTCGATACAGGTTCTAGTGGCTGGATGGCTTAGCGTTTTCATTGCTATTACTGTGTTGAAGGATTGTATCATTGACTGAAGTTGGCGGAGCTATCATGATGCTTTTGAAGAATTGATGTTGAAGTCCCCCATAATTATGTATTGTTTATTTTACATTCGAGGAAATAATTTTCTGCTATTCGTTCTATGTCGAATCTGAGTGAAAATTTGTAGAGCTTCTGCAGAAAATTGCGACTCCCCTCATGTGCACCTTCCATCCTGCAGAATTTGGCGGCTCATTGAAAGTGTGTAATTTTACAAAGTACACACATTAAATGTGTGTAATTTGTGTGTTAACAATTGAAATATCTCTTTTTTGCGCCATTTTATTCATTGATGCGTTTTACATATTCCATGCGAAAAGTGTACATGTGAATAAACCACAAGTCAACTTAAAAAGCAATGAAAAGTGCATGAGTCCTTGACTTATGCCTCTTTCAAGTGGGAAACGAAGTTGCGTGAAACGAAGCGCATCTGTCAGATATGACATAACATCACTTTATCGTGAGCTTGCTGAAAATGCTTTTAGACCTAGAAAAAGAGTCTCTGATGGCAGGAATAGTAAAAACTAAAAACATAATAAAATAAAATAAGCCAAAATTGCTTGAAAATGATGATTAACTAACTAAAAATTTTGGACAAATGCCTTTTTCGAAATGATCCCTTGATCATTTGGAAAATGGCAGAAGTCCAAAATTTTTACTTCAAAATATCTTGATTAAAATTGTTCTTTTTTAATAAATAAATATTCCAAAAAGCGTGTATATTTTTTATTTAACAACCTCTATATTCAGTTTCTTTAGCATCAATGACTTTTAACAAAAAACATATTTTTGTTGATACTGAAAAGTTTTTATTCATTGACTCATGTCCTTTTCAAAATGACGGGTTCAATTGTTCGTCGCTTTTCCAATGTTCCGTTAATATCAGCTATTCGCATTCCTGATTTCCTTGTTACATAGGTTCTCCTATTGATTGCACGTTAGGTTTTAATTTAACGTTTGTGTTTCACCAATATTAAATTATCATTTAAATCAATAACCTGCAACTAAGTTCATGTCTTTCTAAACAAACTTCAAATTAAAACCTAATCTCGCCAGTCATGTACGATGTGTAAGTGTCCAATTTATAATTCAAAAGAGCAAAGCTGCACTGATGAGAGATAAATCTCGAAACGGGCCTGCAGATGGCTAATCACTTAAGTTAAATGCAAATAAATGATCTTATTGTTATCTAGTAAACAATGTTATTCATCTTGTACTCGTTTAGTGAATAGCATGAAAATGTACTGGCTGCTGGTAATAACATGTAAATACCTGTTGTATAATTCATTATCCTGCGGGGCATCAACATGGGATTTCTTTAGCAGTAAGCTTTAATAAGACTTAATATTATCGAGCTACAAACAGGTTGTATATACAGTGTCCGCGGGTGGGGGAGCCAATAGGGTAAAAATCTTTATTTTTCATTTTACGACCAAAAGTTATTCTTTATAAAAAGTTCTACTTGTTGCGAAAATGAATTGACGATAAGAAAATTTTAGACCAAATGTACGGGGTGTTTAGAATAGGGTACGTAGAAGAATTAGGAAATTATAAAAATGCTTCAAGAGATAAGTACCATTATTTATTATTTTTTACAAAAAATTTATAAAAAAAGTTGTTTATAAACCTAACCTAGAGTTTGAATACAAATTTTGAAAAAAAAGATCGAATTTTTAATAATAAAATATTTACAGAGAATTTTATTTATTTGCATTTTACAATTTATCAGATCATTGGCTCATATTCTATAGAGGGAAATTTAAACCAGCGATTGTATTTAAACATTTTGAACATTTTGTCTTACCATTTATTAATACATTATAGGCATAAACGTACAGGCATTACGTCTATTTACGTAATAACTTGTTTTGGCAACAAGACATATTAAAATGTCTAATTTGAGAAATTCACAACTGAAATTTATTATATTGTGATATTAGGCGAACGGACCGACGCACTATGCTAAAAAGTGGCACATAGCCTTACGTTTTAACTAATTATGCAAAATTTGGCTAATCTCACTAGTCTAGAACTAGCTATAATTGATTTGAAATATTCTGCGCAAGATTTTGACAAGCTTTAACACACACATATACACACGAATTTTGCCAAGTTCGCACGGACTAATTATAAGGTATTTACTAAGTCCCAGCAAAATTTAGCTAATCTACTTTGGCTGGAACTACCCCAAAATTAGTCTTTAAAATAAAGACTACTTTTAGTCACAGCCGATTATAATTCCTCTAGTTGTTAGTGTAAAAATCAAAACTAAAACCTTAATAAACGCTATTTATGTTACACTTTACTTTTCAGACATAAATCATCTAGGTAAATAATAGAAAATCAAAACCGGCTTTATTACGACCAGACAGACAAGACTAGTGGAACAAGCCTAGACGAACAAGATTGAACGGACAAGACTAGATAGGCAAAACAAGATAAACAACTCTTGACAGGCGAGAATAGACAGAGAAACTAGACTACAAGACTAGATAAACCAGATTAGACAGACAAGGCTAGACAGACAAAAATAGATCGAAAAATCTACACAGACAAGATTAGACAGATCAGACTGGATTTTTAATGGTTTTACAGACAAGATTAGATGGGCAAGGCTGGTGGGAAAAGACTGAACGAGCAAGGATAGCCAGACAAGACTACACAGGCAAGACTAGACACACAAGTCTTAATAGAGAAGACTAGACATTCAAGATTAGACTGATGAGACTAGACAGTTTACACTGGATTTTTAAAGAGTTTTTTATGCTGTCGATAAGTAAATGGTTAAATAAATACGATCTAATTTATTAAAGTGTGAATGATGTAGTTTGAAAAGTTTATTTGAGGACGTGAAAAGGGAGCCGCTAGATAAAACTAAAACGCCGGACAAAGGGATCAATCGAGCTGAATCTTATAAAAATGAGATAGCTGCAATAAAAGACGAGAGGAATAAAAAAAACTGCACCGAATTGCCGACATAAAATTCACTTCGGCGATAAAGAAAATTCCCGATTTAGTATTGATTTTATTTATTTATTTCATGTACTTTTCTTTCTATTCTCTACTGTCTAGTTGTGTGTATCTAGTTTTGTCTGTCTAATCTTGTCAATTTAGTCTTTTCGGACTTGTATTGTCTGACTAGTCTTGTCTGTCCAGTCTTTTCTGTCTAGTCTTGTCTGTCTAGTAATGTCTGTCTAGTTTTGTCTCTATAATCTTGTCTGTCTAGTCTTGTCTGTCTAGTCTAGTCTGTCTAGTCCTGTCTCTCTAGTCTTGCCTGTCTAATTTTATCTGTCTAGTCTTGTCTGTCTAGTGTTGTCTGTCTAGTCTTGTCAGTATAGTTACGTCTATCTATTCTTGTATGCCTAATCTTGTCCATTTAGTCTTGTCTATCGAGTCTTTTATATGTAGACATGTCTCTCTAGTCTTATTTGTCTAGTCTTGTATGTCTAATCTTGTCTGTCTAGTCTTATCTGTCTAGCTTTTTCTTTTGAATTTTATCAAACTGGTCTTACCATTCTAGTCTTTTATGTTTAATATTCTTTGTCAAGTCTTGTGCGTCTAATATTTTCATAATAAACATCAAGAACCCTCACCGATGAAATTGTCAGCAATTAATAATTCCTGCGAAAGAAGCCTTAATAAACGCGACGAGTATCCAAGTTTTAATGAGACGACGAGGATGTTATTAAAATGATCTCTGGTTTGTTCTAGGTGTCCCGTTCGATTCGAGCTCCGTCTGGTTCGGCGGCAGCGGCGGTTCCCGCTCGTCCTGGCGCCCAAGGTAAGACCACCCCCGAACACCACGTCACGTGGCGCGGTTGAGCGAGCCGAAAGCTCGTTCCGTATTGTAATTAAAACGGAACAGGGGATCTTAGATCACCCGTGCTCAACCCTATCATTAATTCAACAGAGAATTATTTTCAACGTTCTCTATTAAGGTTCATTTTAATAAATATTAGAGATAAAAGTAATGCGTTGTAGATTCAGTTACGATTATGTGGAAGAGATTAAAGTGGGCAAGTTGAGGCAGAAAATAGTAGACATTGAGAACCAAATGGATAAGACAAGATGGATAAAACATGAAAAACATGACGGATAAGACTAGACAAAGCTAGATGGATAAAACTAGACGGACAATAGATAGTAAAGTAATGGGTGAGGTGAGTACAGGGTGAGTGAAACTCTATAAATAAGAGAAAGAAAAACGATAGACTATATGTGAAAAGAGGTTTTCAAATTGGATTGAGTAAGTTCCATTTTAAGATCTTTTCAATATGCCAAAATATACAGGGTGTTTCGAAAATCATATACGCATTTCGCATGCATATATTTATTAAACTTTACACATATATTTACGAACCTCTCAAGTTTACATTACATATGTTCAATATGTCCTCCATCAGCGACACGAAGAATATTACACCGATACTCAAATTCCTCCCTCACTCAGGCAAACATGTCCTTCGTCACCGATGTTATGGCAGTACGGATCAGTTTTCAACTCTTCCAGATTCTGTGGGAGTGGTGGTACATAAATGTTGTCTTTAACGAAACTCCACAGGAACAAGTCACAGAGTGTCAAATCTGGTTACCGTGGAGCCTAGCTGAGACATGCTAAGTTGTCAGCTCCTTGACAACCAATCCAACGGTTCGGTAGAGTTCCAGTCTGATATTCACGCACTTGACGACTCCAGTGAGGAGGTTCATATTCGTACGTCTTAAAGTTTAATAAACATATGCATGCGAAATACGTAAATTCTTTTTCAAACACACTCTACATAGTTATGCGTCTAGAAAAACATATTTCGTTGACTTCATTCCTTCATTTTCCAAATATGGAAAAATATGCAAATTCAGCTTAAACTGGACCTTGATCAATCCCATTTAAGAACCTTGTTTCTGATTTTTTCTATCGCTTTTCCTTTTCTTATAATAGAGCTCCGACATCGGGTTTCGCTGACCTTGTATATACAGTTAGGATTAATTGAAAGCAATTATAGAAGATCAAATAAGTCAAATAAGACTATATAGACAAAACTAGATGGATAAGACTTTTCTTTTAACGGAACGTAGTAAGCACCATAGGTTAACTAGTCACGTGCCCCCCTGAATTTCCCGAGCATCTAGGAACCGCTCCACGAATGACTTCAAGATGTCGTTTAATTGTATCTGCCTTACATCCTCCCTCCACCCCTCCTAGTGATTAGAGATTTGAATCCCCATATTGATTAGAGATTTGAGTACTGTTATATTTCTTGATTCATTTTCCACTGTTCCCCTTCTTTCACTGTCATGATGTTTGTGACCATATTAGTGGTTGTTGTCCAGTTGCTCTCCGTCTTAATCATTTGGTAGATCAGATCGATCGGCCCTAGTTTGAGAGTGGTTTTGTTTTCCTACGCTGCTCTTTCCGGTATTCATCTATCACATTCGAAGGGGGTGTGTCGAGCGCTGTCCGCAAGGCCACAGTACTCGCAAGGGCTATCACTTGTTCTGCGGATGTTATGCAGGTAGTCCCTAAAGCATCCATGTCCGATTAGTACTTTATATAGTTTACTTTAGTAGATTATTTCACCTGCTTTCGTAACACCCATCGCTCGACGTCAGAGATAAGAATTCTGGTCCTTGGTCATATTCGACAACCGCCACTTGCTATGCCGGATATGTTCGTGCCCTGCCAGCCTTTTTTTTCCACTTTTTGTGCAATCGTTGCTTGTTCTCGGTTGGTAGAGTCCCTGTCTTTCTCATACCATTAACTCTTTTGGTACTATACCAGCAAGTACAAGAAAGACCTTCGTTAGGACCGATGTAGATATGACTAGATGAATAAAACTATACGCACAATGACAATGTGGGCAAAACTAGACGGGCAAGACTTGACGGACAGCCCTAGAGGAACAAAACTAGATGGACAAGACTAGACGAACATGACTAGATAGACATCTTGTCTATTCTACTTGTTCCTCAAAGATCTTAACTAACTAGAGATGACCAAGGACGGTTGGCGCAAAGCTTGTAATTTCCCTGTTATTGGGTTAGTAGCATTGCGATTGTAATATTCACCATGGTGAATTCAAAATGTTCCACCAGTTAATAGAGTATACATGGATAAGCGATAAGTATTTTTTTATGTGACTATACCCAAGCCATTCTGTGCATCCAAATGCATAGGAATTTTTACATTGCTGTATAGATACACACCTCAATGTGTTAGGGATATCATTGTCGTTTTGTTCCTTTTTAGCATATTTCTACAACACTTCTACCTATTCTTAAAAGATACGCGATCGTGGTAACTTGGCACACGCATTCGCCTATCTACCTGGGCAGTTTCATAATTTCGTTAAGTCCGATTTTTTGTATTCTCTTTCTTTTTTGAAGGACATGAGAAATAATAAAGTAAACTAAAAAAGTTAGAGCAGCAACTGGAGTTGTCATAGCAGCTTTAAGACTTAAAAAAAAAATAAAGTCCATCAGATTTCTCAGCAAGGAATTTGGACCTCCAAGCAAGAGCTTGTCGCGACAATCATCATCATCAATCAGCCATTTGTGTCCACTGCTGGATCTCCCCGGATCACTGGAGGTCTGAATAGACCTCCCTTAGATTTCTCCATATCTCCCTATCTTGCGCCTTCCGCATCCAGTTTCCAGTGATGCGCTTAATATCGTCGGACCATCGTGTCGGGGGGCGTCCTCTGTTTCTGAATGCAAGTTGTCTGGGACGCCATTCTAGTATCCGTTTCATTCACCTAGCATCTGCTATTCTGGCAATGTGGCCGGCCCAGTTCCATTTCAGTGTTGTAATCCTTTCCACTGCACTTGTGACGCCTGTTCTTTGTCGTATTGATAGGTTTGGGACTTTATTTTGTAGTGATATTCCTAACATCGACCTCTCCATATCTCTTTGGCAGACTTGTATTTTTCTGAATGACCTTCGTGTTAGTGTCAGGTTTGTGTGCGTTTCTGCCCCATACGCCATTACGGGCAATACACATAGGTTGTATACCTTCCATTTGAGGCATATCGGAAGGTCGGATTTCAAGATATTTTTCAGTTTGGCAAACGTGGCCCAGGTTAAACTAATTCTTCTGGTGATCTCGGTCGTTTGATTATCGCGGCTTATTCGAATTTCGTGGCCAAGGTATTTGTAGGAGGGCACCTATTTAATTTGTATGTCGTTTACTGAGATATTACGACTTGCGACGAGGTTGTTAATGAATTGAATTTTGTTGGTATTTATCTTGAGTCTAACCTTGCGAGAGGACGCCTATAGCATCTCCAGCATCCGTGTAGCCTCGCCTAGGTCTTCCGCTATTATGACGATGTCGTCTGCAAATTTTAGAGGGCTCAGTTTTTCGCAGTTTATATTGATGCTTTTGTTTCCCAGCCCAAATACTTACTCATGTACTCTAATAACGCCGTGAATAGTTTTGGGGAGATTGTATCTCCTTGGCGTACTTTCCGCGTTTTACTCTGAACTTGTTGGTATTCTCGTGTAGTTTTGCGCTGAGAGTTGGCTTTTCATAAGTTGCGTTTATTTGTGTGGAGTAGCGGTGATCTATTCTACATTCCGCGAGTGCTTCAAGCTTATCGCGATATTGTTCACAAATAACTAATGTAGATCACTTAGACGATGTAGAAGATGTAGCTAATAATTTGGGGATGTTGAATATTGCATTTGTAGCTCACAAAAACCGACACCGAAGAACAGAATTCGTTGGAAGAATATAAGAAATGTCCTAATATCTATTATGACTTGTCGCCGAAGGAAATCAGGAAATTTGCGTTTCCGTATGTAAGGGTCCTCGAAAAAAAAAACCTGATAATTGGTCGACGAACGAAATGGCTGGTCCGGATTATTTATATTTTTGGACAGCTTTTCTTTCATTTTCAGATTGAAGCTTACCTGCCCCGTATTTTGCGCCAATTTACTTCTGTAACGGGGTGTCTGGTTTTATTATTTGATTAACTTGGCAGTCCCCCGACGCGGCGACCCTCATCATCAAAATATGAATAGGTACTTTTAATGAAGGCAAAAGAGCAAGAGAGAATTTTTTGTTTTTTACTTTTTTTCTTTTTAAGTTCTTTTTGTGTCGGTGGTTACTTAAAATTTTTAATTTTATTTTGTTATTCGAAGTTTTTCTTTTCTTTAATAATATAATACGTGACAATACGTGTAAATACGTGATTAATGTTACCTCTTTGAAATTTCGTTCGCAAATACGTGATTAGTGGGTTCGTATATACGGAACTAGACAAACATTAATGTCAAACCAGTTTGAGTATGTGCAGATGATGCAGATTAATTTAGTCAAGTAGAAAATGAGCTGATGATCATCAAACGCCTAAACAGATCTTCATAAATTATAGCGAAGAACCTTCTCCATCACGTCATCTTTCAAACACAAGCTTGGATATACGGAACTAGACAAACATTTGTGTCAAATTTGTGTCCAATCGAACGCATGAACAGATCTTCATAAATTATAGCTAAAAACCTCCTAGATCACGTCAGCTTTCAAAAGAACTGCATCAAAATCGGTCCATTCGTTTAGGAGCTACCTACGATTCCATAAACAGCCACCTATACGGACAGACGGACAGACTGACACATCAAACTTATAACACCCCTCTTTTATGTTGGAGGTTAATAACACCCCTACCTGTTGTCGGGGGTTAAAAATTATAGTTGAGATATTTAGATTGATACTGAATAGATATAATATGGATTAGTTTAAAAAGTGCGCCTACCATTCCCGATTACCCCAACTATTTATGTTTATTAATATGGAAATTAGTGCTTTGGAAACTAAGCTTACCTGCTATATAAACTGGTTTCTACGTTTTATAATAATCTAATAATTTCGCCTGAGCTTTGTCTAATAATTTCAATATAGTTCCTGCCTAATTTATGTTACTCGTGATATCTGATCCTTTTTTTTTGTTGATGCCGTTTGAATAAATTGTTTCTTGAATGGTTTCTGTCAAAGAAGGATGAGACGGTAAAAGGTATTGAATGGGGAAATGGGATAAAAATTGGGTGAAAATCGATAGGGGTTGTGGGGCGGCGCAGAGACGGAGCGAATGTTTCGGCCGTAAATTACCGTGTCGGAGATGTATGTGCTCTGGCTGGAAAACGTGTCACGCGGAAAAACCGATATTTCACGGCGACGGCGGACGCTAAATTTTCCGGCCGACGCAGACACGCGACCGGCGACAAATATTTACAATTGACGGCCGGCAGCCAGAAAATATAGCGGGGCGCGTGTGCTGTGCACATATATTCCACGTTTATTGTGGAAATTCTAACGGATTACAGTGGAACGTGGACTATATTTAGTCACAAACTGCCTCTTTTTGCTAATACCACGTGTTCCACATGCACCACTTCCTGTACAACCCCTTGTAATTCAAATTAATCAGAAAAATCTTTTAATAAACTCCAACAGTAATTCAAATTAATATTACAGATAAAAACATAAATTGTTTTAAAGTATCGATTTTCATAATGATCGGTGGGACTCTTTTTGAGTTAGATTGCAAGGAAATGTGAAAAAAGTCATTTCGAGATAAACGAGGCAATGCTCCGCTCGAGCCTGTAGCCTGTACCCGATATGAACTCGGTTCTATGCTCATAAAATCTAAACGAATGCGAATTTCGATTTGAAATTTTGACAGCTTATTCTTGGCTAGTTAAGCTAACGATCTATGCAATAAAAAGAAAATCTGATTTTTGACCCTCTTAATGTGGTTTTTTTTTCCCCCTTAAGAGAATAACCAACATCAAATCAAGTTAATAGAAAGACATGATCATATAGTACAATGTTATTTTTCTGGTTTTCGTTGAGTGCCACGTAGGTGGTCTGAAAGCTAGTAAGTAACTGACAAATTTCACAAGCGATTTGTTTTGGTAGTCCTAAAACGGCTCAATAATGTTATAGAGCTCCGGAAAGGTTGAATAGATTGAATATATTCAGGCTGTGTTCCGACTTTATTAAGTTTATACGATTATCTATAATGTAGTATGTTGTTACCAATATTAAGCTAATTTCCTTAAAATCATTATTTATCAAGCGAATGGAAAATTTCAAAGTGTATTCCCTGCTGGTTGTAAATATACAAATTGCATTTTGCTAGCCGCAAAATGGGAAGTTTCGACACTATTATTTCGCTGTGTGTATACACTTTTTTATTACTCATGGGTGAAAAGTACTGCTTGACACACGTTTTTTAATAAGAGAAATGTCACTTCTCGTTGTATTTCCACATAACCTAGGTAACGTATGCAAATATTCAATATCGCTAAGTTACATTAAAAAAAACAAATAAATAAAATAAACACAATCAAGACCTCAATATTAAAAAAGTGACGTGAAAGTGTCAACAAAATAATAATAAAAATTAGAGAAAACGTTTTAAAATGAGTGCAAATTCTTTGGTGATACTGGTGAGTTCTTATGACGAATCCACACCACCGGAGACAATTGAAAAATCAAATTCTTCATTTTTAATTTCATTTTTTTATGGCCCTTTGGTCACAAAGTTGTAAGATACATCCCCTCGCATGAGTAATAAAAAATATTGTTTGTAACACGGGCGATATTGTCAATTGCCCTCTCAAACGAATGTGCGCACTCACTTCGTTTGTGCGCCCAATTGCGCTCTCGCGTCAAATTGACAACTTACCGCCCTAGTTACAAAATATACTATTACAGTTGCTCAGTTTTATTTTAAATTTTAAACAAAAGAGCATAAAATATGAAAACAATTTTCTTCCAGTTGGAACAGAAACAACAAATTTGAACTCTCATTAGTGTTCACTCAGTCGCTACTTCCACTGGCTCATTAACAGCAAGGTCTCTCGCGATTTGAAAAAAACAGAGTTTCTTACGTTTTTTGCACTTGAATTACACGATTTTCAAACAACTTTTCGGACCTTATACAAGCATTTTCTATATTATTCTTCAACAATTCATATTCCGAACTTGACCTGATCTAATCTTATTTTAGAAATTGTAACGTAAGTATTGCACAAACATTTCTTTTTGAAGGAGCCAGGAGCCAGTCGTCTTCCTGGTCATCTCTTGCTTTCTATTTTGCCTTGGATTAGAAGTTATAATAAGCGGTACTTATCGTGCCCCATGACGTGTCCCAGATAATCGAGTTTTAGTTTATTCACGATGGGCTCGATTATGTTTTTACCCATTCTTTGTATGAATTCCTCGATGGTTTTTTGATCGGTCCATGGTATTCAAAGTATGTTGCGGTATGTCCACATTTCAAAAGCCTCCAGGCTTTTCATTGCATTATCTGATTCGACTCTATAAAGCAGAACTGGTAGGATGTAGCATCTGACCAGCCTTGCGTTTAGTTGTGTAGAGATGTGTCTGCTAGAGACTTTTTTCATGTTGATGATTTGTACTTTTTCTATTCGTGATCGAATTTCTCTTGAGTGGTATCAGTTAGAGTTGACTACTGTGTCAAGGTGTGTATAAATTTCCACATGTTCTGTGGTTTGGTTATTTACTGTTAACTGTGACTGCGGCTGATTTATTTTGCTCATGATCATACCTTGGTTTTTGATGCATTTGGTTTGAGGCCGTTTCTCGGTGGCTGCCTGGATGTTTTACATTATTCTCTGTAGTTATTCATTGTCCTTTGCTGTGTCATGATTGCTGTGTCTTCGGCGTACCGACCTCACGTTATTAATTATCTAGCCGTTTAGTTTTGTTCATTCCGATGCGCTTCTTCCAGCGCTTCCTCAAAGATTTGTTCGTAGTACACGTTATCAACAGAAGAGGCGATAGGAAGCAACCTATACGTACTCCTCTTTTGATGCTTATTTCGTTGCTACGCGATTTATCCATCTTAAAAAAATTAAAAAAAATGTTTATTTTATAAAGTAAACTATAAACAAAAGAAACAAAGCATAAGAAACCAAAATGGAATAATAAGGAAACAATATTCAATTCAAACCCATACAAGATATAGTAAATGCTAATCGGTTTCCTATACTAGGCATCTATTTATTTATAGACCTAGAACAAAATTCATCCAAGTTATATGGTTCAATATTAATAATAAAATAAAAAATGTTTTGTTTGATTTTTTTTTTAGATCTGTGATTGATTTAATTTCTGGAGGAAGAGCGTTAAAGGCTTATATACCGGAACAAGTCGAGCTTCTCTCACATTCAGTCATTGATAACTTGTGCCGAGGCGTGTTTTAATAGAAATATTTTTGTCTAGTGTTGAGATGCAACATAATTACTAAATTTATTTTCATTTTTGAACATAAATACAAGCAACTCATAAATATATAAACCAGTCTCTGTTAATATTTTAGCATTTTGGAATATTCCCCTGCAAGATTCCCTGAAATATTATTTATGCAGGATTCTGGTTGCTCGTTTCTGTACTTTAAATAACAGTCCGCAGTCTTTTCCGCTACCCCAGAAAATAAATCCGAATCGGAGGTAAGAATGCAAGTTTGCGAAATAAACCGCCCTTAAGACATCTATGTCGACATATCATTGTAGCATTCCGAGCGCGTATGATGCTCTATTCAGTTTTTTTTTAACACGAAGGCAATATGAGGAGATCAATCTATGATGCTATCAACTTGTATTCCTAGAAGTCTAACGGACTGCTTTACTTCTAAATTCTCACCATCTATATTAATATTACAACGCTATACTTCCAAGCTTCTGTTAGTTTTAAAAATAATAATATTGGTTTTTTGTTCATTCGTGATCAGACGATTAATGTAAAACCGAGGGGTCATCCACTCCCTGAAATGTTTCAATGTATTTGCAATTATCCTGATTTTTTGGTAATTCGAGGTACTCGAAGAAATTACTAGCGTAATGCGTAATAATGTCACGTAATTATGCTAATTCTTTGCTAATGTGAAGTACTGGGAGAAATCACAAGCGTAATACGTAATAATGTCAGATAATTTTTTAAATGCTTAGGTACTGCAAAGTAATGCCACGTAATGGAAGGAAATTTGAAATATTTACTTTTAAATAATTAAATAATTTCTAATGCACTGAACTTTAGAGTATATTTACTTGTTATTACTATGTGCAACCTGTAAGATAAGAGTGCTAGTAATGTAGAAGAAATCACGTTAGTAGTATCGTCATTAAATAACAAGTGTGTTGAATTTCCATACATTTATTGAAATTGGATTGAAATACAACAAAATTACAATTATTCACATTTTTTTATTGCTTATCAATATTAAATCATATGTCACAGTCCTGTGAAGTTAGCAACCGAATTTGCAAAAACATGATATTACATCGGAGTTCCTGGTAGATATGAAATAGTTCTAGAGTACTTAAAAATGGAAAATACCAAAAATGAGCTAGCAATACTTTTGAGAAAAACTGTGCGTTTTTGACATATTACTCCACCTCGGCCATAGTTACATCATCAATTTTGCAAAGTTCTGCAAAAATTGACATTTTGCAAAAAAAAATTTTTTTGAAAATTCTAAAAACAGTTCTTTTCACGGATCTAAATAGCACTTTAGGAGTTCTATCGAAGATCCCTTTGACATTTTTTGATCAAAACCTTCAAAAGATACATGCGCACTTCCCTCGATATATGGAGTCGATCCTCCCTATGGAGTCGAATTACCATAGTTCACGAAAAAAATTTGAGTTATAGAAAATTCGAGTTAGAGAAATACATTAAACATTATATAACCAACCTACACTATCGATGAAATCAGGTGTCCTAGACTCTCAGCAAAATAAAGAGCCTTTTCTCTAATAAGTGGTCCAGGCATTGGCACATTTTTATCCCGCGCAATTTTAAACCATTCCAAAGTGGCTTTGTCAATGTTTTTGTAGGTACTTTCAAACGTTTGTATCATTAGTTGCACCATTATCGACTTTGTTCAGAATTTCTTCGCAGTTTCTTAAAATTGAAGAAAGTGTACTTGGAGGAATCTCAGTCTTCAGCAATCACTCTTTTCTTGTTAATACCTTTATCAACTTCACTTATCAACCTCACTTTGTCAGATAACGACATAGTATTGAGTTTTCTCTGACCACTAATATTTGCAATTGTAACGGGAGAGGTATGAAGAAAGAATGAGTTTAAACTCTAAAATTTCATTAATATATAGCACCTTTACTATAACAAATAGGATACGGTTTATGATAAGCAATATTCGGCACCATAAATTTTGGAAAGTATGCAGCGATTAAAAAATTGGAGTTATAGAAATTATTTTCTATGTAAAATTTTAGCATTGTATACATTTTTACTACGAGTTATGGAGCATTTTGTGTTAAGGAAAATGCGAGTTATGGAAGTTAATTTATATGTAAAACGCTATCTATTGTCTGAATGTATGAATTTCTAAAAAAGTTCTAGTTATAGAAAAATTGAAGTTATAGAAGTTCGAGTTGTTTAAGTTCGACTGTATTTTCAATAATAAGGGACCCATGGTTTTGAATGAAAATTTAAAAAAATCGCGTAACAGTTATGTTTGCAGTTACTGATAGAATTCCTAGAGTTCTATCGAAAATCCTTATAACATTTTTCTGCAAAGTTAAAAATTGAAAAGATACAAAATTTAAACTTCACCGATGCGGCGAACTGAAGAAAAAAAATCGCGCAATAGTTCTGTTTGCATTTCCCGGTAGAACTCTTAGAGTTCTATCGAAAATCCTTGTAACATTTTTCTGTGAAGTCAAATATTGGAAAGATATTCGAAAAAAAGTTCATTAATGAAGTTCGAGTTCAGCAATGAAGTGCAAAAAAAAGTGGCGCAACAGTTCTGTTCCTATGTGAATTCGTTGGTTTACTGTAAAAAATATGCACATTTTCTAACTAAAATTTACTAACTAAAAGTATTTACTACAAGCTCGGCGCGTGGATTTTCGTGCGGCCGAGAAAGTCGATCTATTCGCCGACAAAGCAGAAACATTCAAAACGCCGCTCGGCCGCCCCGATTTTTTTTCTTTTTCCCTTCGTCACATCGGTGAAGTTTAATTTTTCGCATATCTTTCTAATTTTTAACTTTACAGAAAAATTTTATAAGGATTATCGAAGGCATAACTCTAAGAGTTCTACCAGGAACTTCAAACAGAACAATTGCGCGGTTTTTTCCTTTTTTACTTCGTCCCATCAGTTAAGCGCAATTTTTCGAAAATCTTTTTAACTTTTGTAAAATTGGGATTTTTACAATTATAAGGATTTTCGAACTCTAAGAATTCTACCGAAAACTGCAAACAGAACTATTGCGCGAAATTTTGCACAAAGTACTCTAGAAATATTTGATATCTACCAGGAACTCCGATGTAATATTATATTTTTGCAAATTCGGTAGCTAACTTCATAGGACTATATATTACTATTAAATGTTAAAATTGTATTATTAATATTATACTACCCAATTTCACATTGTTTCAAATGGCATCAGCTTCTTTGTATTATGAGGAGTTTAGTAGGAGCTCACTATCCTACTGCAACATCGCGCATGACGAGGCGCATGATGAACATGCGGGTGTAGTGGGGAGGTAATGTGGCTGTAATGCGGCCGTAATGCGAATATAATGTGAACGTAATTCAGGAATTACAGGAGTAATTCAAGAAATGCAAGAGTACTTTGTGTACTGTGGTGTAATACTTACGTAATACTAAGGAATGCAAAGTAATGTGCGGTAATGCATCTAAATATTAACATGTATTGCAAGAGTGGATGGCCCCTCGGTAAAACCATTTTTTTATTGAACTAATAGCTGCAGAGAAATTAGCTTGGATATCCGCCACGCACTCATTATCTAGCGGAAGACTGGTATCGTCACCACAGTTTCTCTTTCACAATTACAATTAAAACTTATGTTCGATAGGTCGTTTATGTAAATAGGAAAGAGATTAGGTCCCCGAATACTCCCTAGCGGTACACCAATTTTCACCATTCTCGTATTAGACGTCACTATGGCATTTGCGGTTATTATCTTCCTACATTGTGTGCGCTTGTTTAAATATAATTAAACAATTCTAGGGGGATTTCTGTTATGACAAACTGCTGAAGTTTAGTCATGACAATAGTATGATCAACTGTGTCGTAAGCTTTCGATAAGTCAATAACCAACCCAGAGGGAATATGTTTGCTACCGATTCTCTCTCTCTCTCTTAGTTCCTGTTTCCCCCAGTGGGGCATAGGGCTTCTACCAATTGTCGCCATCTGACTCTATTTCAAGCCATGACCTTCAACTCATTCCACGATTTGCCGGTGGAGGTGGTTTCGGCTTTAATTGTGCGTCGCCATGTTGTTTTTGGCCTTCCTCTCTTTCGCTTACTGCCTTGGGGATGCCAGTCCAATGCTTGTTTTGCAATGTTTTGTAGATTGCGCCGTAGGGTGTGTCCAATCCAGTTCCACTTTCTTCTCTTTATTTCAACGTCTACTGGAAGTTGGTTTGTAGAACGAAGCAGATCGTGGTTCGATATCACTTCAGGCCATCGGATTCTAAGGATCCGTCTCAAACACCAGTTTGCGAAAACTTGCAGTTTGTTTGTGCTGCTTTTAGTTACTTTCCACGTCTCACTGCCGTAGAACAGGATGGATATGACGTTACTATTATATAGTTTGAGTTGAGTTTGCTACCGATTGGTTTATAAATTGTATCTATGCATTCAAGACCTACCGTATCAATACTTCTTTAACAAAAATCCATGTTGATAATCACACAGGATGCCATTTTTTCGTAAGAAACAATTCATTCTAACACTAAACACTTTCTCGACGATTGATAATTGGAAAGGATGCAAATTGGTCTGTAGTTCTCTATCTTATTTCTGTCTCCATTCTTTTTCTCCATTCAAGATGGGGGTTATTACAGGAAACTTTTAGCTGGTCTGGGAAGATTCCGTGTGATAATGAGTTGTTTATGATAAAAATCAGTGGATCTGATACTAGCCAAAAAGTTTCTTTCATTTATGTTTATGGAAATACATTGATCTATTCAAACGCATTATGCTGTCCTGGTAAAAAGGAGTATGCGACAAGTAAGAGACCTTACCTTAACTTAACCTTAGCGGTTTTATTCAAGTATAGCGTGGCTATTATTCGAATGTCTTTGTCATTAATGCCAGTTTTTCTGTGCAATTTCATGAGTTTGTCGTGCCTAACGTAGTCGAATGCCTTGGAAAAGTCTATAAAGCATAGGTCCACTTCTTTTTTTCATGTCTCTGCATCGCTGGATGACAACCAGTAAGCTAAAGATTTCTTCGCCCAGTGCAGGGGTCGGCAACCGGTTTAAGTAAAGAGCCATTTTCCAAAAAAAAAAACACAAATCTTATACAAGAGCCGCAGGAATCCAGAAAATTGTTTTATATCACTTACATCAGGTTCGTAGTTTGATGTCTTTATTAGATTTAAACAACTTTCAAATCAAAAGACGTAGAGCTGCTGGCCCTATTTTATATGTTGTTAAAAATCTGCTCACAATAATATATTGAACCTCAAATTGATAAGATTTCTAATGCCACAGGCTTAAATTAATTGCAACTTTCAAACGGTTCCAAATATAATTTTATCTTTCAAGACAGATTTCAAGAAAGTATTATTTCTAAAAGTAAATTTGAAGTATCGTTCTTCTCGCAATTTCTTATTAAGATTCTTAAGATGCGCTGGCTGATTTCAGTAGCAAAATAGATTTTTTGTAACCAGTCTTGATGACGACAAAGGGCTTCGAATACTCTGAGTTAAATGATAGTTTAGCACCAAGCATTCAAAGTCTTTGGTGTAGCCACCAAGCATTAGAAGGCAGTGAAAATGTGTCAATATGACCGATATATTGACTGAAATTTTGAAGAATATTTTCGCATTGATTTGACCCTAGTATGCACAAACTGCGTCATTTTGACCCACCACACACTCATTTTCATTGTAACAGGATTTGACGTTGTTTTTCAACTTGAGTCTCATGGACATCTTAGGCTATTGCTTTTAGTACACTTTATAAGTTCTCAAAGATAAAAAATATATACCTGGACTAAACAATATAGACATTTTTAACAATAGTCGTTAAATGCACAATGTGGGTCTATTTGACCCAGACACTATTCATACAGCAGGCCGCGGCGCCTGTCTCCTGGGTGGGGTCACGTTCTCCACTCTTCTCTCTTGTTGACTTGTTCAGTGTTGTTCATCGGTCATTATCAGTCTTTGAGAGATTTCGAAATAGTGCATAGCCAGTCTTTCCATCATTTTCTCATCACTTCGTAGTGTATTCTTGTAAGTTTCTAAATTTCCAGTGTAGTAAGATTTTTTTTTTTACTTACTTTTTTACTATATCTGTTGTTTTGTTTTATAACTAGTATCTAAAAAAATCCTCAAAACTATGAGACTTCCAAAAAAATATTCAGAACAAGAAATACTGAGCATTTTAAAAGACGAAGCAGTCATTACGTATTACGTCAAGACTTTGATAGTGACGATAGCAGTTCGTGGGCCGCATCAAATTTGTCTGAACAATCTTCAGATGATGATGGGGAGGTAGTTGTAGACCCAATAGTTTTGCCAGTGAATCTACAATTTCAAACCATTCCACATAGAGAACCCCAGAGGATTTCTAAAGCTGGCATATACTGGCACGAGAGTCCACCAACATAAAGCAAACTGGGACCCATAATGTGATTCGATTTCATCCTGCCCTGTTGCAGGAATTACAGCGGTAACAAAGAAATCTTGTTTCGGACACTTTGTTTATTCTGAAATGCTTCAAGAAATATGTAACTGTACTAACAGAGAAGGCCGGCGCTTTGCAGCTTAAAAAAAAATTATATGTAGAGATAAAGAAGAATATGAGCTGCAGGCATTTATTGGATTATTACTCCTGGCCGGGGTAGAGAAGAACTGAAATGTTCCTGTTCGGGAATTATTCTCAAGCACTGATGTTAACCCCCACTATAAGGCCACCATGTCTATAACAAGATTTGAAATGATAAGACGATGTATCCGCTTTGATGATAAAAGAACTCGAGTCGCTCGTTAAACTTGCCGCAATCAGTTATATATGGTCAAATTTTATTGGTAACTGCCAGAAAAAATATGTTCCATCTGAAAACGTGACCATTGACGAGCAAGTAGTGTCTTTTAGGGGTAGGTGTCCATTTACACAATACATCCTAAGTAAACCTGGAAAATTTGGAATAAAGATATTTTTGATGTGCGATTCGTATTCCGCGTACGCCATTGATGGCAAGATTTATTGTGGACGTCAACCGGGAGAACAAGTTCAAATAAATTTGGGACAAACAATAGTTACTGAACTCACAGCAACTATTGAAAACAGTGATAGACATGTAACCATGGACATTTTTTTTACTGCTGTACCACTGGCCGAAAAATTTCTTGATAAACGACTCACGATAGTTGGGACGATTCGGCAAAACAAGCGTGAGATTCCCCAATGCATGAAACCAAATAAAAATCGTGGAATTCATTCCAGTTGCATTGGTTGTGAAAACAAATTGACATTGGTCAGCTATGTTCCAAAACAAAATCGTACACTCTGACGCTGTAGTGGCAGATGAGGGTAAGAAAAACCCGAAATTGTCACATACTACTACAAGACCAAAGCGGGAGTTGATACTATGGACCAGATGGCAAAAACATATTCATGCAAGCGACAGAGTCGAAGATGGTTACCACTTGTTATTTTTATGAACATTCTGGACAAGCGGCCATAAATGCCTACATCGTTTATAAGGAGTTGAACCCAACCTCTTCAACAGGACGAAAAGATATGAGGCGATTATTCCTCAAGGAATTAGCAAAGGAACTTCTGATGCCCCATATGGTAAGACATATGAAATAAACCATACATGAAATAAACCAAAAAAAAATAACATATAAAAGAGTCCAACACCGTCATGTCAAGGAGGCCATGATACTCTGTGGGGTTGAAATTGCAAGACAAATAGCCCCTCCTCAACAGTTGGCCAAAAGAAAAAGATGTGCGGAATGTCCAACTAGTAAGGACAAGAAAACCCAAAAAATGTTGCAGGTCAATTTGTGGGGACTAATATTTGTCCATTATATACTATGTTATGCATACTATGTGAAAAATGTATGTGAGTAGGTACTACTACTACTGTTAGGATAAGTGTTTTTTTCTGTTTTTTTTTAAATCTTTTTATCTGCTGTAAATATATATATATATATATATATATATATATATATATATATATATATATATATATATATATATATATATACATATATATATATATATATATATATATATATATATATATATATACATATATATATATATATATATATATATATATATTATAATTATATTTAGTAATATTACTTTTATTTAAATGTATTTTTAAACAAAAATGTGTAGAATTCAATGTTGAACCAAAACGTTTATGAAATTAGTGTGGAAAGATAACGTCATGCACACTAGAGTTAATGCTTTTGCAACAATTTGATTAACTATTTTCTATTAGGTAATCTTATATTCTATATTATTTTTTAATTACCTATATTTTTTTAATTACCTATATTCTATAAAATGAATACATTAATAAGTAAATTATTGTATGTCCTGCATTCATCCTTAAACCATTATTGCAATCGTGTGTAAAAGTATCCAAATCGTGCGTACAAGTCTAAATCAAATGGAGTTTCATTAGTAAACGACTCCTATTTGTTGTTGCTATGGAAACAACTCGTGTCACTAAACAAAAAACATAGACGTGGTGAAAATAAATTTTTGACGTATATTAAAATTGATTAATTTCTTTTATTTTGAATCAAAAAGTCTGCAAAAAGTCGCAATCCCTGCATTTATTTGGTTCTAATATAACTTAACCTAACCATAACCTAATCTATATTAAATATAGTTTAGGTTAGGTTCGGCTTACCTATATTACATCGACAACGACCAAGTAGTGTTCCCGTTACTTTGCGTTTTTACTAGTTAGCAATTTTTGCCACGGAGACTCATTGCGATATTTACACTGCGCAACTCATGCACAAAATCCCTTCTCCACACACTCGTATCATAAACTACTATTTTAAACTTGACAGGAAATGTTTGCGTACACGGCAGCACCTCTTGTTGTATAATGCAATGAAAGGTGAAAATGTCAGGACCTTAAAACGGGAACGTACTTTTCTCATGTAATTTAATCAATTGAATTTAATTTTTCTAAATGTTTCCCAATTTCTATCTTAATAAATTTTGATTTGTTTGTTTTGTTCGAATATACTTAAAATACATGTCTAGACGAGTTGAAGAGCCACCCAACATAAGAAAAGAGCCGTGGGTTGGCGACTCCTGGCCTAGTGCAATTGGAAAACAGAATTGTCATTATGAGATCATTGATCACTGACATCATGAGTCCATTTCGCATTTGTTCTATTTATTTTGTTGATATTTTTTTAAGACTTTTGTTGTGGAACGGAATCTTAATAATTAATACAAATCTAAACTACAGTGAAACTTGTCTAAGGCGGAACCCGTAAAAGACGGAAACTTGCATTAAACGGAACTTTTTTGCTATCCGTTCATTTTTCCATTTAAAACAACGTATCTAAAACGGAAAATAATTCTTAAGACGGAATCAGATTTTGTCATATTTAGTTGTATGTAGTGCTAGGAAATTCTTAATGCTTGTTGATTTGTCTACCAATAAGTAAATAAAGGGTAGCGAGTTCTCGTAGTCTTGAGTCGGTATCATTTGGGAAAGCAGATAAGCCATAACCTATTAAACATTCTAAAACATATTCCCGACAAAATTCCCGAAGAAATGAAATTACTGGACAATCCTAAAAATATGAAATTACTCAATTCAAAGGTAAAATTACTGTAAAATCGCTGCAACAACAATATGATTGCGGAAAAACACAAATTTATGACATTTTTAAAGCAACAGAATCTATTCAAAAATCATTTTTAACTTATGATAGTGTTCCTTTTTCCAAGCACAAGGGAAGAAAAACTGAATTCTGTGCAGCTAGGGCTTCCAATACCGGAATCCCGAAAACCGGGATTTTAGTATATTTTTTTCGGTATTAGAAAATCGGTATTACAAAAAAAATACCGGTATTTCGGTATTTGTATAAAATATCTTACTTTTTATTTATATTAGTTATTTCAATTAGCATAACACAATAACAACAAGAATAATAAAATTATCTGAAATTATCACTATACTTACTCCTATAAAATCAGCAGTTGATGCATTATGTCGCCATGATTCTAATCTTCTTACAGCAGATGAAACAATAAAATTTATGATGGAAGCTCTTTCGAATCAAAATTGTGAAATTGCTAAAGAGCTTTATGACGCTTTCAAAATTCGCATATTACAAAGACGAAATAATTTATGGCAGGTACTTCAGTACTTACATAGCGGAAAACAAGATAATAACGATATAGTTCAAACTTTATTTCCACAGTTAACTAAAGCGACTATGATAAAAATTAGAATTAGAATTCGTTTATTTCAATGACTTTCGCCCGAAACGCAGAACATGTTAGATCTGATTCAGATAGAGACGAAAATTCCGAAGAATCCTTGGAAAGAAATCTGACCAATACATTAAGGACTGGCTCGAACTTTACTTTTCATGACCATGACAAATTAAAACTGCAACTTCAATCAGCAATCCCACAAAAACTTTCAGTTAAACTTAAAATTATAAAAGTGCAAGGGGTGGAACCAATTATAAAAGACGAAATTGCCATTTTTTGAAAACAGGAGTAAGAGGAAATTATTTGACAAAACTGACGTATGACCTACAAGTACAATTGTAGAATCGGAACAAGTGTCAAATCGGAGCAAGTGTAGAATCGGAAACGGCGTTTTCTGCAGCAAGTCAATAATGTACAAAGATTCGGTCCAGTCTGAACGACGAAACAATTAATTGTTTATGGTTTTTACGGGCATATTTTAATAAAACAAACTCAAATTGCGAAATGTTGTAATGTTTATGATAACTTTGTTCCGAATGTTTGCTATAAATAATTTGTTTTCTTATATACAGGAGTAAACAAATGTGTCGTTTTTATACTTATTTCGTTTAAATATTTTTTCGTATAATTTATAACTAAAGCAATATATTTTTGTTTTTTCTTTGTTTTTTTTTAATAAATCACCATTATCATTAATATTTATAAAAATATGTCGATAATATTTTTTTCTGGTAATACCGGTATCAATACCGGTATCCCGGTTTTAAAAACAAATAATACCAAAATACCGGTTTTAATTTTTGCTCCGGTATTGCAAGCCCTATGTGCAGCCAATCAACGCTTGTTTGGTTGGTTTCGATGATTTACCTGATTTACCTCTGAAGGATTTCAATCTTAGAATGGTAAAGCAAAAACGAAACGTTATTTTATTCTTAGATAATGCAACATGTCATCCACATTTGGAACTTGAACAGGAAATTTAAAATTGTGTTTTTCTTCCTAACATAGGTAGCATTTTACAACCAATGGACCCAGGAACCATAAAGTAACATATAGAAAAGTCTTGTTAACTAAACTGGTTGCTACAATTAGTGAATGCAATAACGTCACAGCAATAACAAAAGCTATTCTTGATGCATTATTTTGGATCAAAAGTACTTTCCAATTTCTAATAGAGGTTGTTTTCGAAGATAATTCTAATTCTAGCGAGCTTTTACCTTTGCTTTTAGAGATGAATATGGTAATTATTTCAGCTTCAGATTATTTAACTATAGATAATTTTAAACGGGGAATCACACGAAGCTGAACAAGTGTCAATCTAGAAGATTTCTACAAGTTTCAAGATGAGAATGTAATTGAAAAAGAAGATTTGGATGCGGCTGTAACACTTAAAAAGTGTTTAATTAAGGGGAGATGAAAGGATGGTTAAAACTACCATAACTATAGATTACAAAATGATGAGTAATTGCTAAACCAAAAATATATCATACATACACAATTTACTTATAAAACTTCCTATTAATGTAAAAAATCTAATCTTATTTGTTATAGGGCTGTGTTTTTATGCCCATTTTGTTATTTTATAATTCAAAACTAAATATTAATAAACCGGATATATTACAAACATGTCCATACATTAAAAATTAAGGATAAAAGAAAAATAAATTATGAACCCGTGTAAGACTTTCGTTTAAGACGGAAATATTTCCCGGTCCCTTGAGGTTTCGTCCTAGACAAGTTTTACTGTATTGTGTTCTGTCTTTTATAAATAAATTCAGTAATCTATTTAAACTTGATTTTTTTTATTTACCTGATAATACATCTTTACTAAAGCTTTCTGGTCTAGTTTAACTTGTCAAGAAACCACGAAAACTTGTAAAACAAAGCAATAGTGACAAAAATAGACAGCAAAGATTAACCGTATTAAACTACACAGAAAAGACAAACGACTTTATATAGACAACTTTATATAGACAAGACTGAAAATATAACCGAACACGCGAGTTTTTCTCGGAATATTTCGGCTGTTGGGAAAATAATTTGTACGTCGTAATTGTGTTCGTGAAAATGTCTCGTCTCAATTGGAACGCGAAATCCTTTGAGTCCTTCTGAACGAAATTTAATAAATAACCAATTAGCGTGAAGTCAACAAGTCCATGATTACTTGACACATAAAAAACTTTGCTTCAAATATTACTCGAACACTAACGAGATATTAAAAGGAATAACAAAGAAAATTGAGCCTTTGTAAGAGTCAAAATCTGTAGAGTTTTCTCTGTCTAATCGAGGCTGCATAGTCTTCTGTGTCCAGTTTTGTTTATCTAGACCCATCTATCAAATTTTGTCTGCCTAACATTACCTGTCCAGTCTTGTTTGTCTAAAATGGCCGGATAAGAGGCTAATATGGTCTATTTATTTCTGTCTGTTTAATCCAATATTTAGATTAAAAATATACTGAGCTAATTCATTATATCTATGGCGTGGAGTTTTTCGAAAGGGGGTATTACGCCGGTGATGGATGGATGGCGATGGGGTTTGGATAAAATTGCGGAGAAACTAAACAGAAAAAAATTAATCCGAATTTTAATTATCTAATGGAGCTCGGTATTAAGCTAATACAATTTTCCCTCCTCGCTCTGACTCTGTTGTCGGTCGTTACCCTAACTCCACACATATTATTACCCGGATAATGGACAAATATTATTAAACTTAAATATATCTATAATAAATATTAAATTATCTAGAGATGTCTATCTAGTCTTGCCTGCCTAGTCTTGACTGTATATTTTCATACCACTAGCCTTATCTAATTAGTCTTACTTTTTTAGTCTTATCTGTCTAGTCCTATATGGCTAGTCTTGGCTGTCTTGTCTTTTCTATTTAGTCTTGTCTGACTAGTTTTGCCTCACCACTCTAGTCTAACTATTCATAGCTGTCTAGCCTTCCTGTCTTGCCTTTTCAATCGAGACTTGTCTGACTATTCTTGTCTGTGTAACAAATCTTGTCTCTCTGGTCTCATCTGTTTTGTCTGTCTGGTCTGATCTGTCTTGTCTTGTATCTATGATCTCATCTGTCTTGTGATGCCTGTCTAACCTTTTCTGTCTAGACTCCTCTGTTTAGTCTCATCTGTCTAGTCTTATCTGTTTAGCCTTATCTGTCTAATCTTATCTGTGTAATCTTGACCGTCTTGTCTTTTCTATTTAGACTTTCCGCACCAGTCTAACTAGTCTTGCCTGACTAGTCTTGACTGTCTAACCTCGTCTGCCTAAACTTGTCTGTTGAATCTCGACTGTCTAATCTTGTCTCTCTAATCTTGTCCGGCTCGTCTTGTCTCAATCAGTATTAAACTTTCCTTGAGAGTTAGACAAGCTGTACAACAGCACAGTGTCTTGTTGACGAAGTGCTGGCCACTAATGTTCACACATAGTATTCAAAGAAATGGGCTCTCTGGCGAGTGGAAGGTATAGCTTATGTACTCTTTAGATACCCTTTTACGGAGCATGACTACGGCAGGATATCCCTGGCTAAGGAGTGAGGGAGACGCTGCCATATTTGAAAAATATAGGGAATGGTGGCAGATATTTAACATAAACCGCGCAAGATTTAAAAGACTATCTTTAGAGGTTAAATTAAATTATTGTTTAATTTGTCAATATTATTGTTAAATTGCTGTGAAACCAGCGTAGCGTCCATCTGGGCAGAGTGCTGGCTACAGAAGCGATTCCTAGGTAAATAAAGAAATAAGAAGTTAAATAGGATGTCTAGCCTTGAATGTCTAGTCTTGTCTCGCTAGTACCATCTGTCTTATCTTGTCTGTCTAGCCTTTTCTGGCTAGTCTAATCTATCTAGTTTTATCTGTCTAGCCTTTATCTGTCTAGTGTTATCTGTCTTTTCTATTTACTATTGTCTGATAATCTTGCCTGTCTAGTCTTGCTAGACTTGTCTGACCAGTCTTGACTAACTAGTCTTGTCTGAATAGTCTTGTCTGACTAGTATTGTCTGTCTAGTCTTGTCTGTCTAGTCTTGTCTGTGTAGTCTTGTCTGTGTAGTCTTGTCTGTGTAGTCTTGTCTGTGTAGTCTTGTCTGTCCAGTCTTGTCTGTCTAGTCTTGTCTGTCTAGTCTTGTCTGTTTAGTCTTGTCTGTCTAGTCTTTCTAGTCTTGTCTGTCTAGTCTTGTCTGTCTAGTCTTGTCTGTCTAGTCTTGTCTGTCTAGTCTTGTCTGTCTAGTCTTGTCTGTCTAGTCTTGTCTATCTAGTCTTGTCTGTCCAGTCTTGTCTGTCTAGTCTTGTCTGTCTAGTCTTGTCTGTCTAGTCTTGTCTGTCTAGTCTTGTCTGTCTAGTCTTGTCTGTCTAGTATTGTCTGTCTAGTCTTGTCTGTCTAGTCTTGTCTGTCTAGTCTTGTCTGTCTAGTCTTGTCTGTCTAGTTTTGTCTGTCTAGTCTTGTCTGTCTAGTCTTGTCTGTCTAGTCCTGTCTGTCTAGTCTTGTCTGTCTAGTCTTGTCTGTCTAGTCTTGTCTGTCTAGTCTTGTCTGTCTAGTCTTGTCTGTCTAGTCTTGTCTGTCTAGTCTTGTCTGTCTAGTCTTGTCTGTCTAGTCTTGTCTGTCTAGTCTTGTCTGTCTAGTCTTGTCTGTCTAGTCTTGTCTGTCTAGTCTTGTCTGTCTAGTCTTGTCTGTCTAGTCTTGTCTGTCTAGTCTTGTCTGTCTAGTCTTGTCTGTCTAGTCTTGTCTGTCTAGTCTTGTCTGTCTAGTCTTGTCTGTCTAGTCTGTCTGTCTAGTCTTGTCTGTCTAGTCTTGTCTGTCTAGTCTTGTCTGTCTAGTCTTGTCTGTCTAGTCTTGTCTGTCTAGTCTTGTCTGTCTAGTCTTGTCTGTCTAGTCTTGTCTGTCTAGTCTTGTCTGTCTAGTCTTGTCTGTCTAGTCTTGTCTGTCTAGTCTTGTCTGTCTAGTCTTGTCTGTCTAGTCTTGTCTGTCTAGTCTTGTCTGTCTAGTCTTGTCTGTCTAGTCTTGTCTGTCTAGTCTTGTCTGTCTAGTCTTGTCTGTCTAGTCTTGTCTGTCTAGTCTTGTCTGTCTAGTCTTGTCTGTCTAGTCTTGTCTGTCTAGTCTTGTCTGTCTAGTCTTGTCTGTCTAGTCTTGTCTGTCTAGTCTTGTCTGTCTAGTCTTGTCTGTCTAGTCTTGTCTGTCTAGTCTTGTCTGTCTAGTCTTGTCTGTCTAGTCTTGTCTGTCTAGTCTTGTCTGTCTAGTCTTGTCTGTCTAGTCTTGTCTGTCTAGTCTTGTCTGTCTAGTCTTGTCTGTCTAGTCTTGTCTGTCTAGTCTTGTCTGTCTAGTCTTGTCTGTCTAGTCTTGTCTGTCTAGTCTTGTCTGTCTAGTCTTGTCTGTCTAGTCTTGTCTGTCTAGTCTTGTCTGTCTAGTCTTGTCTGTCTAGTCTTGTCTGTCTAGTCTTGTCTGTCTAGTCTTGTCTGTCTAGTCTTGTCTGTCTAGTCTTGTCTGTCTAGTCTTGTCTGTCTAGTCTTGTCTGTCTAGTCTTGTCTGTCTAGTCTTGTCTGTCTAGTCTTGTCTGTCTAGTCTTGTCTGTCTAGTCTTGTCTGTCTAGTCTTGTCTGTCTAGTCTTGTCTGTCTAGTCTTGTCTGTCTAGTCTTGTCTGTCTAGTCTTGTCTGTCTAGTCTTGTCTGTCTAGTCTTGTCTGTCTAGTCTTGTCTGTCTAGTCTTGTCTGTCTAGTCTTGTCTGTCTAGTCTTGTCTGTCTAGTCTTGTCTCTCTAGTCTTGTCTGTCTAGTCTTGTCTGTCTAGTCTTGTCTGTCTAGTCTTGTCTGTCTAGTCTTGTTTGTCTAGTCTTGTCTGTCTAGTCTTGTCTGTCTAGTCTTGTCTGTCTAGTCTTGTCTGTCTAGTCTTGTCTGTCTAGTCTTGTCTGTCTAGTCTTGTCTGTCTAGTCTTGTCTGTCTAGTCTTGTCTGTTTAGTCTTATCTGTCTAGTCTTATCTGTCTAGTCTTGTCTGTCTAGTCTTGTCTGTCTAGTCTTGTCTGTCTAGTCTTGTCTGTCTAGTCTTGTCTGTCTAGTCTTGTCTGTCTAGTCTTGTCTGTCTAGTCTTGTCTGTCTAGTCTTGTCTGTCTAGTCTTGTCTGTCTAGTCTTGTCTGTCTAGTCTTGTCTGTCTAGTCTTGTCTGTCTAGTCTTGTCTGTCTAGTCTTGTCTGTCTAGTCTTGTCTGTCTAGTCTTGTCTGTCTAGTCTTGTCTGTCTAGTCTTGTCTGTCTAGTCTTGTCTGTCTAGTCTTGTCTGTCTAGTCTTGTCTGTCTAGTCTTGTCTGTCTAGTCTTGTCTGTCTAGTCTTGTCTGTCTAGTCTTGTCTGTCTAGTCTTGTCTGTCTAGTCTTGTCTGTCTAGTCTTGTCTGTCTAGTCTTGTCTGTCTAGTCTTGTCTGTCTAGTCTTGTCTGTCTAGTCTTGTCTGTCTAGTCTTGTCTGTCTAGTCTTGTCTGTCTAGTCTCGTCTGTCTAGTCTTGTCTGTCTAGTCTTGTCTGTCAAGTCTTGTCTGTCTAGTCTTGTCTGTCTAGTCTTGTCTGTCTAGTCTTGTCTGTCTAGTCTTGTCTGTCTAGTCTTGTCTATCTAGTCTTGTCTGTCCAGTCTTGTCTGTCTAGTCTTGTCTGTCTAGTCTTGTCTGTCTAGTCTTGTCTGTCTAGTCTTGTCTGTCTAGTCTTGTCTGTCTAGTCTTGTCTGTCTAGTCTTGTCTGTCTAGTCTTGTCTGTCTAGTCTTGTCTGTCTAGTCTTGTCTGTCTAGTCTTTTCTGTCTAGTCTTCTCTGTCTAGTCTTGTCTGTCTAGTCTTGTCTGTCTAGTCTTGTCTGTCTAGTCTTGTCTGTCTAGTCTTGTCTGTCTAGTCTTGTCTGTCTAGTCTTGTCTGTCTAGTCTTGTCTGTCTAGTCTTGTCTGTCTAGTCTTGTCTGTCTAGTCTTGTCTGTCTAGTCTTGTCTGTCTAGACTTGTCTGTCTAGTCTTGTCTGTCTAGTCTTGTCCGTCTAGTCTTGTCCGTCTAGTCTTGTCCGTCTAGTCTTGTCCGTCTAGTCTTGTCCGTCTAGTCTTGTCCGTCTAGTCTTGTCCGTCTAGTCTTGTCCGTCTAGTCTTGTCCGTCTAGTCTTGTCCGTCTAGTCTTGTCCGTCTAGTCTTGTCCGTCTAGTCTTGTCCGTCTAGTCTTGTCCGTCTAGTCTTGTCCGTCTAGTCTTGTTCGTCTAGTCTTCTCTGTCTAGTCTTGTCTGTCTAGTCTTGTCTGTCGAGTGTTGTCTGTCTAGTCTTGTCTGCCTAGTCTTCTCTATGTAGTCTTGTGTGTCTAGTATTGTCTGTCTAGTCTTGTCTGACTAGTCTTGTCTGTCTAGTCTTGTCTGTCTAGTCGTCTCTGCCTAGTCATGTCAATCTAATCTGTCTAGTCTTGTCTGTCTAATGTTATCCGTCTAGTCTTCTTTGTCGTATGTTTTTAGTCTTTGATAGTTTTGTCTATTTAGGCGACTCAGTGATATTTCTAAATTGAAGAATTAATAGATATTTCCAATCGTGTACTCTAATTTTGTATTGAATGCGAGTAGGAGAATTGTGTTTGAATTTAGATCTCAGGGAAACGTTGACAAGCAAATGCGATTGAAATTCCCCAATTTGATTTCGATCGCGAAATGAGAACGCCATTCGAGCGGATCGTTGATTATTGCCGACTGTTTATTAAACGATTTATCGGCTTGTTTTCCCGGCGCGACGGCCGATAAGAAAATTGGGGAAATTCGCCCTTCGCAAATACTTCATTTCTGCGCGACGGTTTCACCCCAGACTTTCATAACGGCATTTCCAAGAAGAAAATTTAAATTTTGTTTAACACACGTAACATTGATAAACATGCTTAACACACGGTACAAGGATACATAAAGGGAACAACATAATACTACTCATTATGCCCGAGAAGTAAAAATTAGTTTTAGATATTTTTGATAATTCCAAAAATTCCTGGATATTTTGTCAGAGCATCTCTAGTTTCTGAAATAGAGGCTAATGGATTCTAGTTTTCTCGCATTTGTAGATTCTAGACTGGCGAGGACTTTAAAAATCCATTCTCCTCCACCCTCTTTCTTTAATCATTCGCGTACAACCCATGTATAGCAGCTCCTTCAATCCTGCTTCCTTTAGGAATTTCAGAAGCAAGGTTGCTTTCTTTGAACGGTTATATGAGAGACTTCTAGTTGTTATCAGTCGATTCAACATCCCAAGATAAGTCGGAAAACAAATCAAGTTTTGCTAGAAAGTTTAAAATTAAAAAACACATTCCTCTTCATATTTCTCACAAACTAACGTATAAATATCACAAATTAATACAAAAATATAAATACATAGTCTGTATTGGCTAGGCTAGTCTATTATAAACGGTCTAGTCTATTTTATTATCTCAAGTAACATTTCTGGTTCTTCCTAATTGTATTATGCAACATTTTATGGGGAACTTGGGAGTTTCCGTTCGAGTTTGTTGCGAAATATTTCGCGCGGATCGTTATGAATAAAATTTAGGACTTTCGGCGTCACGAGGCTTTCCGTTTTTATGGCCTCTGGCACTCGGCCAAGGCAATTTCGGCGAGATTAACGTCATTATAATCAGGACTCGGGGACTCTGCCGCATGCATAAGGTCACCCAGCAACAGGACCCGTCCCACAATAATCCTCGCAAATGATTACTTGCAATTAAAATATTCAGACACTTAGATAAGTTAACGTAGATGAGACAAAATATCCTTGATTATAATTGTCTATAAATTACCGAGTGGAGTATATCAGATAAGTTAATTCCAGTCAGAAATGCGAAATATTCCAACAATGGAGTCAAGTATTCGGGTAACGCTGGGCAACTGACAACTGACAATACACTGCCGCTTAAAATTGACTTACACGAGTTGCTGCGCTTCCTATATTTACAACCCCTGATATGCCATTACGCCCCCTCAACACTCAAATCTCCAACACAAAATGAACAATAATATTCGACCCGAATTTCAATATCCAATCTAGTCTAGTTTCTCAACTCGCAAGACAGACAAGACTAGACAGACAAGAGTAGACAGACAAGACTAGACATACAAGACTAGACAGATAAGGCTACACAGACAAGACTAGACAAACAAGTCTAGAAAGCCAAGACTCGACAGACAAGACTAGGCAGACAAGACTAGGCAGACTAGACTAGACAGACAATACTAGACAGACAAGACTAAACAGACAAGACTCTACAGACAAGACTGTACAGACAAGACTAGACACACAAGACTAGACAAACAAGACTAGACTCACAAGAGTAGACAGACAAGACTAGACAAACAAGACTAGACAGACAACACTAGACAGACAACACTAGACAGACAAAACTAGAGTGACAAGATTAGACAGACAAGACTAAACAGACTAGACTAGACAGACAAGAATGGACAGAAAAGACTAGACAGACAGGCCTAGGCATACGAGGCTAGACAGACAAGACTAGTCAGACTTGTGTGTCTTATTTATTTATTCTTATCTGTTCAATCTAATATGGCTTGTTCAATATAGCAAGTAAGTTTATACAGACAAATCTATATTGTAAAAGTATCAAAAGCAAGAATTAGCTTATCTAGCAGATTTTCCTTTCCGTGCAGTAATCCAAGTAGAATGTAATCTTTCTAGTTTCACTATCTAATTCAAATATCCGTCTACATATTAGATTTTTTTGTGCGGGTTTATCGTCGCCTGGCGTGGCGGACGGGGACGGAAGGTCAGCAGTCTTAAGAGATTATCTGAGTGAACGACGACCCTTCTTGTATAACAAGTCGCACTCGTGTCGAAGGCTGCAATATATGCAATCGCGAGAGTCCGGATTAAATTTAAACCGGACGGGAAAAGTTGATGGCATTTAATAAAACTAAATAAGAGCTGTTCGTCCGGATGGGTCGGACTAAAATTTAGATCAGGTTTTACATGGGTTTCATGAGGAAATTGAGGCGACTGGAACGAATTGCTTGGTCTCAACAATGAGATTTGCGTTTTTTGTTTTATATAAAAACTAAATTGGATGTTGTTTCAGTTGTGGAAAAGACTGGGTTTTGTTAGGTTTTTAGTTAGGTAAAACTAATTGGATTTAGTTTGATTTAAATAAAATTTGAGTTTTATACTTGCTACAACTTGTTTTTTACTAGCATAAACTAGAAATACTCAACGTACAATACGTTTAAGCGAGTGAATACAAGGAAGGTGTTTTAAAACCTCGAGTAATTCATTCTTAATTTAAGTTCGATTATTTTTTTTTTTAACTGAATGAAACAAGAAACTAATTTTAACTAATAATTTTTTTGCTGAAACCGGTTTCACAAAAAATTTCTTTGACGACATTTCTAATTATTTCACGAATATCGAGTTTTAAATGATATTTTTCAATCAATATTGTTTTGTTAAATTAACATTGAAAATGATTATTCTGTCGTCGGGGGGTTGAAAGGTTGAAGGCTGAAAGTCGAACGGAAAATTGTTTGTGCAATTAAAAACTTTCCGAATCGAACCGAAAACTTTTATAATATTCTAGCAAATCCCGTCAAGCCGCTGATTGACTTGTTTGTCCCCGAAATACAATAAACGACAGAGTATTGATTAATGTTAGCAATTTCAGCTAAAATTTTCGGAGGATTTTCCATAATTTCAAACATAAAGACGAGCCTAAACAGGCAAGACTTCTGTTTCTCTAGTTAAACTTGACATGCAGTTATCGGTAATTGATGATGTTTTAGGTTTTAAGTGAGAAGAAAGCGATGTTATTTGATTTCTGCCATTAGTCAGGCTATCAAGTTTCGATTGATTTCGACTCGTTTCAATGAAATCAGACAGCTGGCAAAATCCATTAATATCTGGTATGAATTTCCCAAAAAAGCATAGAAGCATGAAAAACAGGAAAACGTTACAAATTTAAATATCCTAATAGTCTTACATGCTTAGTTTTGCCTATATAATACTTTATCTCTAGTCCACTCTAGTCGTGTGTGCCTTATTATTATATCTCGTCTATTACATAATACAGTATATGTAATAATATATTGATAATAAAATAGACATAGATTTAAGAGAAATCATAGAACAATTAGGATACAATATACACATATTACGCTTCTAAAAATTCGTATATTGATAGTAAGCACCCTGTACTAGGATGCGCTTAACAATACGTTTAAGCTAGGTCTTTCTTTTTATATCCCTATCTAACTTAAATTAATGACGATAGATTATTAATGATTATTAAGCTGATACCGGCGAATTCCCACAGCATAAGAACTCGAGCCCCAAATTCAAGAATCTTTGCAAAAGGAGAAGACTTTGCAAAGGAGTGAATGAGAATAAAATATTCCATAGTTTCATTCCTCACAGTAACTCTTAGAAATTTCATCAACAACCCTGACAAACTCGTTACCAAAGCAAATTTTTCGCCGTCAAATTAACAATCTGTATTTGCTTATCGCCCAACCCTTTCTCAAGCATGTCCTCTCCAACATTTATATGCAAATTTATTTGCATTTTTCTTCTAACTACCGTGTTATTCATAGAAGCATTCCTTAGCATAATCAGTTCGATATCAAAATCCGGATAGTTATTGGCAATGTCTTCAATTTCTTCGAATTGTTGCACTTGCCACTTGCCATGGTGAACCAGATAAATTCTGCTGTTATTGTAATTCATTTCATTCGGAATACAACGGGGATGCATATGGTTAAGAATCATCGAAGCTGAGTATAAGACCAACAGCAGGATGAAAAATATTAGAAGGGATTTAAAGGAGGAGATCCAACATGTGAAACGTGACCTAATTAAAATATGATAAGATAACAATTTGTACCGATATTTAATATATTTGTCTAATGTAACTTAAAATAAATAGGATGGTTGCGACAGTTACTACGTGGTAATCCATACTTACATTGAATTGAAAAATTCACTTTGTTTTTTACCACACTTATATTATGTAAAAATATTATATAATGCCATTGCGAATTGGGTTCGTTTATTATTGATAATGTTTTGGATGAGTTTTGTTGGGAAACCATTCTCTGTAGCGATTAAAATGATGGTACTTAATTCTTTGATTCTCTTTTCTGTGGAAAGGGGGATTGAAAAGGCTCGATGTATCATTGAATGATAGGCCGCTAATTTGTGTGTTATCGGGTGAATAAAATAAACTTCTTAGACCTTACTCTGATTCACAAAAACAACAAAATAGAATTTGATATATACAGAAAACCCACCAATGTTAACTCTACAATCTCGTATTCATCATTTCACATGATAACACACAAATTAGCGGCCTATCATTCAATGATACATCGAGCCTTTTCAATCCCCCTTTCCACAGAAAATAGAATCAAAGAATTAAGTACCATCATTTCAATCGCTACAGAGAATGGTTTCCCAACAAAACTCATCCAAAACATTATCAATAATAAACGAACCCAATTCGCAATGGCCCAAATTTATCCGAAAACCTCAAATTCAGACAAAACTTTCATCTCCCTGACATATTTTGGCAAAACAAGCGAACACATCGCAAATGTCCTTCGAAAGCAAAATCTTCAGGTTGCATTTAAACCCTCCTCTAAGTTGTCCAACATATTGTTTAATGCCAAAGACAAAATCGATCCCATTAAAAAATCCGGCGTATACGAAATTCATTGTTCCGAATGCAATAACGTGTACATAGGGCAGACAGGACGAAGTTTTTCAACACGGTTTTCAGAACATTCTCGCGCTTTTCGTCTGAAAAAAGACACTAGTTCTTTTTCAAACCATTGTCTCGAATTCAATCATAAATTCCCAGAAATAGATAATCTAAAAATCTTGCATAATTGCAACAAAGGCCCGAAACTAAATCTCCTAGAGTCATTAGAAATTTTCAAAAAAACCCGTAATCCCTCAGTTAATCTCCTAAACGAGCAAACTGACCTAATCTTTTCCCAACTTTTTAATCTCACCCAATCTCAAACAGATAAGTCCTCATCTTCGGACAAACATCGCCCCCCCACCCCACCAAAACTATAAGGGTATATATTCAACTTTATCAATTTGTTAAGTCACTTGAAAATGACCGTCAAACGTCGAAACTCGAGTCGTGATATGTGTAGAAATTTATATAACTGTGAATAATAAGTTATATAATATTTTTACATAATATAAGTGTGGTAAAAAACAAAGTGAATTTTTCAATTCAATGTAACTTAAAATAATTTTTTCTACTGATATATGTGAAAATGGCATTTTTTCCACGGCTTACCCTACATGAAAATGAGTATTCATATAAGTCAGTGTTATGCTTTGGACACAATAACAGGGTGCCGTATCTTGTATGATGGTTGTGTGAATCCGCCACAGTTTCAAAATTTCTTGTATTAAGTTTTATATAAGTTAACACTTTTAACATATATATGAATGGTAATGGAAGTATGTTGTTATCTTTAAAACACTCTACAAATTTGTCCAAATTTAAGCCAAAAGTAAGCCTAATTATTCTTTTTTGCAGGATAAAACAACTATTGACATTAAAGGCCTTTCTCCAGAGCAAAACGCGGACAGAGAGATGTGAATAAACCAAGGTAAGGTACAAACTTATTACTGCTTCTTTGTCCAAAGATATTTTTAATTGGAGAGTGGCGAAGTATGCACTTGCATATATGGTTGACGTGACATGACCAGCTAAACATGGGGTCTATCAGCACCCTTAAAAATTTAGTAGATGTTGCTAGGTTGTTTTTTTGTCTTCAATAATAAGAAGATTGAAGATTGGCCAGGCCACATTTGCGTCAGTAAATAAAAGCAATACTAGCGAATTCTCTGTATAAACTAGAGAAACACGAATATTCGGTATCTATTCGGACACTTTTTTAATGTTCGGTATTACCAATATTGCTAACTACTCGGCCGAATACCAAATAATGAAAAAAAAATCACACATGTTATTAAAAAATTATTATATTTTACCAACAAAACATTACAATTTATTAATACTTAAAATTTAGCAAAGGTAATTTGTGAAGAATGATTTTTTTTTCAGAATTTGTTGATAGTAACCGATTGCGCTTTTCCTCGTAAACTATACCCACTTCTGAAAATAGCCTTTCACTGTATACCAGGTGATGATAGATATTTTTGCGAATTCTGTCTGTTTTATACTGCTGTATGTTTGCTGACCACCACTTGTAAGGGTCTGTTGTCCTATCTAGGCTAGCCGTTTTTAGATAAAAATCAATATCATTTGCAATAGCACTTTCCTTTTCCACATTCTCTTCTCCATATTTTCTGTAGCGAATTCCTCAAATCAGCTCATTTTCAGAGCTTTTTTTTGTTTTGCTTTTGGTGTTTGAACTAATCTCTGGAAACTGGTTTAAAACGAGGGTCAGGAAAAGTGGCAACCAGGTGTTTCTCATTTTCATCAAAGTTGAACCGTGTTCATAGCTCAGCTTGTAGTGAAGATCTCATTCTCAGCAAATTTGGTGTTCTATCTGCTGTGCTTCGTTTCCCAGGCATTTCAACAATGTGACAACGTGTGGAATCACTTAGGAGATGCAAGAAATACCCGAGCTAGTTATTTTTGTTACCTCTTGAAATAGTATGAGGAGTTTGATGCATTGTTCCAGTAACAACCACTGAGAAGGTGTTAGATTATTTAATGACTCATTATGTTAATCAGTTATGTATAAAGAAACAGCTCGATTTTGTTCTAATAATCCCTCCATTAAATAGTATGTAGAATTCCAACGTGACCTATTGCAGTAATTAGTGGTTTGGCAAGTCAAGTTCTTGACGAATGGATTTGAGTTTTTTTTCTGTTATACCTGAGTGGTTAAAATGTGTAACAATTCGTCTTCGTCTTCGTAGCAGCAGCTACCACCAGTGTTATTTCCGTTTGAGATTTTAGCAATTTCTAAATAGCTCATTGTAGTGAATGGATAAAGCACTCACTAGCCCGCACTCATTGTTAGAAAGTTTAATTAAAAGCCGCCCCGAATATTCGGCGCTTCGGCGACGAGCGTGGCAGGATATTCGGTATTCGGCAAAATCACTATTCGTGGCATCTCTAGTATAAACTAGTCTGTCTAGTTTTGTTTACCGATTCTAATTTGTGCAAATCTAACATGTGCCTTCTGTCGTTAATAATAAGTGGAAAATTCCTCGGTAATTTGCTCTGCTTTGCAAAACAAATACCGATTGTCTAATCCGCATTGAGGATAAGATTGTTGCTTCGGCAACAATCATTCACTTCGCTAACAACTGTCGCAACCTTGGCTGTCAGCTCTTTTATGTGGTTGCCAGATTCTGCCATATTCATATCGTCTGAAAATAGTATAGTTGCAGCACTTACATGGCGTGGAAGATCGTTCAAAAAGAGTAGAAACAAAAGCGTCCATAGAAAAGATCCCTGAGGCACACATATATTGATATCGTTGCAACTAGAGTGGTTGTTATTGCCATTTACAATTAGCTTTCTACCTGTTAGAAAGGATTGTATTAATCTTGCGTGATAAATACCTCGAAAAACATAATTATCTGTTTCTAATAAGATAAAATCCACATTCACGGTGTCAAAAACCTTGGAAAGATCGAGAAAGGGACGCATTACATGTTTCCCTGTGCCTATATCTTGAAGTATACATTAGTTTATGGTGTTTTTTCCCACTTGTGCTTACGCTGTCCTAGTTCTCGGCATTTTTCCCATGCACTTTAAGGTAATGCTGTCGATATTCCTTCTTTCAAGAGCCGATTTAACTGCCTCGTACAAGGTGTTGGTAAAGACTCCTTCAATGTTTAAGAAGGTATATATCGCAACTTACTTTGTGTCTACTGCTGTTTCCATTTCATTTGTCAGCTGATACAGGGCGGTCTCTGTGGATTGTCCTGCTCTGTTTGCATGCTGAGAGTTTTGTAGTGATGCACCTACCAGCACTTTTGTTCTAAGATAATTGTCAATTACCTGCGCCAATGTTATTATTATTTCCATTGTCTTTAGATGTTACACTAATGGGTCTAAATGACTTCGGTTGAGTGGTGTCTTTATTCCCCAACTTATGAATACAACCTTAACCCTTCTCCATAGCTCCAGTATGTATCCGAGCGCTAAACTAATTCTCAAGATTTTTAGAAGATACGGCATAAATTTTTTCCTTCCTTCATTTTGGAAGTCGGGTACTAATTCGTCCACACCAGGGAGGGCTTATATGGCTGGAAAGTGCCGATAGCCCATCTGATACGGTTTTCCGTACATATTTACACGGCTCCTCCAGTCAGCCTGTCTTGCATAAACGCCTGCGTCTCTTTGTATTTTCTACATCCCGGAAAATTGGGTTTCTAGTAGGCAGAGAGCTCTCTGCTCTTCGTCTTCTGTATAGCTCCCATCCAGTCTCTTCCGAGTGGCCGTCATTTCCACTCTATCCTTCACTAGTGCTTTATGCAATCTAACTTTTTGCCCTTCTGATATCTTTGTTGTAGGTGGTGAGCACTTCGCAATAGTATTTTGCTAATAGCTTATATTTTGAATACATTTCACTCTTTGTAAGCGATCATTTTATTGTTTTTTCTATAGTAGCATCGGACCTCTAACACCTAGGAGTATTCTAGCCAAGTTCCGTATTGCTTAGCTTTGTTGAAAAGCCTACGTACTTTTCTTCATAATGTTGACAAATTTTTGTTTCTCCATTTTTCATCCTTGTGCTCCTTCACGAGTTTTACCGGGACGCTGGATTTCAATTATGATTATCACATTTATTTATCCTACAGCTAGCTCTAGTAAGGTGTAGTGTTTGATGCAACCACGTACTGTAACTTGCTCTAGGTTATCTTAGTTAGGAACTAAACATGGGCCACAGCGTTTGTCCGGAGTTTCGGTTGAGGGTGTTTTCCTCATTCACACCTTACAGTTCAAATTCTAGGATCCTATAGTCTGGCAATGAGGGTCCACTTGACACTCTCCAGCCTTTAACCAGTTTACTCACGTTAGCGCTACCTACCATAATATCCGATACCTCACTCCCGAATTCAGTGCCAAATGTATTCCTAACGTAAAACACATTTAGGTTTCCTTTAATGAGGTATTCTAAAAGGTACTCACCTCTCTTATTAGTGTCCGTGCTGTTGAAAATGCCTCTATAATTTTCTCTGTTTTGCAAAATAAGTACTGATTGCCTTATCCGCATTCAGGATAAGATTTTTACTTCGTCACCAATCATTCACTTCACTAACAATTGTGACAACCTTGGCTTCCATCTCTTCTATGTTGTTGCCAGATACTGGCATACTCATATCATCCGCAAATAGTATGGTTTCAGCACTTACATGGCGTGCAAGATCGTTCACACCGAGTAGAAACAAAATCGTTCCTAGAACATATCCCTGAGGCACACATATATTGAAATCGTTGCAACTAGAGTGATTGTTATTGGCATTTATAATTAGTTTTCTACCAGTAAGAAAGGATTGTATTAATCTTGCGAAAATACCTGGAAATCCATAATTTTCTCGGATAAGATAAAATCCACATTGGTGGTGTGAAAAGCCTTAGAAAGATCGAAAAATAGACATGACATGTTTCCCTGTCTAATTACATGTTTCTCTATCTCTTGAAGTATAAATTAGTTTATGGTGTCTTTTCCCAGTTATGCTTACGCTGTTCTAGTTCTCAGCATTTCTCCCATCCACTTTGAGGTAATGCTGGCGATATTCCTTCTTTCAAGAGCCGATTTAACTGCCTCGTGCGAGGTGTGGTCAAAGACTCCTTCAATGTCTAAGAAGGCACATATCGCAACTTCCTTTGTGTCTAGTGCTGCTTCTATTTCATTTGTCAGCTGATTCAGGGCAGTCTCTGTGGATTTTTGTTCTCTGTATACATGGTGACAATTATGTAGTGGTGCACCTACCAGCACTATTGTCCTAAGGTAATCGTCAATTACCTTATCCATTGTCTTGAACATAAAAGATGTTAGACTAATGGGTGTAAATAACTTCGTTTGAGCGCTGTCTTTCTTCCCCACCTTCGGTATGAATACCACTTTCGCCCTTCTCCATAGCTCCAATAGGTATCCGAGCGCTAAACTACTTCTAAAGATTTTTAGAAGGTAGGGGAGAGTGGGACAGCTTCGTACAGTTTTTATATTTCGCTTTGTGGAATGCTGTGTATTACGTATATCTCTTTCAATTTACAGTATATTGATGTTGAACTATTTCATACTGTAGTAGAAGCATAATATTACTGAAAATCCACGTGCGCGAATTTACATAATGCTTTAAAAAAAAAAGGAAAATGTATGAATGTACCCCACTAATGGGGTACATTCATACAACCGGAGAGACACATTCATACACGAACGGGCAGGTTAATACACACTTGAAAGAAGATAAAAGAAGGATTAAAATTATTCGGCTCTTTAATGTTTGTGCATTAAGTCCGTATTTGGTCGCTGTTTTCTGAAAAGAGAGTTTGTATTCCAAAACATCAGATATAGCTGACTATATTGCCTTACTCCCTTTAACCTTCCTACTCCTCGTCCCCTTCTTCTTATAATTTCTAACCATGATCGTACTGTGTAACAAAAAATGATAGGTATCATTAAATTGCGAAAAAACAAGAATAAGAGAAATATTAATACAGTATGAATGTGCCCCTTGTACTTGTGTATGAATCTACCCCATCACATGTAATTAATAAAAAAATATGCAAAAAAAAACTGTCTTCATGTAGGATAATTTACAAATCAAATCAAAAGCTCTATGATATTATGATTAATATTACTTAGCAGTGGTTATTCCAAACAACTTTAACTACTCACAAAATACGTCCATGGTAAGATTATGAAATTACTTAGGCGAAGCAAAAACACGTTCCGTGTTGCACACAAGCGCTTTCCGCGGCGATTGATACCAAACTTCACTAGTCAGTATACACACATAAAAGCTATGCACCAGCACTAACATCATTCTTTTGCCCCGTGTCTAACTTCAAATACGCTCAGTGTATGTAGGTGCCCCTTGTGTGAATCCGCCCCACTTTCCCCTACGACATTAGATATATCTCTCCTTTTTGTAAGAGGGCGGGAATTAGTCCGTCCGCACCTGGGGCCTTAAATGGCTAGAAAGTGCCGATAGCCCATCTGATTCGGTTTTCCGTACAGATGGACGCGTTCCTCCTTCAGTCAGCCCGACTTGGTTTCTGCGGGTGCATCAAGCCCTCAGTCTCTTTCTATTTTTTACATCCCGGAAAATGGGTTTCTAAGAGGAGCTCTCTGCTCTTCGTAATATGTGTAACTGCTATCCGGTCTCTTAAGAGTGGCTGTCATTTCCACTCTATCCTTCGCTTGTGCTTTGTGCAATCTAGCTGCCACCGGGGTGGATTCTATGTTTACACAGAATGTCCTAAAGTTTTTTCTTTTTGCCCTTCTGGTCTCTTTGTTGTAGGGAGTGAGGTAGTGAGGTGTCATTTCCTACTTGTGCCTCCGCCGTTCTAGTTCTCAGCATTTCTCCAATCCAATTTAAGGTAATGCTGTCGACATTTCTTTTTTCAATGGCCAATTTAACTGCCTCGTGCGAGGTGTTGTCAAAGACAATCCTTCAATGTCTAAGAAGGCACATATCGCTACTTCCTTTGTCTCTAGTGCTGCTTCTTTCATTTCATTTGTTAGCTGATACAGGGCGGTTTCTATGGATTTCCCTGCTCTGTATGCATGCTGACAGTTTTATAGTGGTGCACCTACCAGCACTGTTGTCTTAAGGAAATTGTCAATTACCTTCTCCATTGGCTTTAACATGAAAGACGTTAGACTAATGGGTCTAAATGACATCCGTTGAGTGGTGTCTTTCTTCCCCCACTTTGGTATGAATACCACCCATGAATACCAGTATGATTATCACTTCTCCATATTCCTTCTTTTAAGCCTAATGTTCTTGAAGCAGCGCTAGACCTCAGTGTTGATTACTGAACATCCTAGCCATCATAGCTGAAGCTTCTTTGGCATGGTGGATGTTTACTTGGGCTATTTTCGTGCGTTTGCTGGGCTATTTTCGTGCTTTTGTGACAGGAGGGAGCAAGTCGTCTTCTGTCCCGGCAAGAATAACGTCTTTCTCTACCTCAGCAAAACATGGCAGGACTGCTCATGTTTTTGAGTGTGAGGTCTAGGTCGACCTCTCGGTAATCCGAGCTGACTTCCTCATTCTCGGCCATTGTAGCTTCAATAGAGAAAGTAGTCTCTTCAACCAAGGAAGTGCCCGCTATTGCCGTCGTAACTTCCGAGGGAGAGGTCGCTGTAACTATCGCTACTACCTCTGCATCTTCTGTCGGATCGTGGAGCTCCAGCTGGCTCACCTGGTCAGGCTCCATCTGGTCCACAAGTCCTTTGGCCGTGAGATCCAGCACACTAGGGTTCATTTTCGTGTATCTTCTCATATGAATCCCACGAATGACTAGGTAATTATAGGTCCGCTATATCAGAGCCCCGCTTTACATGGAAAGGCTTGATAGAAGGCCTGAGGTCGCCAGGTATCAGAGAGGCTCCGTTTGAGGCTGGTTACCCTTGGTCAGCAACCCGTCCCTTCGACACCGATCGCATGACAACTTTGGATTTAGAGTTTGGAAGTTTTTACTTGTTCGCCAATACCGTCAGTATCGTCCAGTTGCTCATGCCTGGTCTAAATCATTGAGGGTCGTATAACACAGCCAGTAAAAACTCTTTATTTGCATACCTTCTTCGATTATTTCATCATTTCATCCATTTATTGTTTTTAATGGTTACTCTTTTGGTTTCTCTTGGAGATATCTGGTATAAAGCACAAGTTAATTTAGTAAGAAATGTTTTAAAAGCAACCTTCACGACATGTTATAAGATCGCTGAGAAATTGATTTTGCTTATAACATGTAGTAGTTTTTGCGTGTTTTCTCTAGTAAAAGATCTGTTTAAGCGATATGATACGATATGTATCCTCGGACATAAATAATCAGGCTTTAAATGCATAATTAGACAGAGGTGGTCAACCATGACTATAAATATCTTACTAGTCTTACCTGCTTAGTTTTGCTTATGTGATTCTTTATATCTGGTTCACTCTAGTCTTGTCCGCCTAATCTCGTCTATTTAGTCTCCTCTGTCTAAGCTTATCTGTCCAGTCTTAACGGTATACTCTTGTACATATATTTTAATCTTGCTACCGAGTCTTCCTTGTTTGGCCTTATTTGTCTTAGCCGTAAAAACATTTACTAACATTCTAAATGTCTTGTCTGGTGTGTGGCCATGTCACATTTGAGGCAGTAAATAAACTTCCATAATTTTTTCTATTTCTGGTGTGTGGCCGGCCACATTTGTGGCAGTAAATAAATGTAATACTAACGAATTCTCTATATAAACTTGCATGTCTAGTTTTGTTTAGCTATTCTAGCCTGTGCAAATCTTTTATTGTTTCTGGATTTATGCAGATTGATAAATAATCAGCAATCTATTACAAAAATGATAAATTTCAAGGAAAGCGAAATATATGAAATTCTCAAGAGTTTATACAAATATCGAGTGCAGTAAAAAGGACCCGTATTGAATAAGCGAGGAGAGAATGAAAAGAAAAAAAAAACAACCCGATCAAATATTTTCCGCTATGGCGACGTTATATCAATATATATTGGAATAGACTTTTCTTTGATTGTATGCATAAATCATCCGGAATCCAATACAATGAAATATTCAAACTATACACACTAGCGCACACACAATACACATACACAGACATTCAACCGTTCTCGAACTTGGGAAACGGGCGTGGAGCGAGGGAGAACGAGCACGAAGCACAAGAAAGTGGGAAGGAAAAAACGACACGGCAAGTGGAGCACGGCATCTTCCGTTTTATTATTATCCAATCGATTCTCACAGTTTCGCCACGTGCCACAAACGTGACTGATATTTTCATCAATAATATATACCTGTTACTATATATAGATGAAATCAATTGGTTCAAATTTTCGACTAAAATAATTTAGATGTTTAAAACTAAACCAGGGGTCAGCAAACCTTGGTTGTTTGGGGCAGTTCCTGCCTTAGGCAGTTGCTGCCCTTCATTCATGTAGTTGAATTTCGAGATTTTTCCGAGGTAAATCTAAGTGGATTTCTTGAAATCATCATTCACAAGGATTCTGGGTATCGCACCATTATCAAGCCTTCGCTGACTTTTTCTAGTTGATTCTATTCGATTGATGCTACTCCAACTTTCCCGATCTTAATGAAGATGTTCTTTTACCAATTATGTCCCAATTATCTAATAAATTTACATCTGGTGATGATTCTATACCTTCCTTTTTAGTGCATGATTGTAGGTTTGTTTTCGCATGACCCTATCATTCCTTTTTGATCGGTCCATTAAAACTCGCATTTTCGCGAATAAGTGGAAACGCGCTCGTATCTCTCCAGTCTTCAAGAATGGCGACAAGTCTATAACCAAAATATAGGAATAATTTTACAACTATAAACCAAAATATATATATTATCTAAAGTTGCCAAAGTTTTTGAAATCGTCCTCTGTCGTGTTATTTAGAACCAAGTTAAAAGCTTTATTTCTTATAAACTACATGGGTTTGTGACTTTTCGCTCCACATACTTATAGTACTAATTTAGCTACATTTGCACAATATGTATCCGGGGAAATTGATAACCGCGGACATTTTGATCTACAGACAGACTTATCTAAAGCGTTTGGAAGATACAACACAATCTTATTTTAGAAAACCTTTATAGTCCTGTAGTATAAGTCATATTTAAAAAATAGAGTGTGTTCAGTTGTCACGCATAGAGAGCATTATTTTTTTTCATGAATTATGTGGGTGATGTTCTTTGTCTTTTGACATAGAAGTTCATGACATTTGAAGTTAATTTTGATACAAGTGGTGTGTGATTTTATGTGTAGCTGCTAGTTGAGGGTCAATTTTAAGGAACGAACATTTTCGGCATATTTTCCTTTTTTATTTCCGTACAGGAAAGAAAATTGCAGAGACTTACAAAGTGATATGTGAAGTGTATGGTATTGAATGCATAACGGAGGGGACTAAGAATTGGTTTAAAAAATTCTATTCTGGAGATTTTTTATTCAAAGGTGACCAACGTTCTGGTCGACCTACTAAAGTTGATGATGACTAAACCAATGCAATTATTAAAGAGGATCGTCTAATAACTGTTCGAGAGATTTCAGAGAAATTGGATTCATAAAGAAGCTCGATATTTGGGTTCCGCATGAATTTAAAAATATTCACTCAATACAACGAATCAATATTTGGGATATGCATTTAAAGCGCAACGATCCTTTGTTGAAAAGACACATCACTGGTAATGAAAAATGGGTCACCTACATCATTCGAAAACGAGCATGGTGCAAGCATAATGAACCAGAACAAACCAAATGGAAAGCTAAATTGCACCAAAGAAAGATCATGTTGTCGATTTGGTGGGATTATAAAGGTGGTGTGTATTTTAAGCTTCTTACTAGGAACCAGACAATCAACTCAGATGTTCACTGTCAATGACAGATGACACTGGATGAAGCAATCAAAGAAAAGCGGCCAGAATTGGCATATCCCAAAGGAATTATGTTCCACCATTATAATTCCACCATTATAATGCAAGGTCTCGCACATCTTTGGTATTTCCTAGGAAATAATTGGAACTTGGTTGGAAAGTGATGTCGCATCCCCCATACAGCCCTAACATGGCACCGTCTGATTACTAAATATTTCGAAGTTTGCAGAACTCTTTGAATGGTAGACGTGCCACAGCTTACACGTAGGAAAATTTTATTGGCACGCGAACTATTACTCACGCATGCCTGCTAAGCTTGTTAAACTATCTTTTCTAAAATAAATTTGTAAGTTTCTCAATCTACTTTTGTGCAACATCAATGGTGTAAAATATAAGACGTGTTCAAAATCCGTCAATTGGTATGCCCGTAGTTGTAAAAGGTGCACAAAAATTTTCAAATTTAAAAAATTCACAAAAGCCGTATTTACAAAGCTACAATTTTGAAATTTTTGAATTTGTGAGATCTCATAAGAATATCTAATCATACCACGTTTTATCAAAATCTGTCGATTGGTTTGCCCGTAATTCCAAAAGGCGCACAAAAATTTCCAAAATTCACGAAAGCCGAATTTACAAAGCTACAATTTTTAAATTTGGCAATTTGTGAAATTTCGCAAGAATATAAAATCGTACCAACTTTCATCAAAATCCATCGATTAGTTTTTCCGTAATTGCAAAAGGCGCACAAAAAAATTTCAAATTTCAAAAATTCACAAAAGCCGTATTTACAAAGCTACAATTTTGCAATTTGGCAATTTGTAGGACCTCATAACAATATCAAATCATACTACGTTTAATCATAATCCGTGTATTGGTTTGCCTGTAATTGCAAAAGGCGCACAAAAATTTCCAAATTTCACCAAAGCCGTATTTACAAAGCTACAATTTTCAAATTTGGTAATTTATGATTTCTTTTAAGAATATCAATTCATACCAAGTTTCATGATAATCCGTCTATTGGTTTGTCCGTAATTACAAAAGGCGCACAAAAAAATTACACACTTTAAAAATTCACAAAAGCCGTATTTGCAAAGCTACAATTTTGAAATTTGGCAGTTTGTGGGACCTCATAAGAATATCAAATCATACTACGTTTCATCCAAATCCGTGGATTGGTTTGGCTGTAATTGCAAAAGGCGCACAAAAATTTCCAAATTTTACCAAAGCCGTATTTACAAAGCTACAATTTTCAAGCTCGGTAAATTCTGATATCTTGTAAGAATATCAACTTATGCCAAGTTTCATCAAAATCCGTCGATTGGTTTGTCCGTAATTCCAAAAGGCGCACAAAAAATTTACAAATTTCAAAAATTCACAAAAACCGTATTTACAAAGACGCACGAAAATTTACAAACTTCCAAAATTCACGAAAGCCCTATTTACAAAGCTACAATTTTGAAATTTGTGAGATCTCGTAAGAATATCAAATCATAGAACGTTTTATCAAAATCCGTCGATTGGTTTGAGCGTACTTTCAAAAGGCGCACAAAACACGTCAAATATTCACGCTAATAGGGTAACTGATTTTTACTATCATATTCTAAAAGTAGACCTCGCACGTCAGCATTTGAAAATGGAAAAATTTAAAAAAAGAATATAGGCAGTCAGGCACTGCCGACTGAAGTGAAAACTTTTGAAAAAAAAACAGCCTTAAAACTGGTTTTGAGGATTTATCAGTATGCCATCAAATTTTGTACATAGTTTGTTAGTATTGGTTTTTGTAGTTCTGGGACATTGTCACTTGTGAAGGAAAATGACTGTTGAAATAAATGTCATCATCATAATATGAATTTGAATCTGGAGTGTTTGGTTGATTCTGTGTTAATAGGTAAGCAAAATGAATTGTTAGGAAATATGACACGTTTATTGTTGATGGGCCTGCAATTTGTTTTGAGTTATTGAAATTTGGACTTTTAGAAACATGTCTTATAACTGATTTTGAAGATTTTATCTGTATGTAAATTAATGAAATTAGTAGAAACTCTTTTATTTTCTCTGTACCGATGATTGTTTTGTTTGGAATATTCTTTACGACGTTTAATTTTTTCCTCCTCCTCAGCTGTGATTGTTCGATATTTAGAAATTTCTGAACTAACTCTTGCAACAGTTTTGTTATTTTTTTTTATCTCTATATCGCTGACTATTAATTTTATTTTGGAGTTTCCTTGCTTTGGAGAGCACAATGAGTACATTTGGTTGCCTATAACTATGATGGGTCTTTTACGTGTTTTACCATGACTTCTTCGATACAATCCAGTAATCTGAACATTCCAATAATCCGGCTCTAGTACATCTTCTAGTACATCCGGCAAAAGTACTTTCTCTTGTATTGCACACTGATTCTGGGGGTTGATATTTCCTTAGAATCGCTGCGTTCTGTCAACACTGCCACAAACTTTCCAATAATCCAGCACTAGTACATCTACAAGTACATCCGGTAAAATTACTTGCTCTTGTAATGCACACTGATTATACGGGTTGATATTTCTTTAGAAACGCCGCGATCTGTCTACACAGCCAAAAACTTTGACAATTAAGTTTAACGTTCAGAGCCAACTTTAAATATATGCGTATAGATGTGTTATTTTGAACACATCTTTGAGTTATTGAAATTTTCTATAGAACGCAGCTATTGATGACGATGACGGAAATCTATGAGTTTACCCTTTACCAAAAACTCGTTTAGCGCGGCTAAAAAGTTTTCACTTCAAAAATGGCACGCGGCCGGAAAAAGGTTTGCCACCCCTGACATATGTCGATGACCTTAAATCGCACTTGCTCAGATTTTTGTTTTCTGATAAGGACCAGAAGCTCTATGAGCGCGGAATCATGATTCTGCAACAAAGAAGCCAAAATTCCTTGAACAAAATGGAAAATATATAGTCGATTATAGTTACTTTCTTGCCAATCCAATATAATGGTTTCATGTCAACTGTATTTCTGGCAACATAGAGTGCCCCCAAGGGTCTAACTTGGGTTCCTTATTATTCATTATCTTCATTAATGACCTACTGTCTCCATTATCTTGTCCCGCCTTGGCATTAGCTGACGACGTAAAATTATATAAATTGGTGAAGTCCCGTGAGGATATGTTACTCTTACAAAGTAACATGGATTAAATTGTGGTATGTTGCGTTAAACACAAATTAATACTTAACACCACCAGTGTTGTTATCGTCGCGTATTCAATAAATCAAGAAAATCGGTGGTAGCCTTATTACTTCGAATAAATAATGAAAGATCTTGGGGTTACATTTTATTCTCGTCTAACATATCACGACCACATTGATAGCGTATGCTCTAGTGCAGTGTTTCTCAAACTTATTTATCGCAAAGCCCACCTGTGATATGCTTAAGTTAATAACATCCCAACAGAATATAATTCGATAGATAGGGGAGTGACTTCAATATAGACGATTTTTGCAAAAAATCCCGAAACACGTTACGTATTGTTTTTTCTTGTCCTCATTTATATGTATATGCTGTTTGTTTACCTGTTCCCGGAAATTTCCATCCACCTCCGACCTTTTTTCAAATGAATAGGTTAGGTTAGGTTAGTTTTGAATGTAAAACCTCGTTTGAAATATTTCTTCGCAAGAAATACGTGGTCTGTTAGAAAAGTATCCGACCTTTATCTGGTAAAAAATAGGCATACCTGGAGCGTTAGAAACCTAATCATAATCACCTTCAAAGTAGTCTCCTTGGTACTCCACACACTTCTCCCAACGGTGCCGCCATTGTTGGAAGCATTCCCAAAAAGCCTCTTTTGGAATCGACTTTAGCTCGGCTGTCGTTGCAGCTATAATGTCCTCTCTTGTCTGAAATCGCGTTCCTTTCAATGGTCTCTTGACTTTGGGGCATAGTCAGAATATCAGGAGAGTAAGGAGCCTGTCGAACCAGAGGAGTCTGGTTTTTCACCAAAAAATTGTGAACCAAGTTCTAAGAATATGCTGAAGCATTGTCGTCATGGAGTCGTCAATTTCCTGGTGACCACAACTCCAGTCGCTTGCGCCGCACATAATCACGTAGGCGACATAGGACATCCCTATAGGACTCTTTGATGAATTTTACTTGCATTGAAAAACCGACGAGAGCACTACACCTACGTCACTCGAACACTGCTCGACAGCAACTGACGCTATCTACAGGCGGGAAAAAATTCACGTATGCGCACGAAAGTTCAAGGTCGGCTCATGCAAGCGCGCTTGATTCAAATCCATCAAGTTTTCAAAATAAAAAATAAGGTCGGATACTTTTCTAACAGACCACATACATGGATCACTTTTTAGATGGATCCAATCATATATTAAAAACAGATCTCAGTTTGTTGTATGCAATGGATTTAAATCTAGAGAAATTTATGATACTTCTGTGGCACCACATGCCTATGTTAATCTCCGCCTCCTTCCAATCTCGTGTGGCTTGTTGAGTCTACCGATTTTAATCTCGTGGCCCAGATACTTGTATGAGGTGACCTGCCGGATATCATTCCCTTCCATTATAACGTTTCGGGTAGGTACTAGATTGGTCAAAACTTCGGTTTTGGAGATGTTTGGAGATGAAATTAGCACAATGTCGTCTGCTAACCGTAAATGACTGACGTTTACGTCATTGTTGTTTATGGCCATGTGTTCCAGTTCTATGCTCTTGAACATGTACTCCATGAGGGTAGTGAATAGTTTAGGCAAGATATTATCACTTTGTCGGACGTCACCTTTGTAGTAATACAATCCATAAACTAGATTAAATTAGCTTTAAAATGATACATTCAAACTTTTTAGTATTATTAATAACTAGGTAACGATCGACGATTGAAAATTAAATGTAACACATATGTTTTTCACCTTCGTAAATACTTCGAATTATCGTTATCGTTAATATTATCTTCGAAAATATTAACAAGTTTTAAATTATTTAGTAATATACTTTCACTAGATTAAATTATCTACAAAATGAGATATTGTACAACAAAATTGCGTTATAATTAATTGCGATATAAACTAAACAAAATTATTTTTTTAAATAGAATGCGTCTTAGAAAAATGCCAATATTTACGAAAATATTAGCTCTGTAATATCTTTGTTATTCCGGTTCCTCAACAACTTGGCTCCCCTCACTTGAAAGTCTGCTCGACTCCTGCACGAGACATGTCATGTCTCTCTGGTCATGTCTTTGTTTTCTGGTTATGTCTCTCTAGTCTTCTCTGGTCTTGTCTTGTTTGTTTATCAGATCTTGCCTGTCTGTTCTTGCTTGTTAGGATTTGTCTGTCGGAAATTACATAACTATTTGTAAAATGTAGAATTTTCCTATTGAAAGTTAGAGTCTTTTGTGGAAACGTTTATCGTGTAACAAACAAATCGATTTGTCGTTGAGGCACGTGCGAGGAACGTGCGGAATTCCGTTTGTCCGTACGCTGTGCACAACAGCGATGTAAATAAGCAATGAGGGGGCACGGGGCCGGACAACGTGACATTTTCACAATTAGCGATTGAAAATACAAATTTCTCTGTGTAATGAATAAAACGCGGAATGCAGAGAATCGTCGCAATTATTCGCCGTAGCGGCGTTTGCGGTGATTCAATTTATAATTTAGTTTTTTCCGGAAAAATTATTTTTTTCTTTTAGTCTTTCTCTCCTGGTTGATATTCGTCTTTATGATATTCAAAGTTTCAATATTGAAGTTGTGTCTTCATTTTGTTTGGTCTCTTTTATTACTAATGTAAGCTGAACAGGTTCAATCAACGATTTTGTCTCCTTTATTGAAAATGCCAAAGTTGTATTTCATTCTCATACTAATTTAATAAACAAATAAAGATAGATAAAACTGTAGATATGAAATCTAGATAGATAAAACTAAACAGACACAAAAAACTTCACTAGATTTTTGACTAGACACGACTGGCAATACCAGTGAAGCATGCCGAAAGATCAATTCGGACCTAATTCGGGGGCCTTCCGAACTGTGGCAAGCCTAATTCAAACCTTGTTTTGTCCTAACTTAGGCGAATCTTTGGAATGTTCAACTAACACCTAATAACAATGATAAAAGGCTTACCAAAGTTTGACAAGCAAAATTCGGTAGCTATTAGGAAACTTTGTGGCATGGCCTAACATTGATATATCTTTGAGAATCCTGACTTTAACCTGATACTTATTGATAACCAAAGGCTTACCAAAATTAGGCATGCGAAAGTCAGTTATTATAAGTCCGTAGCATCTCGTAACTTAGACATATCTTTGAAAGTTCTGACTTTAACCTTACATTTTATTTACATTAACAAGTCAGAGGAAGCCGTTATAATAACGGGGTGGCCGTTATTATAATAAGCTTCCACCTATCAACAATAGGTTACAAAATCTAGAAAACACAAGTAATTAGTACAGATTATTAATACAATATATGAAGTGAAAAGATATTAACATTTTGGAAGGATACAGTGGTAACCTAATGGAAATAGTGACAAAACTACAGGTGCTTAATTAAGCTGTCTTTTAAGCTTCTAAGCAGCATTAAGCTCTCTTTTAAGCTGCTTTAAACCTTAACTAAAGAAGTCTAAATGTTGAATATAATTATTGGACGTTGTCATTAATCTTATTAACGGAAAATTTGATGGGATATTCCTTGGGATTAAAAAAATCTAAGTTTGCAATAAATTATTCAGTGGTAATAAGATGTTCAGTATTTTTTGAAGAAAAATCATAGAAGAAATTGTTCTCTGTTCAGGAGTTAACTAATATCACGTAGAATATCTACATAGCTAGTGTATGGTATATTAAATTTTAAGCAGAGTATGGTGACAATTTTTTTCTGAGTTTAAATCCAGATTTATGTTTGGAATATTGTAGATTTCATATATTTGTAGCACATTCTAGCATTCATCTAGAGGTGCATAACATAACCAGTGTTTGAATATTAGTGAATGATTTAAAATCTCATCACAAAACCTAATAATATATACGTTCTTTTAGTTATATTATCTGTATGGCTAGTAAAAAGTAGTTTAGGGTAGAACATAATACTTAAATTACGAATACTTCTGTTCCTTGTTATAGCTATGTTGTTCAGGTTATATTTATATTTCTGCTAACAGTATTTATTTCAATTTAAAGGTAGGTAATTAGCACGGCAGTAATGGAATAGACGTGAAAAATCCACTTCTACAAAGAAACACCGTTATTATTCTCAATAACACCAAAAAACTTTAAATCATCTGAATTTTGGAAAACTGTTAGTATTGTGTTGATACGCATATTGAATAGAATCAGACCCAATTGAAATCCTTGGGGTGCCACAGAAGTAAGTATAAATTTGTTTAGATTTAATTCGATTGCATACAACAAACTGAGATCTGTTTTTAATATATGATTGGATCCATCTGAGAAGTGATCCATGTACGTGGTCTGTTAGAAAAGTATCCGACCTTAATTTTTTATTTTGAAAACCTGCCGACCTTGAACCTTCTTGCGCATACGTTTTTTTTTCCCGCCTGTAGATAGCGTCAGTTGCTGTCGAGCGGTGTTCGTAGTGTGTACTGTTCTCGTCGGTTTTTCAATGCAAGTAAAATGACGGAACGACTGGAGCAGCGCTACTGCATCAAATTTTGCCAGAAACTGGGCGACAACCAGGTGGAAACCATTCGGAAGATTCAGACGGCTTTCGGTGACGAAGCTAAGGGCATCACACAGATTAAGGAGTGGTTCAACCGGTTTAAACACGGTCGCACATCGGTGGAAAGCAAGCCACGCTCTGGTCGGCCATAAACATGCCGAAATTACCATGTCATTGCCAAAGTGAACGCTGTGTTGATGCGCGACCGTCGTGTGACTATCTTAGAAATTGCGACTGGAGTTTTGGTCATCAGGAAATTGACGACTTCATCACGACAATGCTCCAGCACATTCTTCGCACATGGTTCACAATTTTTTGGCGAAAAAACCCCACTCCTCTAGTTCGACAGGCTCCTTACTCTCCTGATATGCCCCCTGCGACTTCTGGCTATTCCCCAAAGTCAAGAAGCCATTGAAAGGAACGCGATTTCAGACAAGAGAGGACATTATAGCTGCAACGACAGCCGAGCTAAAGTCGATTCCGAAAGAGGCTTTTTCGGAATGCTTCCAACAATGGCGGCACCGCTGGGAAAAGTGTGTGGAGTCCCAAGGAGACTACTTTGAGGGTGATTACGTTTCCAACGCTCCAGGTATGCCAGTTTCTTTTTACCGACTAATGGTCGGATAATTTTCAGACTACAGACTACGTATACCAAAGTGAGAGAGTGTGTGCAATAATAAATTATGGTTAACCTGTCCAAATCTTTGCTGAAATCTGTGTAGACTACGTCAATTTATTAACGAATATCCATCCATATAACCATACATATTGCAAAACAAAAATTCTGTAATTGGAATTAAGTTATTTAAGACTGAATGCCTGGACAGTAACCCGTTTGTCAGGTTTGACTATTATTATTATTATCGTTAATTCTCCTTTAAGGAGAGCGCTAAAACTCAATCAATTATCATGTCATTTTTTCTGTCTTCTTTCTTCCCAGAAACTTCTCATATGTTTACTGTGTTTCTTCTTCCTCTCTTCTGTCCACTTCTTTCCTGTTTTTTTTGTTCTCTTTGGGAGTTTGTTCAAACTTCTGTTTTCCGATTTTTCTCGGTATTTTTTCCTGTCTGTCATGTCTTCTGTGGAGATGTTAAGTTTCTTGATGTCTTCCAAGGTTTCCTTTCCCAGTTGGTTTTCACTGTATTAGTCGTCAATATGTTAAAAATCTTCTTGGTCAGTCTATTTTCAATCACCCTATATATGTGTCCATTGAACTGTCCCTTTGTTTTTCCGATTTTGTTCGTAATCGTCTCTGTCTATTCGTACAGTTATCTTATTTGCCTCTTTATCCAGATCCACTCTTTCTGAAGATAGATCTTTCATAGTATTTTCCTCTCTTATTTTTCTATCTCCTTGATTTTCGTACATCCCATGATTACCGTTGTTTCTGAGGCATACAAGGCCTCTGGCAAAACTACTGTGTTATAGTGTCTTATTTTGGCATTGATAGAGATACTCCATTTGTTGTGGTTCCATGTAAGTCTGTATGCTTTTTGTAGTTTTTTTATCCTTTCTTTATTGAATTTTGAGTTCAGTTCTGTTTTCTGTATAATCTCTCCCAGGTATTTGAAATTTTCTACTTGTGTTGTCTTTCCACACTTATTTATTAGTGGGTGTCTATTTGTGGATTTTGTATCCATGTACTGTGCTTTTTCGTATGAGATTTGCAGCGATGCTTCGCAGCGTTCATTCATTCATTTCTTCCAATGTGTTGAAGAGTGTTTCTCTATCTATGGAGTCGTAGGCCTTCTTGAAGTCGACGAATGTTATTGTGGTGTTTCTGGTCTTTCTCGTTGTTATTATTATTCGCACCAGATCTGTTTGTACCTCCTTGGTATTTTCCTATCTATGGATCTGTCTGAGGTTCTAGCCGATTTAACAGGGCATTGGACAGAATTTTGTATATCACAGGTTGTAGTGAAATTCTTCTGTAGTTATTAGGGTCCGTTTTGTCTCTTTTCTTGTGGAGGGGGTGTATTAGTGCCAACTTCCATTATTCTGGTATTTTTCCTATTTCCCAGATGTTTTCGATGATTGTTTCTATTTTGGGTGTAATATCTTCGTGGTCTTGCTTCCAGATTCCCGAAATCAGTTCATCTTTTCCAGGTGCTCAGTTATTTTTCAGTGATTTTATTATCTTCACGATTTCTTCGTGTGTTAGGGGTTTGGAATCCAGGTTAGGTTCTGGCTTTTGGAACTGTAGTTTCTGTGTCGGTTTTTCACAGTTGAGTAGTGTGTCAAATTATTGTGCTAATATTTCACAGTTCTCTTAGGGTTTTAGGGTTTGTCTAAAATATTCCCTCGTGTCTTTTGAAGCATAAGCTCGGTGGTTCATATCCTGTCATATTTTCTCTGAATGTTCTGTAAAAATTTCATGTATTGTTTTGCTGAAGTCCTCTTCTATCTCATTCAACCTGTTTTTTTCGAAATCCCTTTTTTCTCTGCGGATTATTTTGGAGGAGGCTTTCTGTATCTTGTTGAATTCTTTCAAGTTTTATTACATTATTTAAATCAATTTTTATTTCGTGAATTATTAAAAACTTGAAATTTTTGCTAAAAATAGACAAAACTGATATCGGTCTGTAGTTTAAAAGGTGCGACATTTTATTTCTATATTGTATATCATATATTTTATTACCATTTTCTTACCAGGTTTGAATATGGGTCATTCTTTTACAAATCGTACATCTATTTTGTTTGTCACTTGTTTACATGAAGTAAGTCGACACATATAACTGGATTTCGTTTGTATATGTGCATTTTCAGAAATATATACATTTTTAATTTTGGTACTTTGCTGGATTCAGTAACATTTAACATTCATTAACTCCAGTTTTACTAAATGGACCGTTCTCGATCTTCCACTACTTAACACCTTATTAGGTCAGCTTCTTAATCGCATGGTGGAAGTATTTTATTATTGTTAATTAATATAAAATAAAAACAATTGAATTGTTCAAATGATGTTTTCATGCACATCCCCAAGTCGCATAAAATTTAATAAAATACCATATATTTGCTAGGTCCTAATCTAAAAAACGCATGTTTCAAAAAGGCGGGGTCTCTATTCATTCAGAAGATATTAAATAATTTCAAGCGCTCGGATATAGTTCCAACGGATTCTTGATCACATTGGCGCTCATTTCTTGCTAATACCTCACGTCATGTGAATAGAATATACATTATTCAGAAAGATAACAAATAAAAAGTGACCCTCATTATTTTACCGATTATTCTATAATATAATGATTCTATTTCTATGAAGAAAAAAAATTGTATATTAAAATAGATCAAGACACGATATAATTATTAACATATGTTTTTTCGATATACAAAATACTATTTAATCTTCAACGATATGTTACAAAGAAAGTAATTATTTTGTAATTTTAACTTCCGTTGAATGTTGCTGCGAAGAAAAATGTTTTGCTTCTGCTTTTTTTCTGTAATCGGTATCATGCAATGGTATGTTAACGTCCCTTTCACCGTTAGAGCCATTTTTAATCTTGCCTATAATATTTGTTCTTCTTCATTATATTCTTTATCCTCTGCAAATTTCAATGAAATGTTGGGGAGTGACTCAGTTGCCTATTGGAATAATTCTTTCGACGTTTGGATTGGATTGGTTATTCTTTGAAGACTAGTTCTAGCAGCTAAGCTTTTCAAAGTCCCACCCAGGCCATCGCACGCACCTTTGCCGTGAGAATGCCGTGCCAAGTGCTCTGCAGCTAAACGAAAATCTTTTAGGTGATGAGTGAGATTGACAAATTTTACTGCGCACTTACCCCATCAGAAAAATATGTAATTTTTGTTTTTCTTTCTAAAATCTACTAAATGCTTTTGAAACACATGAAACGCAATTGTATCATGGTGCAAACATTTTGATATAATTACGAATCTTTTCATTCGACTTTCGTTGCCTGGTTATTATTCCAGTGAATTCCTTGTACGGCATTTTGAACAACAAAAGTATAGTTCTCAGAAAAATCACAGATTACAATGCGGTCGTTTTCTGTCAACTCGTTTTTTTTATTCTTCATAAAATCGTTTTGTTTTTTAACAAGGTATGAGTGCAGAAGTAATTTTTCTAAGCCGGTCTTGAATTTTTGTAAATATTCGTCCACTGGGGATATCATAACTTGTAAAGTGGTCCTCGTTTCGTCAATGTAATTAAACTCGGAAATGTTTTCTAATTCGTCGATCAAATCTGTTGCACCAGGACACTCAGAGCACGTTCCAAAATAACAATTTGTTGATGCACCAACGCAAATCATACGGCTCAAACATTCATGATAAGTTTGCATTGGGTTCGGTGTATCGGCTGTCAGGTTTTTAATATTTGACCCTTCGATTAATAATTTTACATTTTCATGGATAGCACAAACACAGACTGAATGGGTACCACTTGCACCCGCTAGCACGCAATGTTTTGGCCTCAAAGATGCGAATTTGGAAAGCTACACTTTTCTCTCTTTCAAATTCACTAACAATAATCGTGCTTGCACGCGAATGCGTTTATTGTCTGCTATGACCGACACATAATCTTTATGTCCTGGTATCATGCCGCCACTCTCATCCAGTTCATAAAAGCTGATTATTAAATCAACTACTTCTTTTTCTATGGACGGATGACTCTTCGAGCTAGGATCGGCTAAGATTCCTTTTTCTGCGGCAGTTTTCTTTGCAATCGTTATCATGTGTCGTAACAGATGGAAAAATTTTCGAAAAGACCATTCTTTAAAAATAGTAAAAATTTTAATTTGTGTTGCACGTTCCGTGGTTGAGTTGAATCTGCCTTTTAAAATTTGCAAAATATCATTACCATCATTTTCGTCAACGCTATCATTCACATTAATCGCAGTGTGGAAAATCTGACATTGCTTCAGATATATTTTGCATTTTATCCTTTGAATACATCATTTGAGAAGCTTTCTTCTTTTTAGTTGGTGAAGTTCCAATCAAACCCAAACCCATGTTGATTGCATCAATCACTTCATCAATTACTTCTCTGTCTCTTTCAAACGATGCTGGACTTTCCGGGATATGATCCACGTCCCCATAATCTTTATCAAACACTTCATCATTTGGCGAGGTGTTAGAGCTAAAATCAACAACTTCTTTGTGCTAAAAATATATTCATACGCACATCAAACATGTGAACCTGAAATATAGATAATAAGTAGTAAAACATACCTTCTCGTTAGATTGAAGTACGTTGTTATTTTCATTGTCTTTTCGTAATTTCGACAAATTAAGGTGGCACGTGTTGCAAATTTTTTGTCTCATAGAGTCTTCTGTTATAGGTATATTTAATACCAATAAATGTTGCCTCAGGACTTGCCTGAGGCTCTGGTAATTCCGTACTGTCGGATGAGGAGACAAATTGAACGGGTACAAGCATCTATCCGTTCGTATTTTTAACGATTTCGATAATTTGGAGGATAATTTTGGCATTATATGGTTCGAACTTTATGTAGTTTGCACTAAGTTTTTAGGTTATAAATACCACGCGAATGTATCGCAGCGTGCCGAGGAAGGCTAATAAAAACGTCGCTCGGAAGCGGCGAGCGCACTCAAAATTATCTTCTGATCGAATAAGGACCCCAACTTTTTGAAACATGGGTTTTTTAGATTAAGACCTAGCAAATATATAGTATTTTTTCAAAATCATTCGTTTTGGGAATAAGCAGGAAAACATTATTTGAACAATTTAATCCTTATTATTTTATATTAATTAACAATAGAAAAATATTGTTAGCACGCGACTAAGAAGCTAACATAATAAAGTATTAAATAGTGCAAAAATGAGAATGATCCGTTCAGTAGAAGCGGAGAAAATGAATTTTGAATGTCGAGAATCCAGCTAACCTACAAAACGCAAAATGTACATATTTTGAGAAATACACATTTCCGAACAAAATCCCGATATAAGTGTTTTTTGAATGAATTCTATGGTGCTAGAAAAAAATTTGTATATCATTCAAAAATGTGATAATTCTTTTTTGTTCAAATCCGTACGATTTGTAAAAAATGACCCATATTGGTGTTATAAATTTTCCAGACAATGGGAAACAATCCCAAATTCAATGATTGGTTAGAATTTATGCGAAGTGAGTTCAGTGAGAGGTTCAGTTTAGTAATAGGTACAGGTTTTAATGAATTTCAGGTGTATTCCAACTCGTTATTAACCTTTCTGTACCCGCGCCAATTTCTTGTAGACCGAAAGTTTGGAAAACAATTTAATGATATTTTCTCAAGCAAATGTAGTGAAATTATGTTTTGCTTAAAACTAGGGATTATTAATTTAATAAAATAATCCAAAAATTCCTTCCAACAAAAAAAACAAATCTCAGTTTTAATCTCAATGATAAGTTATATTATATACGGTCCTTGTTAATTTTCTATAGTTTGGAGAATGTTCTGTATAAATTCGTATGTTATATACCTGCAAAACCATCCCAATAAGAAAGACAACCGTAGAACTTTTCTGAAAGCTTTGTCCCACGACCTCATAAATTCGCGTGTCAGGAGACAGGCGTCACTATGTCTTTGCCAAAAACACTAAAGTTACGGCTCATTGAAATATGTAAATTAAATCGTCCTGAGTCTGCAGCAACATCTAATGACAATAAAATGTAAAAAATGATTTTTGTTATTTTTTTTGTTACAACTTATCTTGGGCAATAGGACATTAGCATGTTCCGTACAAAAATAAATTACCGCGGTTATAACGCGTCTTACGGTTCTTTTCTGATGGGCAAAATGCACAGCGGCCGATTTTATTCTCATTAGATGTTGCTGCAGACTCATGACGATCTAATTTACATATTTCAATGAGCCGAAGCTTTAGTGTTTTTGGTAAAGACATGTTGTAAGCCTGTCTCCTGACATGCGAATTTAAGAGGTCGTAGGACAAAGCTTCCAGAAAAGTTCTACGGTTGACTTCCTTGCAGGGATGGGATGGTTTTGCAGGTATATAACATACGAATTTATACCCGCTACATTCAACAAACTGTAGAAAATTACCAAGGGCCGCCTGTTTGTGCCTCGCGCAACGTTATAAGTTTCGCACATTTTGTCCCCAGTATTAACTCCACCTTTTGTCGCATTTTAGTCCATTATCAATTCAGGTTTACCCGTTTCGTCGTTTCGATCGTTGATGCTGGACACAAGTAAAACAGTCTAGCTCTTTTGGGGAACATAAGATACAAGAGTACAATTTCCTCAGTGCCCAAATAAGCTGGATTTCTCTTCTCGGCCGTTTATCTTTGTGAACTGTTTCATTGGTTCCCTTTTATTTTTGCATATTTTGAGTATAAATCATTTTGGCATCTGTCAGGACGTAGATTTTTATACCGTATTTATCGGGTTTCGATGGAATATACATATACACAAAAAAATGATCCTATACCCGCGTCCATCCAACATACCAATTGGCGTAAAAAACGGCTACATGCAGCAACGAATCAGGCAGGTAACAGAATATGCAAAATGTCAGCATTAATGATAAAAGAAAAAACCACGTAAGAGTATTGTGTCGGTGTCACAGAGTAATGCGCAGGTATGGGAAAGTTAATAATTAAAGTGCAATTAATATTTTAGTTTTACTGAGACATAAAGAACTTAAATTAATAGTGGGCAGAATATTATCAGCTTCAGTAGGTAAAGTGTTAATAACATTAATATTATTGCAATAAATTGATTCAAAATGATCAGCAAACAAGCTACATACGTTAGCAGATTTTGACACAAGTTAACTTTTGTATAATTTTTGTAATCCGCATCCATTTTTAGTTTTACTCTCCGTGGCAACAACGAGAATGTGAGACAATCTGATGGTTACTGTATGCTATTTATATTTTTCAGTTATCATTTTAATTAATTATTTGGATAACCAATCGGGGAAATTATTAGATGTACAAGTTTTAAGTGGGACATATAACCAAAGGGTTGCCAAAGTTAGGCATGCAAATTTCGGGTGCTATTAGAGAGTCTTTTTTTATTATTATAAGTATACCGGTACGACAGAATTAATCTGTCATTCAGAGTAGTGTTAACAATTAATTATTTTCACTTTGGTACTTAGCGTAAGCTGGTTTTGTCCGCTAAGAGTTCTAATGTTGGTAATTTATCACTGTTTAAATCACTATCACTGTTTAATCACTTTCCCTGTTTCCTGAGTCGGGATCGGTGATGTCCTGTAGGAGTTTTCTTTTGAGTATGGTGTGGATGTTACGTTGTCCGAGGTGGTAGATGACACGTTGATGGTGGGTCCATTTAGTTCCTAATGTATCTGCTTGTTTCTGATAAACCAAGGGGCATTTAGGATTATTCGTAGAGCTGTATTCTGAACTGTCTGCAGTTTTTTGAAATTGGTTTTTGATGTGGTGCACCAAATTGGGCATGCGTATGTTATTAAGGTTCTTTTAAGAGATTTATAGAGGAGTAAAGAAGATTTTTGTTATAGGGCTGATTTTCTATTTATTGGAGACTATAATTGAGACAGTCTGGCGTATGCTTGGTTGATCTTTATGGTTATCTAGATGTACACCCACACATTTTACGGCTTCTTAGTTATATTTAATTACATTTCCTCCTAATTCGATACGCCAGCGGTAGGTCTTTTATCCTTCGTAATGTGAATACTTCTATCTCACTTTTAGTACAGTTTATTTTATGCGCCATTGAGAAAACTAGTCGTTGATGAAGTTCAAAGCTAATTGGAGTTGTTCTGCTACGGCTTCAAGGTCGTGGTGTTGGGTTATAATAGCTGTATCGTCTGCATACATAGAGATTAGCGCTTGAGGAGGAACAGGAATATCGTGCATGTATAATAATAATAATAACCTTTATTGGCATAATTAAAATAATTTCCATACAAAATATACATACAAAATAAAACAATAAAAAATAATAAAAAAGTAATACAAAAGTTGTGAAACTAAAACCCCATTAAAAAGAAAAAAGAAATTTTACCACCCTATAAACCTATACTTCAACACCTGTACATCGGACATAAGCTCACAAAAAAAAAAAAAAAACTAAACCGCAACACTCAAAAAACTACCCCGTCCCATCCGCTCTTTCCATGTTTTCACTCTGTGTAAAAACGACAGTCCCTTCCCGCTCTCGTCCATACACTCCCTCCAATCCTTTCCTCGCCTTCTCTCCTGGTCATTCCACTCCGCCATCGTGCATTCTTCCAACCAATGACTCCACATATCTTCCTTCAACCCACACACCAAACACCTTCTACTTTCCTCCTTCATCCAATGTCTCCTTCCACGCTCTTCATTGCCACACCTAAATCTCGCCAACACTGACTGGTCGTCCGACCCTTTACTTGTCCTCAAATAACCAGGAACACGGCCGTGCACTTGTATCTGACTGTAGCCTTGGTGATATTTACTAGCCTCTATTTTCGATTGGCGCTCTTGGAAGTCCACTTCTAATAACCTCTCTTTTAGCATCCGTTTCCACTGAGCACCCGCACTTTTTTCCGTTTCCAACCCCTCGGATGATAACCGGCCTCTCTCATACAGTTTCCTTTTATTCAACCCCCAACCGCTCTCTCTTCTACCACTTAACCCCTCTTTATTCACTACTCGAAAGATTTCCTTTATTATCCTTTCATCTCCTAACCCATCCACCCTATACTCGAACTTTATCACTCTTTCCGCAGCAATTACCGCCACCTTACAAGCACTCACTTCCTGAAGCACAATTTGACCAGGCGTCGACCTATCAAGTTTCAACACTTTCTTATAAAACTTTAGCTGCACCCTTTCGATCTTGTCTTCTTCTTTCGTTCCCCAGACCTCGCATCCATACAGTAACACGCTTCGCACACATGCCTTCCATATGGTCTCTGCTGCTCTAAAGTTTCCATCAAAGTTCCTTTTCCAAACCTCCCAGATACGACCCGCCGCCACCCATGCCTTTTTTGTAACATACTCTATGTGTTCTTTATTACTGTATCCAGTCTCAAAGACATACCCCAAATACTTAAATTTACTAACTTCCTCTATTTCAGTACAAACCTTTCTTTCTTTCTTAAATCGCCCACCCCTTTTAAACCGAATCCATTTTGTTTTACCAACATTCACCCTTAAATCCCTCTTTTCGAAATACCTGCCGAGCCTTTCAATCACGTCCTTCATCTCACTAGCCGACTTTGCAAATACCACCATGTCATCCGCATATGCCAAGCTCCACACCTTCTTTTTCCCAAACACCACTCCTCCAGCTTGCCCGGCCTCTAGAACCTTTTCCATATCCGCCACATACAGATTGAAAAGCGTGGGACTCAAAGGGCAGCCTTGTCTCAGGCCCTTCCTCACCTCAAAATAGTCCGATTCCCATTCATTCGCTACTACCTTACAGACCGTTTCCTCGTACAAATTCCTGATGTTCCTTCTTACACTCTCTGAGATACCTAGCTTGCCCAAACACTCGTCAAGTCTCCTTCTGTTCACCGAGTCATATGCGGATTTCAAATCAATGAAAAGAGCAAACAGGCATCCCTCTCTTATTCCTTGGTCTATGATGACTCTCAAGGTCACCAGGTGTTCCACCGTGCTCCTTCCTTCTCTGAACCCCGCTTGTATTTCCGGCAAAAGCTTCCTTTCATTGATTTCCTTCCTCAAGCGACAATCCAGGATTTTAGCAAATATTTTGTATGAGGAGTTCATCAAAGTTATACCTCTATAATTTTCAAGCGCGTCCCTCGTTCCACTCTTAAACACCGGTTGAATTATCCCCACTTTCCAGCTGACTGGTATCCTTTTCTCTCCTCTCCCTATCCTTCTCAATTCCTCCGTAAACTTCTCCTTACAGATTCCAGGTGCTTCTTTCCACGCTTCATTTCCGAGCCCATCCAAACCTCCCGCTTTTCTTGGCTTTAGGGAATCAATAACATCCTCCACCTCTGTCACGGTGATATCCTCGGCGAGCTCTTCCTGCTTTCTCTGTCGATCTCCTGAACTATCATCTCTTTCTGACCGCATCTCCGCCCCTCCTAGCATCCTCATGAAGTGGTTTTGCCATTCTTCTATCGCAATGCTCTTGGGTAATCTTTCCTTCCTTTTCCTATTCTCTCTCACGTATTTCCACAGCTCAGCTTCCGTCTTGATTTCTCGTACCCGCTGCTTCTCCTTCTCCTCCCAAAGCTCCTTTTTCTTCTTCTCCATTTTTTGCAATTCTGTTTTCGCTTCCAGCACGTGCACTTTGAGCCCTTCTCCCTTTCTCCATTCTCTCATAGCTTCTCGAAACCTTTGCTTTGCGTTCCGCACTTCCCCGTCGTACCATGCTCGGCCTGGAAACGCTTCTTTGATTTTCTTTTTCACAAGTGCAGATTCCATTTTCTTTGCCATCATGTCTATATCCTCTATGGCGTTCCACTCTACCTCTTCTAATTTCCTTCTGTATTCTTCTGTCGCCTCCTTATCCCATCTGGCCACCCATTTCTCCGCCTTAACATCTTTCTTCCTTTACTGCTTCAACGACACCACTACCGGCATATGATCCGACTCACTTCTTATTCCGATTTCCATCAGTTTTATTTGCCGTCTCGCCGCATCATTTGTAATTATTAGGTCAATAACTGAGGTACCCATTGCACCCACAAACGTAAATTCTCCCTCCCAGTCGCCCTCAATACACCCATTCAAAATATCCCATTGGTTCTCTAACACCCACGCCAACCAAACATTTCCCTCTGCATTGTTAATTTTGTCTTTAGAATTCCTTCTTATCACATCACCCGTCTTATCCACCGTATTGACCTGCTCTTCTCCTATCCTAACGTTCCAATCACCTCCTAGTAGCAAGTTTGTCGTTACCATATCTTCTAAATTCCTCTTTATGCCCTCTTTAATTTTTTCCAGTCCCTTATTATTATAAACGGTTGCTATCTGCCACCACTCCCCCTCCAGTTCTACCTCCCTAAAAACTAGACCCTCCACCTCTTCTAGAATTCTCTCCGATTCCTTGATGCCTCTTCTGACCCCTGTTATTATTCCCCCCTTTGCCCTTCCGTAGTCACTCTCTCTCTCCGTGCCGGTTGTATCCTCCAATTGTACTCCTTGGGGAGTCTCTCTTTACAGGCTTCCCATTCCTTCTCTTGAACCCAGGTCTCCACTAACCCAACTATTTCGAATTTCCTCAAGAATTCTATAAAAGACCCGTCCACCTTATCCAATTTCTTCTTGAGCCCTGCTACATTCCAAAACATTAGCTTTACATTTTCCTTTTCCGTTCCGTCGTTGTGTAACTGTCCCCTCTTTCTTTGGTCGTTTATTCGTTTTTTGCTATCTCGTCCCATGGTACCCAATTCCCATCTATTTCCATTCTTTGGTATCCTACTTTAATCTGGTGGCCCCTTTCCTTGAGTACCTTTGCCTTCCTTAACAATTCTTTCTGGATTCCTTGTTCCTTAGGGGTGAAATCATCTTGAATGAATACGTTTGTACCTCTAAGCTTGCGTTTGTTTCTCATTATGTCCTTTTTTACCTCCCAACTTTCTAATTTTAACATAATCGGGCCTTTACTTTCTCTATTATCCCTATTCGAGCCAAGCCTGTATGCACTCCCGAAACCTTCGTTTAAACCTAGCTTTTCCCGAAATATGTTCTTTGCCTTTTCCCGCCAATCTTCTCCTTCAATTCCATAAATAACAATGTTATTTCTTAATTCCCTCCTTAGTCTCCTCTCTTCCGTATCTTTTAGTTTAGCCAGCTCCTCTCTCATTGCCTGACGTTCCTCCTCCCACTTACTCTCGGTTCTTCTCTTCTCCTCCTTGACTGCCTCCGCTTCCTCCTCCAGTTTCGATAACTTATTCTTTATTTCCATATTCTCATCTCTTATTGACCTCAACTCTGCTAACAATTCCTTTCTCCAGTCCTTTTCTACTTCTTCCTCCTCCTTTTGTCTCTTCACCACCCTTTCCAATTTTTCCTCCAATCTTCTGTTTTCCCGTCTCATTTCCTCCAACTTCCTGTCTACCGTCGTGAACTCCTTTTTAATTTCTATTAACTCCTGCAATATTCTCTCAAAATGATCACTCTGACCTGCACTGCACTCCCCTCTTCCTTCATCTGACATCTCCTCTTTTTTCGACCTCTTAGCCGTCTGGATCGGTAATCGGTTTAGTTTAGCACATCTTTCAAACGGGTTCATCGACTCACTGCCCGCTCTCGGTCTGCTCTCGCATTCGTCCATTCCCGCGAAGACACCTTACGCTGTTGAAGCCGGTCTTAGCTACATGTATATATTAAATAAGATTGGGCGAAGAATGCTTCCCTGTGGGACCCCTGCTTTAATGGTTCTGGCATCTGGCATCTGATATGAATTTTTCTGCGAAGGTTCTCTCTGTGAGAAAGGAATATAATAATTTTAGTAGATAGCTTAGTAGATTTAGCTGTTTAAGCTTGTATTTTAAGCCGTCGATCCACACTCCATGGAATTCTTGAGTACGTCTACAAATGCCACAATGGTGCAATTCTTGTCCTCAAATCCCCAATTGAGTATGATTTCCTGAATCCAAACTGGAAGGGTGGCAAGATGTTATTCTCTTCCAGGAGTTCATTGATTCTCTGAAGGATCGTTATTTCCATCATCTTAGATATAGTAGGCAGGAGGCTTATAGGTACTAATAGAGGCTTATAGGAGTACATGTACAGTTTTTTTGGAAAATAACCTTTTCTAAAGTTTGCGTTGAGTATATTGAATATGTATGCTATAGCTTTGTCGGTTAGGTATTTTAGTACTAGATTTGGAATAGGGTCGTGTCCGGGCGCTTTTTTGTTTGGAAGATTTTTAATAATGCTCTTAATTTCGGTGGGTGTTTTATAATTGATATCAGAGTTATAGTCAGTAATAATTTCCAAGTCGCTTGTGCGGTTTTCGACTTCTGTGGATGGATGTGTCATGAATACCTTTTCTAAGTAGTTAGCGAAGAATTTAGTTTTTTCTCCGTCTGTTTTATAAAAGGAGTTGCCTTCGTTATGTGTGTTGTTACCATCAGTTAGGGTGGGTATTTCATCATACTGTTGGAGAATTCTTTTGGTGGTTCTCCACATTTGTGGATCCTGAGGTTTGAGTGTGGCTATGTAGCTTTGATATAATTCGTGTCTGTGGTTATCGAGTGCCAATTTGATTTTGCGGGATACGTTGTTAACGATGTTTTTTATTTACGGGTGTCTAGTAATTTGCCATTCGCGTCTAGCTTTGCTCTTCTTCTTTATTAGGTGGAGTATGTGTGGGGGTGGAATGACATAATTTTGTTATGATTTCTTTGGGTTCGGTGTAGTCGCATTTTTTATAGATTTGGTAGTCACTTCAGTTAATTGAGATTCTGCTTCGTCAATATTTTGTTTCGTAAGTATATTTCCTGTTGTATTAAGATCAGTGTCTAATTCCATTTCGATTTTTTTCCTTCTCTACCTTGCCGTTAATGAGCGTGGGTAGAGGTTTTTTGAATTGTACTAGGGATTGAAAGGATAATAACCATACTGGAGCATGGTCCGAATTGAGTTCTGAGATAACTTGTTGTTATATTGGAATATTTAGATTTTTGCATATGGCTATGTCTAGTTTATCTGGGAGACGGTCATTTTGATGTGGATAGTATGTATACTCAGAAAGTCTATAGCTTGACCTAACTTAGATATATTTTTAGGATTCCTAACTTTGTATTGATACGTACTTTAGGGAGATGCCACTTATGGTTCGAGGTAATGAGTTTAGATGTAAAGTAAGTTCAAGGAGAATTAGTTAGTTTTCCGGATCAAAAAGATCCATTTTTTCGTATAACCATTATTTCCAGTTTCCGGTCGCAGTTTTCTGCCCTATTATTTTTGTAGATTACCGCCGTATTTTAGAGTTAAATCAAATAGCTTGAGTTTTTATTTGGGGTTGATCGATCCGAGTGTCTCGGGTCGTTGAGTCCCAAATACCTAGATCTAGTTGGCATCAAGACCAGATAGAACTACCTAAGACTGGATTATACTGGATTGTAATAATGGATCTATTAAGTTTTCAGACAAGATTCAAACAATAATCAGAACTATTTTAATGTTATTTTCTCGTTCAAACTAAGTTGAATTAATTTATAAATATATAATTAATTTATCAGTAATAAATTTTATATCATAGTAAGTTAATCAAATTCATAGATAATTACTAAGTTCAATGAAGGTTGTATAACAAATAGAAGTAAATTACACCCATCCCTCGAATTACACGGTACACAATTTACACGACTTCATTTTACACGTTTTTTTAAGCTTTTGAAAAGTTACCTAGTTGACCCTTTGAATAACCGCAAACGTCATATATTTCATGTTTCCATTCTAATGAAATCAAGAAAAAGAGTTCTGGATTTTTCCAGGAACGTATCTACCGTGTAAAATAAAGGGGTTTTCAGTAGGGACATAACAATTTTGTTTGATAATACGGAACATAACTTACAAACTTTTTTATGACGTGTCAAAGTCAATACGTCAGTCAAGGCTTTCATTTTTATCATGGTGAAGTTCACGAACGAGCAACGTTTGGAAACCGTTAAAACTTACTACCGAAATTGTGAGTCGGTAGTCGCAACTTTAAGAGCGCTTACTCCAATTTTTGGTCGCAATAAACGTCCCACTAGACAAGCTATGCCAGTGAGATAACACACCGGTCGAAGTACTGAAAATATTGCTACCGTAAGAGCTTCAGTTCAAAATGAATCTAACAAGTCGGTTCTACGCCATTCACAAAAATTGGGAATTTCTCAGTCCACATTATGGCGATTTTACCGAAAGGTTTACAAGATCAAATTAACCTCTTTATCATTTAAAGCGCAGAAAGTTATCCAGTTTTGTTTTGCAAAAGTTTAGGGCAAATCCTGAATTTCATCGAACAATTATCTTTAGCGATGAAGCTCATTTTTCACTAAATGGCTTTGTTTATAAGCAGAATATGTGTTATTGCACAGTAACAAACCCACATGTGCTTCATGAGACTACAATGCATCCACAAAAATTGAGCGTGAGGTGTGAATTTCATGCCGGAGATGTAATAGGGCCGTATTTTTTCGTCGCTGAAAATAATCGCCATGTTATGGTAAGTTTCGCTATCGTGTGTCGCGTCGAGTTCGCTATCGTGCCAAATTGGAAGACTATTTTTGGGCCAGAATTGGATGTACTTGACATCAGCGATATGTGGTTCCAACAAGATGGTGCCACAAGCCACACAGCCGGTCAAACAACTGATTTATTGTACGGAAAATTGGGTAATCGTATAATCTCGAGAAATGGTCCAGTCGAATAGCCATTTCGCTCATGCGATTTGACGCCGTTGGATTTTTTCTTATGGGGTTACCTTAAGTCGAAGGTATATGCCAACAATCCAACAACGTTAGAGGAGCTCAGGAACAACATCGAAGTCGAAACTGCTAACATACCGGCTGATATGTGTAAAAGAGTGATGAAGAGTGAAAAGTGGATGATGGAAAGTGGTGATCCCTGCCGTCGTTTTCGTGGTGGTCATATGAACAATTTCGAATTCCATAGATAATTGTAACAATTGTACTACACCTGGAATTAGTTTCAGCCCGATATCTTAATTATTTTTTGTTTTATTTAAATACAAAATTGTTATGTCCGTATTGGAAAACCCGGTACAAGGGATAAGTGCAGTGTCATCCAACATTTTTCATTGACTGACTAAAAACCAAAAAATCGTGCTACCCTTGACTAAAAAATAAAAAATTGTGGCACCCCTGACCGAAACATAAAAAAATGTGTTAATAGCATTTTAATACTAAAATTAAAATCGAACTTCCGTTGAGTTATCTTGAACTACGCTTAAGTAAATTTCCAGGAGTAAAGCTGCGCCCCGCGGGGTGCAGCCAGACCGGGGCCCCGCACACTGGACCGGATTTCAAATTTACAGCGACTATATAGTCATAGATATAGAACATATAGAATTTTACAATGTCTCACAATTAATCAGAACCACTTAAAATGTATTGTTTGATAACACATTCTCAATAATACAAACAAATTAACGTGTCAAACATCTCTCTTGTCCCTTCGGTACCAAGAAGGAATGAATGCGCTCGATATTTCACGAAGTAACTACGCATGTTTTTTGTTTCCGTACAAAAAAATTATGTATAATAAATAATATGTATTTACATGTAATAATATAAAAATTGTAGAAAGTTTTAATCAAACGCGATATAAAATAAGTTTTGTTAACGACTAATGTAAATTTAAAAAATCTTGTAATACACTGAATACATTGATTTTTATAAAAAAGTTCCACATAGTTCCATTAAATTAAATAGTTTTCAAGACAAAACAAACATTGACAATTCTAGAAAAGCAATCTTTCCTTCCACATTGTTCCACCTTACTTAAAATTGCAACGAATTCCGGCGGCGGTGCTGGGACTTGGGTGAAGTCGAACTCCTAAAATATAGAATGAAAAAGGCTCACTATGCATCGCCTTCTAAGAGATTAAGGCCATACAGCGCTCATAATTGAGGATTCAGCAAGGAGCTAAAACGAGAGGGACATATATATGTCCCTCATATCACGTGGTGTCTGAAGCAAATAAAAAATTATCCATTACATGTCAGTGTATCTGAAAACGAAGCTATAGTGCTGTAACAGAATCTTTTAAATCATATTGTGCGAAGACTTGCACAGGTTCAGCAGGATGTTATTATCCAAAACATGACCCAAACTAGCAACTGTCTTATTAAATTAATGATTAAATTTAATTAAATTAAATTATTTACAAGTAGGGTCTAGGTAACAGTGTGTGATACAAAAGTGCACAGTGGCAAAGCAAAACTTTGCTAATAATAATTTTTATGCGGACTCATATATAATTTGTGGATGTTATAGAATTTCTGCGAGAGTCCATAAAGTATTGATGCGTGGGACTGACATTATAAAATCACTTCCATTACATGTAGGCATCCTCTCAGAAGATGTTATAGAGGCTAGTTATACGACTTACAAACATATTAGACAATAGCACTCCAGGAAAATATCAGGAATTATACGAATACGGACATTTTGAACTGGTTACTTATATCATCAGATCCTTTAATCACTAGTTATAGGACAAACCCCACCAGGCAAAAATAAAAATGGAATGAGGTAGCATTAACAAAGCCTCGAATGACCAACTATCGCCATTAAGAATGGTCACGAGAAACTATTGATGATATCGTTAGTGACGATGAAGAAGGCACAGATAGTGATGATGATAGTCAGTAAGATCAGTCGTGAACTTAAATCAGTCCTAAAAAAAATGTTGCACTACCACTTTTGTCATAAATATATTTTTCCAATTAATTTTGCATTTTTAATTAATAGACTGGGGGCAGGGCGTATACATCTGATATAGACTACTTTTATATTAAGATCATCAGAATGTCATCATAAAGCAATATTTGATGCAAAAAATTTAAATGAACTGCTTTTTATTTTGGTCGCCGTAAATTTGTAATCCGGCCCAGTGTGCCCCGGTTGAAATGCACTGGATTAGTATATGTTAAAGAAAATTAGATTTTATTTAATTGTCACAATACGCAGTAATTGATTCTTGAAAACGTTTAAGTCTTTAAGTACGTATAAAGTTTCTGCTCTGGCTACCTTCTTCACTGCATTCTACGGACTTTAGATCTTGAAGAGGAAATAATGCTATATGCATGAGCTCTTCCCTAACGATTATCACCACTTTAGGTGGTTTCTAAACTGATGCATAAAGAGGGAGCCAAATTTGGACCAGATTTAGTTTTAGGGTTGTTACATCCGAGTCTGTTTTCCAAATGGCTGCCTAAAGAGCAAGCCGTGTCAGATTAAGACTAGATTGGAATCATCACATGCTATTGTGGTCTCCGAAAGTGTGCCATATTCGGCTTGGCTATTTAGGTAGAGACGGGCGTGCCTTAAAAATGTGATGTGGCTCTTAAGCGGTTGCCTAACAAAACCATACACGGAATTCGGCATGCCTAATCCGAACCTAATAAAAACCAGTGAAATTAAGTTTCTAGACAAACTCGGAACAGATTGGGTTTCATAAATTGCAAAAGTGGCTTCTAAATGTGTGCCACATTTTTCCTTAGGTTTTCCTAATTGCTCAGCGGATCGAACGTGCGTTAGAAATGTAATTAGGGCAAAACTTAAAACACACGGAACACAGACTGAATATATAAATATATTCAGCCTTTTCGGAGCTCTATAACAATTATTTAGTCTTTTTAGAACTACTAAAACAAATCTCACATGAAATTTGTAAGTTATTTTACAGTTTTCAGTCCACCTTCTAACCCTAAACACCACATGGGTTTTCAAGTGAGTGGTTTATAAATTATTGTTCATAGAAGCAAAGCTGTGCTAATGAGAGATAAATCTCGAAACGCGTCCACAGATGGCTATCCACTTAAGGTATCGGAAAGACATGATCTTAAAAACAATGTTATTTTTATGGTTTTTGTTGAGTGCCACGAAGGTGGACTGAAAGCTGTAAAATAACTTACAAATTTCATGTGAGATTTGTTTTGGTAGTCCTAAAAAGACTCAATAATTTTTATAGAGCTCAGGAAAGGCTGTGTTCCGTTTGTTTTAAGTTTGTATGATATCTATAACTTAGGATGGTTTCACCAATTCTGTATAATTAGGGCCTTTTACGGTTGCCTCCTTTGGACCAAACACGGTATAAGTCTGAGATGTGTTGTCGCCCTAGTCGTGTAAGTTTTTGTAAAACTACGATGATAACAATTTATTCTCCTTTATCTTATTCATTCGTCTTCTGTGCAAAATCTTGTTACAAATTTAATTTGAACAATTTCTACGAATTTTAAATATTTGCTTTTTTACTAATTTATAAAGCATTATAAAAATGCGGGCAGAATTGGAAAACGCGAAATTGTTGACACAGAGCTAGCGCGTCCCGGGACGAAATGTACATCTCGCCGTATGAATATTTAAAACGATTCGAGGAAATATTAATATTTATTACGAAAACGACGCCGAAACTCTCGCTCAACTTGTTTTTACCTGTTAACTCCTGCTCTCATTATTGTTAAAGGCACAGAGTAAAAGTTTCGAACAAAAACACGATTGTTTGCCTAAAAATAATTGGTTTAATTTTGTTAGAAAATGCCACATCGTATCTGATTTTACGACTCGTCTTTATGAAGCCTAGTCTTCTCCAGTCTCGCTTACACTAAATAGACAAGCATTTATTGCAGAAAACTAAATAAAATTGTGATAGCTATTGTCCGTGAGGTTGAAATATTGTGATAATGAAAGGGTGGATGCGTCGAAAGGAAGCAATTCGTGGGTTCGGTCACCCAATTTCGTAGTGATTGAAGTGATCGACGTCGGGCGAGATTAATCCGGCCGGCGAACGATTCGAACGGAACGAACAAAACCATTCGAGATGAAGAGGGTCTGCGATTGACCCGCCGCCGCTGACTACATCAATTACTTATCTTCTAATTAGAAACACGTCGGGCGCCGCCAATTTTTATCGCTCCGAACCAGTAAAAAATGTTAAAAAAAATCCTTTGTTTCAACGCTCATGAGCTGGAAGGTAAAACAGACTAAACGGGTGGCTAAACGGACAAGACTAGATACATGAAACATCCCGGACATGACTGCATAGACAAGACTCGCAAGTTTTCAAATCGATCCCCAAAGGCCTCTAAGTTTGTCCAAGCCTCAGAACCGCTGAAACCGGGGGCTTAAGGCGGTTACATCTATTGTCCCCTGGGTCCATTCGTACTAAATCCGCCGACCGAAAATGCGTCGCGATTCTCACTGTCCACCAAATATCACACCACTAATCTAAAACTTTAATGAGATGGTTTAGTTTTTGCCCAGTAACATATTTTCATATTTTACAGATTTTTCTGGCCGTGTCTGGTTTTGTCTGGTCTTGTCTAGTTCTGTCAAGTCTTGCCGAGTTTTGTCTACACTTGTCTACTTTGGTCTAGCCTTGTCTAGTCTTATCTGAACTTGTTTGGTATTTTCTGGTCTTGTCAGGTCTTGTAAGGATTTGTCTGGTCTTGTCCGGATTTGTCTGGTATTTTCTGGTCTTCTAGTTTTGTCTGGTCTCGCCTGGTCTTATCTAATCTTGTTTGGTCTTGTATGGTCTTGCCTGGTCTTGTCCGGTCTTGTAGGGTCTTGTCTGATTTTGTGTGGTGTAGTCTAATCTTGTATGATCTTGTCTGCTTTTTTCTGATCTTGTTTGGTCTTGTCCAGATTTGTCTGATCTTGTATAGTCTTGTCTGGTCTTTTCTGGTCTTGTATGGTATTGTCTGATCTTGTCTGGTCTTGTCTGATCTTGTCTGATCTTATTCGGTCTTCTCCAGTCTTTTCAGGAATTTTCCTGTCTAGGCTTAAATGTTCTTGTCTAGCCTTGTTTGATTTTATCTAGTCTTGCGTGGTCTTATCTCGTCTTGTCCGGTCTTGTCTGGTCTTATCCAGTCTTATCTGGTATTGTCTGATCTTGTCAGCCTAGACTAGTCTTGACGTGCATGATCTCGTCTTGTTTTGTCTGATATTGTTTGGTCTTGTCTGGTCTTATCTGGTATTGTCTGATCTTCTAGAGTCTTGTCTGCTCTTGTCTAGATTCGTATTGTCTTGTCTGGTCTTATACGGCCTTGTCTTTTCTTGTCTAGTCTTGTATGGTCTTGTCTGGCGTTAATTGATCTTGTCTGGTTTTGTCAGGTCTCATCTGGTCTTGTCTGATCTTGTCGGTACTTGTCTGGTCTTGTCTCGTCTTGCTTTTTCTTGTCTGGTCTTATCTGATCTTGTCTGGTCCTGTCTGGTATTATCTGGTCTTGTCTGTCATTGTCTGGTCTTGTCTGGTCTTGTCTGGTCTTGTCTAGTCTTGTCGGCCTTGTCCAGTCTTGTCTTGTCTAGTCACGGCTTGTTTTTCTTATCTTCTTTGGTCTTGTCTGCTCTTGTCTGGACTTGTCAGGTCTTGTTTGGTTTTGTCCAGGCTTATCTGGTCTTATTTGCTCTTGTGTGGTCTTGTCTGCTCTTGTGTGGTCTTGTCTCGTCTTCTCGGGTCTTGTCCGATCTTGTATAGTCTTGTCTAGTCTTGTCTTGTCTTCTATGGAGTTGTCTCGTCTTGTCTGGTCTCATCTAGTCTTGCCTGATCTTTTCTGGTCTTGTCTGGTCTTCTCTGGACTTTTCTGGTCTTGTCTGCTTTTGTCGGGTCTTGTCTGGTCTTGTCTCGTCTTGTCTGGTCTTGTCTGGTATTGTTTGGTATTCTCTGGTCTTATCTGATCTTGTCTGGTCTTGTTTGCTCTTGTCTGGACTTGTCTGACATTGTCTGGTTTTGTCTAGTCTTCTCTCATGTTGCCTGGTCTTATTCGGTCTTGTCCAGTGTTTTCTGGTCTTTTCTTGTCTAGCATTGTATGGTCTTGTCTGGCTTTGTTTGATCTTGTCTGGTCTCGTCTGGTCTTGTCTGGACTTGACTGCCACTGTCCGGTCTTGTCGGGTCTTTTCTGGACTTTTCTGTTCTTGTCTGGTTTTGTCGGGTCTTGTCTGGTTTTGTCTCATCTTGTCTGGTCTTGTCTGGTCTTATCTGATCTTGTCTGGTATTGTCTGGTCTTGTCTGGACTTGTCTGGTTTTTTCCGGTCTTGTCTTGTCTGGTCTTGTCTTGGCTGGTCTAGTGTAGTCTTGTGTAGCCTTGTCTGGTCTTGTCTTGGCTTGTCTGGTCTTGTCGGGTCTTGTCTGGTCTTGTCTGGAGTTTTCTGGTCTTGTCTGCTTTTGTCGGGTCTTGTGTGGTCTTGTCTCATCTTTTCTGGTATTTTATAGTCTTATCTGATCTTGTCTGGTCTTGTCTTGTCTTGTCTGGACTTGTCTGTTTTTTCTGGTCTTGTCTTGTCTAGTCTTGTCTTGGCTGGTCTAGTGTAATCTTGTGTAGCCTTGTATGGTCTTGTCTGGTCAAACAAAATAGTACGAATGGTATAATAGTACTCACATGTATATAATATATATTAACATTCAAGCTGAATGTTGCGAATGAATTTTGAAGTTTATTTGAACAACTTTGCAATATTTCTTTAATAATTTGTGTGTAATCTGTTGGGGTGGGTTCTGGTTTGGCAAGGCAATGGTATTTTTTAGCATGCCCGTTGACGATAAGCACAAAAGGAGCGAGGGAGAAAATACGGAAAGACGATAGTGCACGGTGCTGGTAGTGGAACAGACGGGGACGCGAGAAAAAATTGGAGAATTGATGGATGAAAAGGGCCGTTTTTCCCTGTATTTCGTACGAAGTGGGTAGTAATAAGAGAAGCGTGTAAGATTTACGGCTTGGCCTCCGCATAAACGAAGGTCTACGTATTAATATGGGCCTTTTCCGTCAACGTGGGTTTCTTCTTTCTGCGCACATCTTTTTTTTTGAGAGATAAGATGGACTGGTGATTGAGTCTCATTTATTTGTATAAGAAAAAGGCTAATTGCTCCATTTGAGATTATTCCCGGCGTTGATAAAAGGAAGAAAAAAAACCGGAGAAGAAAATAACCCTCCTTCTGCACTAATGGCGGTGATTTTGATTACAAGGGGTTTTTTTCTCCCTCGTCATTCGGGAAATTTTCAGCTTCTATCTGCTTTGTGTTAAACTCGTTATTACGTCTATTATTTTACTCCGCGTTTCCTACTTTGATTTCCTGCAAACAAAAGAGCACACTTAACTAAGAATACTTGAATTACTTATTAACTAATTTCCTTGACTCCGCACAAACAAGACAATGTAAATAAACTAGACTAAAAAGCAATATTAAATATAGACATTGAATACTAGACCAGTGCTTCTCAAAATAGTAATCTACGTAATACTGCCGGTCAGGTGCAAACAATTCAAAAGTCTACATAATATAATACCTGTAAGAACGTATATAGTACCTGGACGAACTTATATATAACCCATCCTTGGACCTATATAGAAACCCACTCTGAAATACAATATAAATCCCTATAGAAATCCAACTCTGTTAGAGTTCAGACAAGGTACAGCTGAAGAACCCTTGAAGAAATGTTGTTAGTAAATACCTGATACCATTACCGAACTGTAATGCCTGCTCCACACTCTCGCGGAGTAACTTCGGCGAGGATCCTCGCCGAAGTTGCTCGAGGCGAGGAACTACACGGAGGAGGCATCTATACTCTCGCCTTACCGACACCGAACAGGTAGTAGCTGCTTCGGCAGATATTTGAGCTTTTAATTATTATAATTATGTTATCCCAATAACTGATCCCAAATAACTGGTTCCCTTTGAAAAGCCTCCAGGAATTGTAACTGGAGTTCATGGGACCAATCGCTCATGATTTTTGATATTATTTAAATTAATATTAGATAAAATTTAATAATATTGAATAAAAATATTTTTAGTTTTTAATCGTTCAAGAAACGGTTGTGACCTGACCCACCTGCATGCAGTGGACTAAATTAAAGGACGAGTAAACACGAGAGTGTAGACGTGATACTCTCCCTTCCTCATACTCGCCCCTCGTGTCTCTTTGGCTCGGATACGAAACCCGCTTCTGGAGCAAAGTTAGCAAAGGCGAGGAAGCATAAGGCGGACCGAGTAACCTGACTACACTCTCGTTCCTCGCTCAACTCCGTGCTACTTCGCGAGAGTGTGGAACGGTCATAAAAATTCCTTTACTGCACTATAGAGTGCCAAAGATGAGTTGCCGGTTATTCTGAAAGACAAGTAATTGTACCTGCTGATCTAGTGCTTAAGAACAATTTTGAAAATGCTACATTGTTTCCCTCCATTTGAACGAAATAGAAAAGAAATTATTCCAAAGAAGTTGGAATTCCTGTTCTTCCCTTTCCCTTCACACCATTGGTGTTGACTAGACTTACAATCATATATGTGTGCTATTAAGACTAGGTAAAGAAATAAATTTGATATTCAAATTCCGTTGCTCTTGGCATTATCTCAAATTTAACCAAGGATATTGAAGAAGCAAACTCATCCCTCACATTTGGAGTTGATCACCCTCGACTCCATCCATCACGTTCCTAATTTGTCTATAATCAATTACAAAATACACTTGACCTTCCAAACTCAGGGCATAATGTAAACAAATTGTCAGCCACAACAAAAGTTTGACAAGCACTGTTTTAGACAATACCAGATTTAACAATACTAATTAAGCAATTTGGTTTCCGCAACGGCTTTGGTACTAGGGAAGCGCTACATGCAATTGGGATATTGGTTCAACGGTGTCGTGATTGTTTTATTGACTATAGCAAGGCTTTCGACAATGTCAGACATGAGAAGCTAATGAACATCCTGGTGGTTCTGGATATCGACCGCCGCGATATTCAGATTGTGTCAAATTTATACTGGGGTTAGACAGCTAAAGTCAGGATTGAAACCGAACTGACAGAGGCCATACAGATTCGAAATGGTATGAGGCATGGATGTGTTCTTTCCGCTATGTTGTTCAACATATTCTTCGAAGTCATTTTCAGAAAGGCGCTTGCCGAGGAATCTGCGGGAATCATAGTAAACGGCAGAGCAATTAACAACATCAGATACGCGGACGACACGGTCGTGCTGGCAGACATTGAAGACCTCACACGCATGATGACCAACATATCAGCAAAAAATAAGATTACGGACTGGAACTGAACACGGCAAAGGCAAAGGCCATGCTGATTTCAAAAACCAAACAGCGGATTGAAATGCACGTCGACGGGGAACAGAACAGGTCTCCAAATACAAATACCTTGGAACCTGGATAAATGACGAGTGGACAAACCGACAAGAGGTCTTACCTCTCCAGGTGTGAGCATAGAACTGAGGCTAAGAATGAACCGCTGAGGCGTCTTCCCGATTCTGCTATACGGGATGGACGGTTGGACCTTGACCCAGGAAACAACAAAAAGGATAATGGCCTTCGAAATGTGGGTCTACCATTGTATGCTGCGAATACCGTGGGTGGACAAAGTAACATAACTCTTCACCATAAAGAAACAAAGTTACAATACTTAGGGCACATCTCTAGGAATGAAAAATATGGATTGCAACAGCTTATAATCCAAAGAAAGATCCAAGGCAAGCGAAGTGCTGGTCGACACCGCATATCTTGGCTGCGCAACTTGAGAGATTGGTTTAGAGTGTGAAAAATAAAAATTGCCATAATGATCAGCAAACTCCAACGGAGAAGTTGAACCAAGAAGAATTAAGCATAAATTAGGTTGGCTATACCTAGTTGAGATTCAACTTGACTAGGCTAAAGAGAAAATATAGGACTAACGAGAGAATTGATAGGACTAACAAAAACTGAATCAGTTGAGCAACGCAAGACAAGCTGAAATAGACTGAACATCTAAACCAAAATGAATACATTGAACTAGACTAAACAAACTAAGACTATAGGGGACAAGACTACAAAAAGGTAGAAAAGATTGGAGAAGACCAGACAAGACCAGACAAGTTCAGGCAAGACTAGACAAGATCAGGCAAGATCAAACAAGACCAGACAAGACCGACCAGACTAGGCAAGGCAAGACCAGACAATACCAGAAATGAGTAGACAAGGTCAGACAAGACCAGACAAAAATAGACAAGACGAGACATGACCAGACAAGACAAGTCCAAACAGGACCAGACAAGACAAGACTAGACAACAGTAGAATAGACCATACAAGACCAGACAAGACCAAACAGGACCAGACAAGACCAGATAAGACCAGAGAATACTAGAAAAGACCAGACAAAAAACTAAACCAAATGATATCAGACAAGACCAGACTACACCAGACAAGACCAAGTAAGACCAGATAAAAGCTGACAACTTTGTACAAGACCAGACAAGACCGGAAAAGACTAGACAAAACCACACCAGACCAGTCAATACCAGACAAGACCAGACAAGACTAGACAATACAAGAGCAGACCTGACAAAACGAGGCAAAACCAGACAGGACCAGACAAGATCAGACAATACCAGCCAATACCAGACAAAACCAGACAAGACCAGACAAGACGAGACAAAACCGGATAAGACCAGAGAAAGCCAGACAAGACCATGCGAAAGCAGACGAGACCAGTTGAGACTGGACGACCCCAGACGAGACTAGACAAGACCAGAAAAGATCAGATAAGACCAAATCAGACAAATCCAGACAAGAACAGATTAGCGAAGAAAGAGCAGTTAGGTCTTATCTTTCTTGCCTGGTCTTGTGTGGTCGTATAGGATCTTTTCTTGCCTTGTCTTACAGCGGGCTAGACATTAGTATTGTCTTGTCTTGCTTAGTCTTTTCTTTTTTTGTCAGATGTTGTCTAGTCTTGTTTTGCTTTTGCCAGATGAAGCATGGCCTAGTCTTGTCGGCTATGTCCCAGCCTTATTTGTTCATGTATGGTCTTGCGCTGACTGTCCGTTCTCGTCTGGTTTTGTATGGTTTGGTTTTAACTGGTCTTATCTGGTCTGGTCTTATTTTGTCCTGCTTGATTTTGTCGGGGTCTAGCACGTTATCTAAACTAGTATTATCTACAGAGTTATTCGTGTCAATTTATTTCAAGTCTGTTGTTGTAAGGTTAATCTCAATTTATCCGCCTCTCGCTTTGTAATCTTATTAATTTAATCTGGTCAGTACATGCATTTGGACATAAGCGTCCAGTTGGGACGGGAATAATTCTTGACGATAATCCCGGATGGAGGGATTCAAGATCGGGAACAATTTAAATATTCCCTGGGAGGAAGAGATAAAGCGTCAAGGATCCGTCTCCTGACAAGTGTTTGGGACTTTTCACCATTCTACTTTATTTTTTTATTTGTTACATTTTGGTTTTATTTCCAATCTGAAATAAGGAGCTTTGTGCGGGCAAATCTCTAGATTTGTCTAGATGGGACGTCGTTCGGCGTGTCAGCGCTCAGTTCTCCCCGGGAGCGAAAAGGGGCACCGGGGGCGCAAAAAACGGGCGTGCGATTCGTCCCTCCATCTATCCGTGTGATAACCCGACGCGCCGTTTTGCAAATGGCCGTTGGCTACGCTCCGGATTAGATTACTCGGGCCCGGCGCAAGCTGCTCAAATAAATTCGGACGATTCTCATAACCGACCGCAATAAAAACACAGACGCGATTCGCCCCGTCGGAGATCAAGAAGAAAATTATTTCTACTCTGCGGACAACTCTCATTTTATTTTTTTATTGTATTGTGCATTTTTCCTCTCTTGTTCTGTTCATTCCTGCTTTATGTTCCTATCCGCCTTTTTATGGCAAGCGTTTCGTTTCGCTATATATTATCAAACAAAGATATCAAATCAAAAATATAAAACATAAACTATGCATGATACTCCAGAACTGAAGTTTACTTCTATGCAGAATATACTAAAATTAAATTTAACTTCCGGAATATAATGCATAGTTTTCGGAATTTAACGTTATTTTGTTGTTAAGTTACTAAACAAAATAAAAAATGAATGAGATTCATCCATAGTCTAATTTTATATTAATATATCAAGGCAGGCAAACCTTTACTACCAAGAACACATTTGTAAGAATAGATCAAAGAATTGTCGGTCTACTCTGTCCAGATTTTCTGTCTAGTCTTATCTGTCTAGTCTTGTTTGTCTAGTCTTGTTTGTCTAGTCTTGTCTGTCTAGTCTTGTCTGTCCAGTCTTGTCTGTCTAGTCTTGTCTGTCTAGTCTTGTCTTTCCAGTCTTGTCTGTCAAGTCTTGTCTTGCATGTCAAGTCTTGTCTGTATAATCTTGTCTGTCTAGTCTAGTCTGTCTTGTCTTCTCTGTTTATCCTGGTCTGTCTAGTCTTGCCGCTCTAGTCTTGTCTGTATCAAGTCTTCTCTGTCTAGTCTTGCCTGGCTAGTATTGTGTGTCTAGTCTTGTCTGACTAGTCTTATCTGTCTAGTCTTATCTGTCTAGTCTTTCTCGTCTACTCTTTCTCTCTAGACTTGCACATCTAGTCTCGTCTTTCTAATCTATATCTCAAACATTTTCTAATTGATTAGTTTATTAGCTGGTTTTATTATTGTAATTTTATTTGTTTATTAAAATAATTTATTCATTTGGAAATTTCGGAAGAAAAATTTCGGAAGTGAATTCTAAATCGATACAATTTTACTTATTTTTTCAGCCAATTTAATATTTCCAATTATAGTCGGTTTGTTCGATTAGGGGAAGTTCTAACGCTTCGATGATGGGACGTTCACCCCAAGGCAGGGCTAAATATAAGTATAACAAAAAATTGGCAAGCCAATTTACATTTTTTTCTTGAAACATTAAATATGCTACCTAAATTGCGAAAGGAAACTTTTCACGAGATACATTGCAAATTGCAAGGAGTTTAGTTTTAGAGATTTTCACAAAAAAGTTAAATATTTCAAGGATATCAAAAGAAATTGTATGTATATGGAAGAAATTTGAGTACAAGAATTGATTATAATTTAAGAATTCTCAATTATATTTTGTTTAATGTAAAGGATTTGTAGCTATAATTTCTTGAAATGTTTACTTTTGGTAATATTTGGGTGAAAATGCAGGGTGGCCCAAAAAAATCCATGCTATATCTATAAATTTGATGAATTTATTATTCTTCAATTCATTTATGGAGTGAATATGAACCCAGCACATTGGACAGGCAGAAGTAGACAAACAACACTAGGCAGAGAAAAACATGGTAGACAGTAGTACTCATAGTTGCATTTATTACTGTATATATTAATTAATGCATGTTATAAAATATGAAGCTTAATTAGCTTTAATGTAAATAACAGTAAACCTTAATTTGTTGAATGAAAATGTATAATAAATGCGGGAATTTCCGTAATTTTGTCGGATGCCAGCCGGCGAACAACAAACGATGCGGTAAATTATGAATAGAATGAGATTGGTATCAAATGCGAGCGACTAGTTTCAGATTAAATCCGCATAAATGGAGGTAGTGATTTGAAATAACCAGATTACAGACGCCCCGACGCAATCATCGCAAACTAAACTCAGTCGCATCACATCATCACATACTATTTACATAAATCAGATAAAAAAATAAAACAAACTAAAACATATGTTTATTAAAAATATTACTTAGACAATTAACAGATTTTCCGATGAAATTTTTACAGACGGATAGAACTAGACACATTAGATAGAAAGGAGATAAAACTTGACGAACAAGAGTAGAATGACAAGACTACACCGACAAAACTAGACTGACATGACTAGACAGAAAAGACGACATACAAGACTAGACACACAAGACTAGGCAGACTAGACTAGACAAACAAGATTAGACAGACAAGACTAGGCAGACAAGACTAGACAGACAAGACTAGACACAAGACTAGACAGACAAGACTAGACACAAGACTAGACAGACAAAACTAAACAGACAAGACTAGGCAGACAAGACTAGACAGACAAGACTAGACAGACAAGACTAATCAGACAAGACTAGATAGACAAGACTAGATAGACAATACTAGACAGGCAAGGCTAGTCAGTCAAGACTAGATAGACAATACTAGGCAGGCAAGGTTAGACAGTCAAGACTAGACAGTCAAGACTAGACAGACTAGACAGATCAGACAGACCAGCTAGACCAGACAAACCAGACACACCAGACAGACCAGACAGACCAGACAGACCAGACAGACCAGACAGACCAGACAGACCAGACAGACCAGACAGACCAGACAGACCAGACAGACCAGACAGACCAGACAGACCAGACAGACCAGACAGACCAGACAGACCAGACAGACCAGACAGACCAGACGGACCAGACGGACCAGACGGACCAGACGGACCAGACGGACCAGACGGACCAGACGGACCAGACGGACCAGACGGACCAGACGGACCAGACGGACCAGACGGACCAGACGGACCAGACGGACCAGACGGACCAGACGGACCAGACGGACCAGACGGACCAGACGGACCAGACGGACCAGACGGACCAGACGGACCAGACGGACCAGACGGACCAGACCGACCAGACGGACCAGACCGACCAGACAGACCAGACAGACCAGACAGACCAGACAGACCAGACAGACCAGACAGACCAGACAGACCAGACATACCAGACAGACCAGACAGACCAGACAGACCAGACAGACCAGACAGACCAGACAGACCAGACAGACCAGACAGACCAGACAGACCAGACAGACCAGACAGACCAGACAGACCAGACAGACCAGACAGACCAGACAGACCAGACAGACCAGACAGACCAGACAGACCAGACAGACCAGACAGACCAGACGGACCAGACAGACCAGACAGACCAGACAGACCAGACAGACCAGACAGGCCAGACAGACCAGACAGACCAGACAGACCAGACAGACCAGACAGACCAGACAGACCAGACAGACCAGACAGACCAGACAGACCAGACAGACCAGACAGACCAGACAGACCAGACAGACCAGACAGACCAGACAGACCAGACAGACCAGACAGACCAGACAGACCAGACAGACCAGACAGACCAGACAGACCAGACAGACCAGACAGACCAGACAGACCAGACAGACCAGACAGACCAGACAGACCAGACAGACCAGACAGACCAGACAGACCAGACAGACCAGACAGACCAGACAGACCAGACAGACCAGACAGACCAGACAGACCAGACAGACCAGACAGACCAGACAGACCAGACAGACCAGACAGACCAGACAGACCAGACAGACCAGACAGACCAGACAGACCAGACAGACCAGACAGACCAGACAGACCAGACAGACCAGACAGACCAGACAGACCAGACAGACCAGACAGACCAGACAGACCAGACAGACCAGACAGACCAGACAGACCAGACAGACCAGACAGACCAGACAGACCAGACAGACCAGACAGACCAGACAGACCAGACAGACCAGACAGACCAGACAGACCAGACAGACCAGACAGACCAGACAGACCAGACAGACCAGACAGACCAGACAGACCAGACAGACCAGACAGACCAGACAGACCAGACAGACCAGACAGACCAGACAGACCAGACAGACCAGACAGACCAGACAGACCAGACAGACCAGACAGACCAGACAGACCAGACAGACCAGACAAACCAGACAAACCAGACAGACCAGACAGACTAGACAGACATATAAAGAAAACTAGACAGACATATAAAGAAAACTAGACAGACAAGACTATACAGACAGGACTAGACACACAAGACAAGACAGGCTAAATTCGGCAGACAAGACTAGACAGACAAGACTATACAAACAAGGCGAGACATACAAGACCAGACATACAAGACTAAACATATATGACTAGACATACAAGACTAGACAAACAAGATCAGACAAGCAAGGCTATGCAGACAAGTGTAGACAAGACAAGGTTAGACCTGTAAGACTAGGTAGACAGATGACAGATTATTTTTGATTTTTAAGATTTAGTGATTTTATTAAAAGTTAATTTTCTTATGTAAATTTCGGTTTAACAATTTGATGTCGTTTTTCGTAAAACTCTATAAAATCGTGATGTCTTTTTTTAAGGATCTCTTTTACCAGGTTTATAAAAAAACGTTTTTATAAGTTATGGACTATAAATTTTATGAATTTTTATATAAGTTTGCATAGAATTCTTTATTAAAAGGAATTTGTAGTATGTTTTTTGTTTCGGATATAAACGAATTTGTATGTACGGGTGTTTGAAAATAAGTTAATATTTTAATTTTCCAATAATAGTAGTTTATGATACAAGTGTGTGAAGAAGGGCTTTTGTGTGTGAGTTGGGAAGTTTGAGGAAGCAATGAGTTACGGATAATATTGTAAAAATTGTAATTTTGACGGACAACATACTTAAAATCACTGACACAATAATGTTAGAATGCGCCTCCGCGGAAAACATTGCTAACTAGGAAAAACGCTCAGTTACGGTAACACTATTTGGTCGTTGTCGATGTTATCTAGGATAACCTAGATTTAGGGCCTCTTTCACCATCCTCAAGTAAAGTGTAGAATAGCCTAACCGCCAATTAAAGTCATCCGTAACTTCACGTACGGATTTCGCGACGTTCGAGTAGCAGTAATCCTACGATTAACCTACCCGTAACTTACTTGCCACGGCATCTGGCAAATAGCGTCCTTACTTGACAGTTGTCCGTTCTCTTTTCGTGTAGAACATAACCTAGATTTGTGCAAGAATGGATTGATTTGAGTTAATTGAGCATCAATTGGATGAATTAGAAGATTTTACGACGCAACGAGTACCTAGAATACCTAGACGAACGAATACCTAGGATAATCGCTGTATTTTAATTACGTGTTGATTATTTTACGGACCTAGATGAGACAGATTTTTTTTATAGATTCCGTTTTTACTTTATTCATGTTGATCAAAAAACAAATTTAATAACACACGCTTTAATACAAGACACAATGACACCACAAATGACAGTTGACAACTGCCAATGACGCGTAACGAGTAACCTAGAAGTATTATGAATTAATGTGACGTAAGATTTGTGACATCATTCCCTTAACCAATAAGTTGTTGCTCGGAGCTTTATTTTTGTGAAATTGACAAAAGATACTCGTAACTTTTAATTGCCGATTAACGCTAACCTGCAAGTAATTAATCAACGCTTTACTTGGAGATGGTGAAAGAGGCCCTTAATCTAGATTAGGTTATGGTTATCATCGGCCAGCCTTCGACATCCACTGTTGGTCATAGCCCTCCCTCATGGCTTTTCATTGTTGTCTGTCTTGATCCGCCTGAATCCAGTTGGTTGAAATTCTTTTTAGGTAATCGGTCCAGCGTGTAGTTGGTCTTTCCCTGTTTCGCTTATCAGCGCGCGGTCTCCATTTCAACAATCTTTTCGTCCACCTGTCGTCCTTCATTCTAGCCACGTGGCCGGCCCATTTCCATTTTGATGTCACTATTCTTTTGATAATGCCGGTCGCCCCGGTCCCCCTGATTCGTAACGTGGTCTCTTAAACCTAAACCTAGCAATGATCTCTCCATTTTTCGTTGTGCCACTGTATACTTCCTCTCTGACGATATCGTTAGGGTTAAGGTCTCCGCTCCATACGTAGTTACCGGTAAAATACACTTGGGATGGGATGATCGCTTTTAAAGGCAGGTTTTAATTTTCCGTAGGCTGCCCATCCAAGGTTGATTATTCTATTTAATTCACATTTCTGGTTGTCCTTTGTCATAGATGCATATTCGTATTTCATCGCCCAGGTATATATATTTCTCAACCATTTCAAGTGTGGAGTTTTAGATGTGTCGAAAATGTTTCGATGTTCCTTTATGTCCTCACTCATAAAAAGATTTCTCCCATATCCAATCTGTGTCTCTTCCCCCCATATCCAATCTCTTAGTGCTGAGGTTGATATATGGCAGAGAAGAGGCCGGTGCCCAGCAGTGGGACATAAAAAGGCTAATGATGATGAACTGCCGCAACCATCCTATTCATCAAATAAGTTTGGTTGACTAAATAACAATCTACTATTTTCTGCTCTTGTGAGTTTCGATTATTGTAAACCGTTTAAAAATGGCAAGTCAATTAATACACGAAGTACATCTGCGCCATTGTATGCGATTTCTCTTTGATCAAGGTTTAAAGGCTACTGCTGCGGCGGAATCAATTATTGCAGTATACGGCAAGATCGTAACAGCCAACAAATGCCAATTCTGGTCCAGAAAGTTTAGAGAAGATGACACCAATCTCTCAGATGCTCCATGAACTGGAAGACGAAGTGATTTCAAAGAGAACGCTTTAAAAGACCTGTTGGAATCAGATCTAACCATTCAAACTAACCATTTAAGAAATGTCTGAAAGGCTCTCTGCATCCTTATCAACTGTTCAGGAACACTTAAAAAAGATTGCCAATGTCAATAGACAGGGTGTGTGGGTTCCGCATGAAATAAACGAAATTTACAAACAGCGTCGAATTATTTGTTCTTCTTTGATTACTATGAACCAAAATGAGCATTTCCTTCATCGAATCGTAAACGGCGACGAAAAATGGGTTCTTTACCGCAATTGAAAAAGGTCTCGCCAATGGCTATCACCAAGACAAACCCCCAACTCCAACGGCAAAGGATGGATTGCACCCAAAAAAGGAATTCTGGAGTGTATGATGCGATTCTTTGGGATTAATTCATTATGAGTTATTGCCACCTGGTCAAACGATAAATGGAGAAGTTTACCGACAACAATTAACCAGGTTGAATGAGAAATTAAGTCAAAAACGTCCGGCGTTGTTTAACAGAAAACGATAATGCCAGACCACATTCTGCGAACGACATCTAAGAAGATTTAAAACAAATAAGTTGGGAAGTTTTGCCACATCCGCCATATTCTCCACACCTGGCGCCATCGGATTACCACTTATTCAGGTCATTAGAACATCATATTCGGGAAAAAACATATAGGAATCAAGATGCCACCGAAAATGACTTTTTAACCTAACCTAAACCTAACTAGGTTAATTAACCTAACCTAACTAATTAGGTTATTAACCTAATCTAACTCATTTTTTAATCGGAAGACATCTCAATATTTCAAAAAGGGTTTTCAAAACCTGGTAACAAGTTGGCAAGAGGTTATTTCAAATGTTGGAAATTAAATTTTGAGTTAATAATAATAAAATTTTGTAATAAATGATTTAACTTTTTTGTAAAAAAAAGGGATTACTTATGGTTTATTTACTTATACATTAGGTACCGGAAACCTCTAATAGTTGCTGTTGTCATGTAATTTAACCTACATGGTAGCGTTCTTGTGAGGTTCTTGTGAGGCGGTGGTGGCCTAGTAGTCAAGGTATCAGACTTCGGAGCAGCAAGTCCCAGGTTCAAATCTTGGACATGGTAAAAATAAGCCACCGTTTTCCTGTAGATGGCTCTGGCAAAGTCATCACAGTAACAATCTGCCACGAAACCTCCCCTAATAGTGGCTCGCCAACCACTTTAAAAACTGTAAGGGCTCCCTACACTTGTGTAAGATCAAGACACCAAGCACAAGTGTAGGCAGTAGGAGGAGGCCCAGTTCCAAATAGGACTGTAGCGCCACGAAGAGAGGTAGCGTTCTTGTATATGTTAGAGATCAGTTTTGAGGGCTTCCATTATTACAAGTTTCCATTAAATGATCGGCATACGACATTCAATGATGATCCACATTCATTGATTATCGACATTAGACAATCAACATACTCTCAGGGTTTCCATTATTCCATTATTACAAGCTTCCTTTCAATTCGATCGTGTGAAATACCTTATGGAAGTCTATAAAAAGGAGGACTAGTGGTCTATTGTATTCGATGGTTTTATCGATGAATGTCTTAATACTGAGGATGTGATCATTAGTTCCGAAACCCGATCGGAATCCGGCTTGCTTTCTTGGTTGGTAAAGCTCAAGTTTGTTCTTCAGTCTTTATGTTAGGATTCTGGTAAACAGTATATAGATGGTCAAGGAGAGTTATAGGGCGGCAATTTTCAGGTTTGGTTTGTCTCCCTTTTTATGGAGCAAGATGGTGGTCGCTTCATGCCACTTCTCCGGAATAGTGCTCTCCTGCAGGCAAAGGTTAAAGAGTGCTTGTATTTTCCTCAGGAAGAGAAAGCCTCCACCTTTAATTGATTCTTGCAAGGCTCCTTTAATTTCCTCGATGGTGATTTCTGGCTTTCCTTCGGATCCATGGTTTACGACACCTTGCTCCCATGTTAGTGTAATAAGATTAAGAGGTTCTTGTTGCCGGCTTTTGTATAATTCGTAATAGAAATTTTCGACAATGCTCAGAATTTCCTCTCGATTTCTCTTTAGTTACGTTAATTTATACTAGAGCCAGATAAATCCAGACTGAGGCTGAGACTTCTTGGTTAAAAAAAAAAAAATTAATTTAATTTAAATATACTTTACAAAATATATATTCACTGCGTCTATGTTTTTTTGTTTAGTGATGCAAGTTGTTGCCATAGTAACAACAAACATAAATCGTTTAATAATGAAACTCCATTTGATTTACATTGGACTTTTACATGTTGCGTCAACCGTCATTGTCCGACTATGACGGTCGTGTTTGTGTACGCGCTCTCATTCTTTTACAAGTGTTTGATGCAATCGTCCGAGTTCGGCCGTCGTCGCCCGAGCAAACCTCGGCCGATGACAGATTAAGAGTACGCGAGCCATAATCATTATTCTGTATCCAAGCACGAAAATGCCCGACAAACTAATGATCCGAATCTAAGACGATTCTTAGTTTTTAATTATATTTCGGGGAAAAAGCCTCGCCTTAGTTCGAGTCAACTTACGTCTGTCGTAAAATATTCCATTTCACATTCAGTCTCATTCCACATGATCCACTTTTTCTTAACTAGACATTCTAATATTAGCAGTACTTACCAAATACGATCCGAACGAAAAGCCGATAAATAGATATGATTGTGCTTAATAGGAATGTTATTGTGCGCCGGCTCTTTTCATTATTAATGGCACTTAAACGGGCGGGGGGCGTCGAATGTCGGGGAGCTTTTCCGGAAGCGTCTTGAGAAGTCTTCAAATTCTAAACTCGAGCACTCTCTGTTCTCAACGGGAGCTTTCGGGCTGGCAAACATCCGCCTATTAGGTTTCCATCCCCCGCGTATTATGATAGGATTTCGGCGCTCGGTCTCGCTCGCTCTCGTCGGGCTGGCGAAGGACGCCGCGCCGCCGAGCCGTAGAGATGGTTCGCAGACGGGACGGCGTCGCCTTGCGTATTTATTCGCCGGTTCGCGCTGTTTACACGGTTCTCAATAAGTCGGATCTTTGTTTTGTTTAGCAGGAGCCGACGTTTAGCTTTAATATCCTATCCATTGTTGTTATTAGCACTTCGATTTATTTTTCCTCCTCATTATTATCCCGAGCGGTGGTAATAATATTTTCCAGATTTTTCTAAAACACAAACAAATTGGGATTACTCCATCCATATTTAATCTCACAATCAGACATTTTTTTGTATTTCCTGTTGTTATTGTTTCAGTCCATTGGGATGGATATTTCTTCCTGGAACGCATTTTATTTCAATTTTATGACGTTTAGCAACTAATATGAGCAGCGGAGAAAAGGGTCATAATTCATCTGATATTTCCCTGAACTCTGAATATCAATTTTTCTTGAAACGCAATTTTCTTAAGCTTTTTTCCACGGTTTGTTTTTCCAGTTTCCTTTCATCCAATTCCCATTTTATTAACTATTTTCATATAACATGTTCATATAATATTACACTATTAACTAATAATACTCAGTGACAAAAACTACATACGAATAATAAGATAAACAGATTACTAATAAGAAATAGATTATTCAAAAGTAAATAGCTTGAACTAAATGCATAACACAAGAACAGACAAGTAAGAATAAACAAACAACGTTAACCAGACAAGACTACATAGATAACACTAGCCATACTAGACTTATAAGACAAGACTAGAAAGAGAAGACAGCCAAGACTAAAAGACATAAATGTACTCTTGTAGATAAAAGATAAGTCCTTTATGTTACATTTTTCTGTTATCTACAGGACTAATTTAAGCTAGAAATATATTCTAGGAGAATTTTCTTGCAATATTTTATACATTTTAAACTTAACGTCGAGGAATATACACATTTTATATAATCAAACCGTTACAACACGTAACGGTTCGATTTTATAAAATGTAAGTGGGCCGTAAGGCGTGCTGGTCACCACTAACGGCCCAATCATAATCATATCGTAACTGTCCACGAGGAATTGCAGGACTCGATATGAACCTACCAGAGGTAATTTTGCTGCGGACGTTAAACATTATCGCTTTCGTTTTCCTCTTTAATGTACTTCTCTTATAAATCACATTTGACTTACACAACATTCCTATTTAATGTACTTCTCTTATTTAACACAAGATAAAACTAAATAAATAAGTAGTTTAGTTAAGAGTACTTAGAATTAGGAGAAATAGACGAGAATTCTTAAATCATTTCCTTTTAATTTCTTATTAATCTAGTACTCTTGTGGGATGTAAAATTTAGTATTTAAACGATTGCCGGTTTCAGTTTTAATGGTCCCAAAGAGCATTCACCGACAGGTGTAAACTGAGCGGCGGCGGATTACTTGCGCCGCGGCCCAGAGCGACCGTTAGTTTTGATACTGGGAATGTCTTAATTTACCTTTTATTGAGTTCCATTTCGAATCCACGTTCGACAGCCGTAAATTTCAATCCGATTGGATTTGTTTCACCAAGTTGCACGTACTCCGAGTAATTGTTATCGATTCATACGTAGTAATCGCGTAATGATGAGCAACTAGGAAAATTAAAATGGTGAAATAAGGCGTAAAATAAATGGAGATGGCTTTAATGGATTGCAAAAATATTAACAGTGATGACAAGAATATCTACACTAGATTAAATGCTATAAATCCTAATCTGCAGTTATTATTGGTTTCCGGACATTTGTTCCCTCTCATTTGTTGCGTGGGTATTTGTTTCCAGTAAATTTTTCCCTACAGTTTCTTCCCTGGTACATTTATTCCCGAGCAAATTTTCCACCGGTATATTTTTTCCTCAGTCATTTCTTCCCAAACAAACAAAAAATCGACTGCAATTAGAATAGTTGCATCAACTAACCACTACCCTGTATTTCTCGATTTCTGACTAATTGTCTATATCTCAGTCTGTTTACTAGATATGACAAATTTACATAAGATTTAACAAATTAACATACAAATTGGCAAAACTATTTACCAAATTTACATAACAATTGCCAAAATTGCTCAAGTCATTTGTAGAATTGCATATAATTGGACAAATGTAAATATAAATTTCGAAATTGAGCTGTAAACAAACGCTAACAACTTTATATAAAATCTGTTACATTTAAACAAAAATTGAAAAATTTAGGTAAATAATTCTAAAGTTATTAAATTTGCATGTAATTTGGCAAATTCAGGAATAAATTTCAAAATTTAACAATAGACCTTTTCATAGTTGAAATTTTTCTGTGCGCATGCGTCAATTTCCGCCATATTATACGTCAAAATTGCCCGAACTTTTTGACGTATAACTACATATGAGCCCGAAACTTTCATATTCCCGCCTTTCATGGCTTAACCGTCATGCAACGAGGATTGGCCAATACTGTAACGAAAGAGTTTAAGCAAAGATGGGATGACGGAGAGGCAAACATAAGGTTAAAATACGAGAAAGGTATGCCCAAAATTATTACAGACACACACTTAGATTCCAATGACAAAAATAAAAAACGCGAACACACCCAGCGTGCAAACGAACTAGTGAAAATAAGTGATCTAGGTCTAAATTCAAAAATTAATGATTTTTTGTAAATTGCAATAGTAGTGATTATGACATAATATTTCTAACGGAGACATGGTTAAATTCATCGGTCAATCAAGTGAGGTATTTGCAGATAAGTACACAGTTTACAGATCATCAAATGGAAGGCGTGGTCGAGGAGTAGCTAGGGCTGTTCAATATGAATATTCTTCCACTTTGTTGTTATGTGAATCACCGCTTCGGGGGTGAATCTACTTATAGTCCAAATTTGGTTGGGTGCCACTTCTATAAGTCTTGTTAATGTATATTTTCCTCCAGCAAGCAGTATCGATAACTACGAGTTTATCTTCGATTATATAGAAAACTCCTCTTCATTATCAGGGCCATGTATAATAGTGGGTGATTTTAACATAACAGAATTACAGGCATGCTTATTAAAGCATCAAAATCCTACTCCACTGTATATGTCCTTTCTCTCCTTTTTGAGTTTTTACAACCTCGCTCAGATTAATAATTTTAAAAATTCTAACCATAGAAGCCTGGATGTAATCTTAACATCTGAACAAATAGACGGTTCCGTAAGCCGTAATGAGAACCCCTTTGTCAGAGAAGACAACCATCATCCTTGATCGATCTATCGTTGAACGTAAAATCCGTCACAAAATTTGAGTCAGCCGAGAATCTTGTGTCCTTTAACTTTAAAAAAGCCAATATAACAGGATTGTATAACGCTCTAAATAATTGGAATTGGACAGAGATTAAATCCATCCAGAATATCGACGATGCTTGTAATTATTTCAACAACACCATCATGTATTTGTATGATCAGTACGTTTAGTAATTATCCATGCAGGTTTAGGGGGGAAATCATTAAATCCGTAGAATGCAAAAAGTATCATTGGCGCATGTTTAAAAAATATGGCCTTCTCTCGCATAAAGAAAAAGCATTAAAATATCACGGATCATGAGAAAAGAGATTCGTAAAGCCATTCAAAGTTTTGTGAAGCGAACGCAAGAAAGAGATTCCAACAGATTGGTGGTCCTATTTGTGGTCCTATATCAACGCTAAAAAAGGATCTTCAAGAATTCCTGGTACAATGACCTCTAGCAGTAACGCTCATGTAATGTTGAAGGACCCGCTTGCAATTGTCAATAGTTTCGCATCCATCTTTAGTAGTATCTTAAAAAGAGTTGTGCTACCAGCTCCACCGTAGATTCATCGGTTCCTGCCAGCAGTGATTCCCGTGATAGTGCTAACTGTGATAACAACGCCTGTGATTCCAATCAAATGATAACTTTTGATTTAGCAACATACCTACTCTCCACAGCTTTTCAATCGACGCCTGTGATATTTTGAGATGTGTACGTAGAATAAAAGCAAATTTTACAGCGGGTGCTGACCAAATACCGGCATTCTTTGTTCGAGATTGTATATCTTGTTTAAGTAGTTCATTACATCATTTGTATAACTTAATAATTAGATCTTCTGTGTATCCAGTGTTGGAAAATTGCTAGAGTGTGTGCTATATACAAATCTGGTACGAAAACTGATATAAAGAATTACTGCCCTGTAGCAATTATTCCAAACTTTGCAAAGTTGTTCGAAATTATTATGTACGAAAATGTTTGCAGCCATGTTATAGCACATCTGACAGATTGCCATGAATGGCTTCATAAAGGGAAAGTACAAACATGTACAAATCTGACCGGATTTAGACAATTTGTGTCGAACTCTCTGGACCGCAAGCAACAAGTAGATGTTGTATATACCGATTTTGTTTCAAAGCGTTCGACACAGTTAACCATGACATCTTACTGAGTAAGTTAGGTTTTCATGGTTTTTGCGATAATGTAGTCTTGTTTATGAAGTCTATGTTAGTGGGACAAAAACACTTTGTGGAGTATCAGGGAGTTAGATCTGACGTATATGAATGATATTCTGGTGTCTGTCAAGGATCCAACCTAGGCCCCTTATTGTTTTTAATCTTCATTAATGATATTGTAGCTAATTTTAGTCCTACCTCGCATGTGTATTTGTATGCCGATGATCTAAAAATTGGGAAGATTATTGACGGTGTCGATAGTTGTGATATGTTGCAGCAGGATATAGATGCATTAATAGATTGGTGTCTTAACAATGAACTACAGTTGAACACTGATAAGTGTTATGTTATGTCATATTTTAGAATAAATAGGCCTGTTCTTCACAACTACACAATAAACAATCAACTACTGCAGAGAGGCGAAGTTTTCAGAGACTTAGGTGTTATAATGGACTCATCTTTGTCGTTTGTGCCACATTATCTAGCCACACATTCAAAGGCCTTGCGTATGCTGGGCTACGTGATGAGGAATACCAGGGAATTTGATAACATTGATAACATAACAATTAATATATTTTGATAACATAATACTTTACATGGTGACGTTAATCGTCAATATTGTCGTTATTGCGCTGACCATAACCCTCATTGGATGCGAGAAACTCATACTCGGTTCCCGCAAAAAATCAATGTGCTGGAATAATAGTTGATCAGATTGTAGGATCAGTATTCTTCGATGGTTATCTTGTTGAAGCAAAATATCTTACGTTTCTTCAATACAACCTGATGCCAGCGTAGCCACTTAATTTCCAAATCCGTTAGATCCGGGTTAACCTGATATACGAATATGAACAAGACGGAGCTACACCCCATAATGCTGTGATCGTTCATAGATATTTAGACGAAGTTTTTCCCAATAGATGGATTGGAAGAAGAGGTCACATTGAATGGCCGGCGAGATCTCCGGATCTTAGTCCCCTTGAGTTTTTTATGTGGGGATATCTCAAGAGTAATATCAATGTAGCAAAACCGAACGATATTTAGGACCTTAAGCACCGTATTAGGAATAAAATACGGCAAGTCACACCAGAAATGTTACAAAACATTAAAAGATGCATTTTATATTCGATTTTCACTTTGACAAGAAAAAAACGGTGCCCATTTTCATGGTTCACATTTATAGCATTAAATAGTATTCAAGTTATAAAATTGGTTTTCTTTTTATTATCACGTGAGCTTTGAATATATTCAAGAAGCAAATAGTGTGTTGTATTCCTTGTGAAGGGATCTTCCAAACGAGGTGTCACTTTACATACCTTTCCTTAAAAAAAAGGTCTGAGGTGGCTGGGCACTTTCGGGAACAGATAAACAAACACCATATACATAAAAATGAGGGCAAGAAAAAACAATACGTAACGTGTTTCGAGATTTTTTTTAAAAATCGCCTATATAGAACTTATGAATTTTGCTCCAGTTTACACACTGTATGAAATCTGTCAAATTTAAACAAAAATTTCCATTTACGTAAATATTTCCAAAATTTCCCAAGTCAGTTACCGAATTTTCATGTGATTTGGCAAATTGCTTTTCACGAATCAATTTCAAAATTTAACATTTCAACGAAATAAACTAGTTGGCTCGTTTTAAAGTCGAGAAGGATTTTAAATTTTGTTCTCTATTTCTGACTTATCTGTCTATCTCAATTAGTTTACTGCATACATACATAATTAATGGCAGATTAGTAGACAATTGAATAATCAAACACCTGTGCGAGAAAATAAAAAGGTTTGTTAAATTTACATAAGATATGACAAATTTACATAAGATTTAACATATTTACATACAAATTGGCCAAGCCATTTACCAAATTTACATAACAATTGAGCAAATTATCCAAGTCATTTGTCATATTGTATATAATTGGATTTGATATATAAATTTTGAAATTGAGCTGAAATACTAACAAAGTTATATAAAATCTGTCAAATTAGAGAAAAATGCCATATTCAATCAAGTCAATTGTCAAATTTACATGTAATTTTGCAACTTCATAAATGGATTTTAAAGTTTAACAATTTAACCAAATTTACTAGTTGGATAGTTTTAAAGTCGAAACAGATCGATTTCTGACTATATCACAATAGGTCTCGTTTATATCTAACAATAAGTGGGATTACTAGAAACGTAAATAATTTTTGGTGGATTAATAGACAAATGAATAATACATTGGGTAAAAACAGCGCTCCTGGTAGGGACAACATCTCGAAACTATTTATCAGACAGCTGAACGACCAAATTCACAAGCATATAATTAAATTATACAATTTTTGCCTATTATACAGCGTGTTTCCCCCTTCTTGGAAATCAGGCACAATCATCACTCCATTAAAACCAGGCTAGGACAAGACACTTACAAAAAGTTATAGACCAATCACCCTACTTCCAGTTTTAGATAAAAACTTGGAACAAATTCTAAAAGCCCGTATTGGGACCTGTTTGGAAAATCAGATCCCCTGCTTCCAATTTGGTTTTAAACCATCACATTCTACTATACATCCACTTTTCATCCTCACAAACAATATACAAACCTCCCACCTTCTTAATCAACACTATGCCGCTCTTTTTCTTGACATAAATAAAGCCTTTGACACAGTTTTGGCTTTGGCACGACGGACTGCTTTTCAAATTACGCAATTTAAACATCCCCTCTTATCTTCTTTTTATGTTAAAAGACTTCCTTTATGACAGAAACTTATGCATTAAAGTCAACGACGCTCACTCTAACTTATTTACCCCTCGCCAAAATGTTCCACAAGGTTCATCATTATCACCCATACTTTACAACACTTTCTGCAACGACATTTTTAATACAGACCTCAACTTTCCCAATCTCATAAACCATCCCTACATTCTCCAATACGCCGACGACACAGCCCTCATATCTCATGCACAATCTCTTCCTAAAGCAATTAAAAAATTACAAATACTAATCAAACAATTGATTGGTTCAACAAATGGAGATTAGGCCCAAACCCTTCCAAATGTCAGCTTCTTCTACCCTTTCACCGAATTTCTAATAACTCTCCACACATAAAGGTTGGCCTTACCACAGTTAACCCAACACCTACTATTAAATATGTGGGCATCATATTCGACGGAGCAACAAAATTTAACATTCACATAAAAGAACGCAAATGTGAAATCATAAAAAGAGCCAAACACTTTCGGTCCCTGACTTTCCGTGATCGGGGGATTTCCGTGAAGACAGCGACCACTAATTACAAAACTATTTGCAGACCGATCTTGGACTATGGACACATTATTTGGACAAACACAAACAGGACGACTCGACATACATTAGAAATTGCCGAAAGAACCACACTGAGAACAATAACAAAAATGCGACACCCAGACAACCCTATACACAATCCATCTAACGAACTGCTATACGTCAGAACCAAATTAACACAAATCCTTAAAAGACATGACATGTTGCGACAAAAATTTAAAGACCGAGGTAAAAACAGAGACATCATGGAACAAGTATGGAAAAAGAGGAACAACAGAACATCTTCAAAGAAACATCCATCGTTAACTCTTGTGGAAGCTGTCTACGATTAATATGTTAGATTTATCTAATTTGTGCTCATATTTTCGTTAGCGTTTGCGCTTATATTATTCATGTTTGTTATAATTTTTTTTTCCAACCACTGATGTAATTACCAGGGCCGAAAGACTTATGGTCGATAGCCTTTTATACAAATTGTATAATAAAAATATTATTATTATTATATAGACAAATGAATAATCTATGGCCTATTGAAACTATAACTATTTAGATATCTATTATTTATCTATTTAGATAATCAACTGTACGAGAAAATAAAATGTTTGCCTAATTTAAATAAGATATAACAAATTCACATAAGATGTAATAATTTAACATACAAATTGGACAAGCCATTTGCGAAATTCACATAAGAATAGCCAAAATTGTCCTTTGTCAAATTGCATATAATTGAACAATTTTACATTTAAATTTCGAAATTGGACTGTAATGCTAACAAATTTATATAAAATTTTACGTAAATATTTCCAAAGTTGATTGTTAAATTTTTATGTAATTTGGCAAATTGCTTTTTACAAATTAAATACAAAATTTTATATTTCAACCAAATTTGCTAGTTTCAAACACGAAAAATTTTCTAAGTTTTACAAACTTACTAAAGGGAAATGTAGCTTAAATTTATAAATATATTCTATTATATATAATATAAATTTTAATAATAAATTTAATAATAATAAAAATATAAATTTATAAATATACATAATGATGATGATGATGAAGGGGCGACGTAATTTGGAGTGATGCGTGTTGGTGTAGAGAGTTTTATGATATTTTCGGTTGCAACAAAATTCAGTGCAGCTTTGCTTATAAACGAATTTCTGGTATTCTTATCCACATGCGGCACAGGTTTCGACATCATTAAAATTCATAGCCTAGCTGTAGGTATACGGCCTTTACGGACGATAACTATATAATATTAAGTCTTATTAGGATTATGAAGAAATCTCATGTTGAAACAACTAGATTTATATGTTATTCCTAGAATAAGGCCATTTCATGGCATTTGGATAAAATGGAATATACTTATTACGCTAATGTGCCTGAATACCATATGCAACACTCTTGAGGTAAGGTTTTGAATTGACATGTGTGTAGAAGGACCTGAACATAGTTTCAGTTATTGATTTAAATGTTAATTTGAAATTGAATATTGGGGTGAAACCCCAGTATTAGATTCTAAAGTTCGTTTTAGATTTCTGACTTCTATATCTCAGTTACTTTACCGTATACATAAATAATTTTTGGCAGATTACTAGATAATTGAATAATCTATAATTTAATGAAAACTATAATGATATATCTATATAATCAAATTTATATAAGAGTTAACAAATTATTATACAAATTGGACAAGCCATTTGCCAAATTTATATAATAAATGCCCAAACTGTTCAAGTCATTTGTCACATTGCATATTGATAATAATAATAATTTATTAACGGTACCTTTCATCATCATCTTCCTAGCATTAATCCCGCTTTATTGCTGGGTCAGCTTTTCTGCACTTTTTCTTCCATACTGATCGATCTTGAGCGTCTCTAGTTAGGGGGAGTTGGTAAAATCGTGCCACATAACTTTTAACCTATATTGCACACTTTAGGTAAGTCTATCTGAGAGTTTAGCTGAGTAGTTTTATAAAACATGTTCACATTATCAATTATCTTATAATCCTAATAACTATAACTATATTTTAATTTTTAAATAATTAACACAAAGATAAAAATTCAAAACCGGTACTGTAAATCGTACCGGGTAGATTTTTTAACATTCTGGACAATAATATACATTTTTAGCTTTTGTAATATGTGCACATGACCCATGTGCCTATATAAAATATTTTACGCATTGAATCATATCCTCCAGTCGAACTTCAGTTTTTCTTTTTTACGTGATAATTGTAAGTGGACAAATTTCATGAATGGGAATGTTTGCAGTTTCAGCAGGAGTGTTAAATTCTTCATTTATTAAAGATACATTGCTATAAATATTTGCCTCGACATATTTAGAACTTAGCAAGGTACGATTTAGCAAACCTGTTGAACTTGTTGATATTCGCAAATAGTTTACTTTCAGAGTGTATTCTAAGCTAATTTTACACTTGTCATATTTGGTATAACATGTAAGCTTATGTTTAATACAAAAATATTTTATATTGTATATACCATTAGCATGGCCACCGCAATTACAACAATACTTAAATTTTACAATTTTGTTATGTATTTTTTTTCACTATCTAACACCGCTGTTTTATATACAATTTTATATCAATATTTCGGCTTAGATTGTTTCAATTATCGATTAACTTAAAAACTAACTTGCTGAGCAACACGAAAAATTGTTATTAAGCGAAATTTGCGGGTGGTACGATTTAACTGACCGGTGCGATTTTGAAAACGCTCCCCTACATGGGAGGACATGTAACTAGTAAATGCATAGCAACCAGCCAGCGCTTTCTCGGTAGCCCTCGTGATCGCCGACCTTCTGGACTGATGTCAAGTGCAGTTCTCGCGACTGAAGAGGGATTATTACGCAGTACATGGCCAACGTAGACGACTCTCCCTCATTTTTTCAGGGATTGGAACCACACCAAATGTAACTTGAACATTATCATTCCTGATGCGTACCAGTATAGTTAGTCCATGTGTCCAGCGAATAATCTTCATCTCCATGACATGTAGTTGCTGTTCATATCTCCTTGTTACTGGCCATCAATAAGTACCATATAGAGCTACTGGTCGAACGATGGTTCTGTAATTTTTTGACTTCAGATACAGTGGCACATTCCGGTCAAAAATGACTTCAGAGACTTGGCGCCATTTCAGCCATGCAGCTCTGCGTTGACTCTGTTGCGGGCATGTGGGTGTTTGACCCTCTGAACAAATTTCCGTACCCAAGTATTTGAATACAGATGATTTTCGAAGTACAGTGCCATCAATGTGTATAGATCCTTCACTTGGTACTCCACACTCCATACACGTTGTCTTCCCCATCTTAAGTTGTAGGCCATGGGTGTTTAGTACAGTTTTCCAACATTAAACATGTTGTTCCAATTCTTGGCGAGACTTGCAGGCTACAAATATATCGTCAACATAGAGCAAGAAGGTCCAGGGTTCTGGTTGCAGTTCGGCTGTTGTCAAGACAGATGATGAAAAGGAACGGGGATAAAGTTCAATGAACACTCCTGATGAACACCAACTCTGATGGGAAAAGTTGCGAAGTTTAACGGTACCTATAAGAAATAAAACAAAATTAGACAAGACTTATCATACAATTAAACACAGAGATCATGAACATGTAAGTTTAAAGGCTCTAGATCTAAAAGTTGAGAACAGCATGCCAACGAAGTCCACATCGCAACAAACAATATTACAAGCTACCACAGCTGAATGAAGTGGCGATAATAAAGCAAAATAAGAGATGCCAGGAGCATCACACATATTATTTAGAAGTTTGTGAACGAAACACAGACTTAAGTATTTTCTACGCATCTTTAGCTCAGCCAAGCCAAAATAACTTTTGCATAAACTAGTGAAGTTTCTAACACTAACTGGTAGGTTATTTGACCGATGTTGCAAGTTTATTTTGAATAGTTTCAAATCTCTCAATATGAGTTGCTAAAAGGTCATCCATACCATACACCCATATTCTAGAATTGATCTAACAAATGTGACATATAGGTCAGTTAGTGTGGTGCGAACATTGTGAAATTCAAAGCCATATCTTTTGATACATCTTAAGATTTTGTTTGTTGTAATGATAAAGTATTCATAGTGACGAGTAAAAGACAATTTGCTATCAAGAACTATTACTAGATCCTTAACTACTGATGTCACTTTGAGAGCTACATTATCTACCAGATAGTACAGAAGTATTTAATTTCCAACTAAAATTGATTGCTGAGCATTTATGCCTATTTAATACCATTAGATTTTTACTACACCAGTGAATCAAAAAGTAAAATACAAAAAGTAAATACAACAAAAATTTGTATTTGTATTTACAAAAAGTAAATACAAATAACTTTGAAGTAGCCCTTCATCACCAGGATTTGCAATCATTTTGAAAATTTTTAATTTGTCGGCAAATAACTCAAAGTCACATGCAAGACCATCGTCAATGTCATTCACGAAAATAGAAAAAAGTAAGGGGCCCATTATTGAACCTTGGGGAACACCTGATCAAATTAAACAAAAAATGCCAAATTTACATAAATATTTCCCAACGTTCACGAAGTTCACGAATAAATTTAACAATCAAACCAAATTAACCAGTTGACTAGTTTTAAAGTCGAAAAAGATACACAATTTTGTTATCGATGTCTCAATGTCTCAATTAATTTGCAATTTTGGTTTTCTCAAAGTTTTTAAGTCGACATGTATAGATTTGAAAACCGAAAGTCGCTGTTGTTTTAGTTACCGAGATATAAAATGAAAACATTTAATGAACGGCTATTACAGCGATGATAATGAACGGCTATTACTCAAACTGGCGCTCGAAGAGAAATCTTATACGATCACGCTATGTAGATCACATTTATATTATATACTACTATTATAGTAGTAGTTCGTTACTTTATTATTATATTAACAAATAGACTTTTGCATACATTGTATCTTCTCCTTGTTCTTTGGCCAATAGGCCCACCCTTGAGCATAGGCCTTTCCCAACAGTTTCCATCTTTCCATATTGTGTGTTCTTTGGATCCATGCTAGTCCAGCTGTTCCTTTGAGGTAGGTTATCATACCATCCCATAGGAGGTCTCCCCCTTCGTCTTTTTGTTCATACTGACTCCATTCTATGATTTATTATGCATACATTGCATAAAAACAAACCCATGGTGCTACTACAGCCCAGGATGGGCCTTGGCCTCCTCCCACGGCCTACACTTGTGCTTGGCGTTTTGATCTTATTGTTAGACACAAGTGTAGGGGAGGCCCTTACAGTTTTTAACGTAGATGGCGAGCCACTAACCTGGGGGGTTTCAAAGCAGATTTTTACTGGGATGACTTTGCCAGAGCCATCTACAGGAGAACGGTGGCTTATTTTTCAGAATGTCCAGGATTTGAATCCGGGACTTGCGGCTCCGAAGTTCGACACCTTGACTACTAGGCCACCACTGACTCGCGTACATTGTATATATGACAGAAAATTAAAATGACCATAATTATTGTAAATCATTGTAATCCTAATAATAGCTAAAGCCGGAGACTCCGATGAAAATAACATTTTCGGCAATCCTAGCTGTTATGTACACAAATTACTGCAGAACAAATAACTGAGTGGACAAGTTTTGTTTTCTCATCCCAATGTGGGTTCAGAGATTTGCATCCCTTAAAAGTCTGTGGCCTTATAGGTCTATTGTATTCCCCCATATTGTTCCATTCAAGCAAATGGATCCAGACCGTGTATTAGGTCCAGAAGTCTATGTGTCTTATATCGGCGGAAGTCCCGCAGCAGTGATACTCAGTTTTATTCTCCTGCACGCGATTGCTTCTCATTGGAATATGATATGAGAAGCATCTGTCCAGATGCCCATCTTTTGAAGGTACCCGCTTAGTGTGCAGTGACCCGTTAAGAGACCTGCCACAGTTGCAATCTGTTAGATATGGAACCTAACGTTCGTTATCTATGTTGTTGGCCACTTGTGCGGGCCCATTGTAATTGGTGACTCTTATTGGTCCACTCTTTTATTACTTTATGGGCCATGGTTTTTGTGATGTAGAGCTTCTCCCTTGCAATTGGGAGCACTGCCTCTTTTGCAAGTGGGTCGTCCTTGCGCGTCCGCCGTTTCGTTTCCCTCCAGACCTATCTGTCTAGGCACCCAGGCAAGCGTAAGGTTGTAGTGCTGTGCCCGACGTTTTAGATTATGAAGGCATTCCCAAACTGTCCTAGATTTTATTCTATGATATGTTAGGGCGTTTATCGCAGCCTGACTTTTCGTGAAAATATAGATGTTTTTACTTCTGTAGTCTTCTTAAATTTTCTCGAACACATGCCTCGATTGCTAGAATTTCCGCTTGAAAGACCGTGGTGTGTTTCTCCAGTGGCACAGACCAGTCCACAGACTACAGCGCCAGATTCACTCTCCTTCTTGGAACCGTCTTTATACCGAAATTGGTTTCTTCGACTTTTCTTGTAGTAGTTTCCTTCTGTCTATTGCATTTGTGTTTTGAATGGTGTTTTGAATGAAAGCCTTTGAGGCAACGAGTCTCCTTCCCTGTGAAGCAATGGCTCTTATATTATATCCGTTATTGTGGTATGCCCTGACTTTGCCAGGATTTGCCATGTATTGTTGCACTTGCACATGTAAGCTCCAATTCTTACCTTATTTCTGATGAAAATATCTAGAGGAGGCAGGCTTGATATTGCTTCCAGAGCAGCTGAAGGTACGGTTCTCATCGATCCCGTAATTAGTAAGCAGGCTAGTCTTTGTACGCCGGAGAGCCGGTTGAGAGCTTTCTTTATAGCCTGCTTCTGTTTCAGTTTGGTCCACCAAATTGTGGACCCATATGTCAAGATGGGTCTTACTACCGGGTTGTACAACCAATGATTGGTTTTAAGTCCCACGATTTGTCAAGTCTTCTCTTGGTCATCATCAATGCTATCTTACACGTTCTTGTAAGATGTTGATTCTGTCAGTTTTGCATCCAGGACTAGATATTAGACGTCGTCGCTTGCCTTTAATTTCTCGTGGGGAACAAGTTACTCGGGATCAAATGTACCGAGAAACAAATTGTCGGGGAACAAATGACCGACTGTTTAACTTTTGAAAATATTTAATATTTAAAAATTGATACTAGAGATATTGCTTGTAAATGTTCCATTGTTCCAATTCTTTATTTGGGGGTTTTGTAAACTAACCAGCTGCAATTCTAAAATCAACAAATCGACTACAATTCTAAAATCAACAAACCACAATTAAAAAACAACACAATTAACAATTAAAAACTACAATTCTCGAGAAAATTTCAAGATTGGGATGGGCGAAATAAAGCTCAAATTATGCGAAAATATGATCTTGTCTTGATTCTTGGCGGCAATTCGTTGGACGAAACTTCAGAACTAATACTATTAAAGTTGCCTTATATTCTAATCTACAATTATTATGAATTGCAGCATTTTCTGCAATAAAATTTGCAATTTGCAAAATTGCGATACTACAATTCATAAAGCAACAAACTACAATACTACAATTACTACAATTTTGGAGTAAATGTCCAAAAGATTTGGATGGGCGAAATAAAATTAAAATTACGCGAAAATGTGATTTTGTCGTGATTCTTTGCGACAATTCGTTGTACTAAAGCTCAGAAGTAATGATATCAGTTCTCAATTATTACCTGCAGCATTTTTTTAAATAAAATTTCAGTTCGGAATGTCTTAAATTTCCAGATAATAAATTACAGATCGACATTATTTTTTAGTTAACCAATTGTCTTATACATTCCCATTCTCTAATTGGATTCTGTTTACCAGTTGATTGAAACTGTATCTATCAAGCTATAGTGCAAGATCAATTTAATGATCCCGAATGCAACAGACCGCGACGATGAAAGTTTCCAATTAGAAAGATATCCGTCCGACTGCCATCCGAACCGGAGTGCGTGTAATGCGAAATGGCAGTTGCCGGTTTGCTTGTGGCAAACAGGCCCCCCCAGGGCCGACGACGAGCATCTTTGAACTCCCACCGGAAGCGAACACCTACACCAGAATTATTTCGCAAATACTGTTCATTATTTTTGTGTAAAAAAATAGTGGGATATAGTAAGGGATTAGTTAATCCACTATCTGTATGCTAATACAACTTGGCATAATAATTGCTTTGAATAAATTATGTATGCAAATTTCTTGTTTACTATTTCAGTTTTCTTGCCGCTTGTATAAACATCAAATTAAATCAAAATTACGAACTTGGAAATTGTTGGAATAGTTTTAGGAAAACAGCAAAAATTTGTTAAAAACACGAATAGGCTAATAAGAAGTCAAACAATATTGTAGGGATCAAACTAGATAGTGAAAATAATCTGACAATTCAGCACTAAATTCAATAGTAAATTTTACAACCGGAAGCCGGAAATGGCGTCCGGTGTGCATCGCGTTCGCAATTTCCCTCGCCTAGTTCCAGGGCGTTTTCTCCACTCGGCTGTTCCCAACCGAATATTTAAATATTTTCCCTGAAAAAATAAATTTCCCCAGTCTATTTATCAATTACATATTTATTTAATTACGGCTCGGCGGGCTTACACAAGGTACTAATTGGTCCGCGGGCTGTTCAAACCAGCCGCAATTAGCATATCATAACGGAACAACATTAAGTAAATCCGAACCGCGAGCGCACTAACACAAACAGACCGTATGCATAATTAGATTATATAAAATATTAACAATTATAAAAACGGCTTCACTGTTTAAGCGACTCACATACGCACATATTTGACATTAAGCGACCAATAGACGCACATATTACATCTTAAGGGACCTACAGACGCACCATCAGGTATAATCAGATTATATGAAATATTAACTATTTTAAATGCGGCTTGGCTATTTAAGCCACACATATTTGGTGACTAACATACGTAGATTAAGCGACAGTACATAATACATCTTAAGGGATCTTCAGACGCAGCACTTGCCCAAACAGACCGTATGCATTATTAGATTATATGAAATATTAACAATTTAAGCGACCAGCAGACTTACATATTACATCTTAAGGGACCCGCAGACGCTCATATTAGATATTACACGACAGACAGAGGTATATATTAGATCTTAAGTTAACAAATAGTAGCGTACTATTTTTCCCTCAGCCTGTCGTTATCCATTTCTGGATGTAGGACTCTTAACTACTCTTCCACTCGGTTCGGTTTTGAGCTGTTTTGAGCATCCATCCACCTTAGTTGCGGGCTTACCACACCTCGTTTGGTTGTGCTGGACCTCCACTGGACGATCTAATGAAGCCATTTCTCATCGTCTTGCCTCACCACATGACCCGCCCATCTCAATTTCTGAGAGTAAATTCTCCGCACGACATCTGTCACTTTAGTCCGCTTCCTGATCTCTTCGTTTCATATCCGTTCTCTCAGGTTTATGGACAGCATTGCAGGTTACATCGCTCTTTGGCACGTCCTCAAAAGGTTTGCGCTGTTCTTTATTAGCGCTAAGGTTTCCATGTCATAGGTTGTAACGGGCAGCAAACTGGTCTCGGTAAACCTTCCGTTTGAAGTTAATCGGCATTTGTAGATTTTTGGGGGTGAAGCCAAATTTTCCAAAAGCTGCCTACGCTTGTCCTTCTCTCCTGATAGTTTCTGCGGTTTGGTTATCTTTGCTCAGTTTGATGTTATGGCCAAGGTAAACATCATGGTCTACGATGTCCAGTATCTGGTTCTGCAGGGAAACCTGGATATCATATGGGCTTAGGATTTTTGTCTTCTGGAGGTTCAACTGCAGACCCACTTTTTTCGATTTGTTCAATTATTCTCTTATGACTTTCAGCTCATCTGGGTCGCCACTTATTAGTACAATATCGCCAGCAAATCTTAGGTGGCTAAAGTATGTGCCGTTGATGTCAATACCTTATTCCTCCCAAACTAACGTTTTTAAAACGTCTTCTGGAGCCAAGATCAGCTTGAAAGCTTGAAAGAGATTGTGTCTGCCTGGTGTTCACTTCTAACCCTGGTGTTCACCTCTAACCCTGGTACTTACCCTGGTGCCCTAGTCTTCCCCGTGTTAGTGTTCACATCAATCTTAGTATATAGGGTCTTCCAATAAGAGGTTTCATTTTGATCTGAAAAAATTCGGGTATTTTTTAGCGAAATTATGGTTTAAGCGTTTATTTAATTGTAAAGAGGAGGGTAGGCTATTAATAATGAAAAACAATATTAGGTAAATGGCTGCCACGGCTCGCTTTCAGGACCATGTTTTTTCATTAAATTTTCCATCACCAATTCGCACATTTGCGGCTGTATGTCCTCAATAACGAATTCAATCTTACAGGAATTTAGTCTTGTTGAAAATAAACATCGTCCATAACAATATCTTCCAATTCCTCTCTTCTTCTTCATCTTCTTCCTTTTTGTAAGGCATCCGCCTTGTTCTCTAATTTCTTAGAGTTGTAGCTGGGATGATGAATTCCAGCTTTCATACCAATGTCCACACAGGACGTCCTGGTGGTCTCCTGGCTCTTGGGAGAGAGGATTGCATCCCTTGCAATTTTCGGCAATCTGTTGTCGTCCATCCGTTCAACATGATCTCTCCATTCGCGACGTCTGTTTCTGGACCATCTCACTATGTCTTGGATATCGCAAAGTTCTCGGATATCTTCGTTTCTTTTGTGGTCCCTTAGCTTGTTATGGATCTTAGAGACCTCAACTCTGCTGTACGGATAATCCTTTTTGTTGTGGAGTTTTCGGCTCTTGTTTCTGCAGCGTAGGTCATAACGGGTCTCACACAGGTCTTATATATGCGGACTTTGCTTTCAATGAACATGTGCTTTCTTCGCCATATTATATCTCTAAGGAATCCTGATAGTACAGCTGCTTTGGTTGTTTAAGCCTTTACTTCTTCTTGGAGGTCTCTGTTGCTCGTGATGTTGACGCCGAGATATTTCAAACTCATAACCTGTTCTATTGTATTTTATTGTATATAGCCAATTTACATTTTCTGGGCTCTTTTAAGATGGTTAACGCTTTTGCTACCGATATAGCTACCTCCATATTGCTACCTCCATATTGCTATCACCATATTGCTACCACCATATTGCTACCTCCATGTTGTATTTGGCAGCTGTCTTTTCGAGCTGATAGAGCATTCTCTGTAGGTTTTGTTAATCTTCTGAGATCAGCATGGCATCGTCCGCGTAGCAAATTACTTTTATTTCTTTGTCCCCTAGTGAGTATCCCTTTCCAACCTTTTTTACTTCCGTTATAAGTTCGTCCATAATCAAGTTGAAGAGGATGCGGCTTGGATGCCAAGGGGATGTAGTCTGCGTGTCTTTCTGCTTTCTACTTTTATTTGGGTCCAGTTGTTAGTATTTAACTCCGCAACAATGCTTGAAATATCCGGGTGCACGTTTTTGTTTTTGAGAAGTTTCACAACGTCAGTGAGTCTTACGCGGTCAAATGCTTTCGTAAGATCTATAAAACACATATATGCTGTTTTGTTATATTCTATAGCCTTTTCAGCAATTTTCCTGATAGCAAAGATGGCATCTACGGTTGACCTGTTTTTCCTGAATCCTTGTTGCTTGCATATGCCATATCGCATATGCCATGAGAGGATAGATCTTCTGCCAGTATTTTTGTGAATAGTTTTAGTACTGAACTTAATAGCGTAATTCCTCGATAGTTTGTTGGGTCTTTTTTGTTTCCCTTCTTGAAGATTCGGCTGGTTATGCTTTCTTTCCATTCGTTTGGTATTTTTGGATTATATGATTATATGATGTATTGATTATATGACATCGCTGTAGAGTTGACAGAAGCATTTTTCCCAATTGTTAAGTGCAATTTTCGTTATGTTTAAGTGTTCGTTGATTGGTTTTTTCCTATTTCTTAACATGTTCCAGATCTTCCTCTGGCCTCCGTAAAGGTCGTGTTCCATTTCTGCCGAGAAACTTTCCCAATGTGCTCTTTTAATGTATTGAATAATAATGATCTTCCAATTCCGGCTATAGAAAATCATTAAACATCGTTCAATAGCGCAATCCATTCGCAGTAACAGTTGCTCCAGCCTCATTTTCTATTAAGTGAGGTCCAATGACCTCGGCACACTAAAATGACACACTAAAACCCCCACCAAACCGTCACACGTTCAGGATGGAGAGGCTTTTCAACAATAATACTTGGGTTTTAGGTTTTGAACGTACCCCCTAGTAATGGACAAACCTGAGTTTTCCTCAACACTATGGGCTACAACAGCAATATTCTCACTTAATCTTGAGCGACGTGCACGAGGTCGGTTCTTTGCATCACTTACTTGTCCCACCAGTTCAAACTTTTGCATCAGTGTCACAATTGCTGGCCGATAAGGTGGTTCACGATGATCCTAAAATGATTTAGTTTTGCGAACTGTGACCGAGAAATTTTTACCATTTTTGTAGTCACACTCACTCACTTCATTGGCTTCTTTGGGACGTGACTATCCCGTACCGCTCTTATTATCTACCTCCATTCCTTTCTATCCAGCGCCCCATCCCCCCCATCCATTGACGCCCATCTGTCTGCAGTCAGAGGTCACCTCATCTCGCCATCTACTCCTCGTCTTGCAGGGGGTCTTGAGCCTTCCATCTTCCTCTCATAGATCTGGCGAACTTTTCTGTGACCATCCATTCTAATCACATGCCCTGGTCATTTCAGCCGTCTCGCTTTCATGATGTTTACTACCCTGGGTTGATTGGCTAACTTGTACAACTCATGGTTTGATCTAAGAACCCATCTTTGATTTTCCAGGTCAAAAGAGGAACTGAAAAATTTCTTGTACAGCTAGTTTTGAAAGACACCAGGAGGAACACCAGCTTACTGCTGGTGTTCCTCCCTTTTAGTCGCACTCCATGTTTCGGCTCCGTATAACAGTACTGGTCTTGTTGATCGTGTTGTATAACTTTAGTTTATATATAGTTTATATATAGTTTATATATAGTTTATATATAGTTTATATAAGTTAGTTTTTCTGGTCAGCAGCTTGGAAGAAATTATTCTCTGCAGGCAAAAGTAAACGTTATTTCCGTTCTGTAATCTAATTTGGTGTTCAACTTGTCATGTGTTGCAGTCATTTATATTGACACCGAGGTATTTGAAGTTTGGGTTGTTCTTAAACTTGAAATTGTCTATATTAAGGTTATTGCGTTGATCTGTAGTCATGTTTTCTCTCTGTATGATCATGTATTCTGTCTTCTCTTAATTAATTTTAGACCGATTTTACATGCGGTTGCATTTAATTTCCTGAATAGAGTTTCAATTTCTCCTCGATTACTTCCTGTTAATACTATGTCATCTGCATATGCCAGGATTTTGTGATTGTTATCGGTAAGGTCTCTGGTTGTGGCTTCTTTGGTGTTCCAAAGTACTTTATCCAGAACAATGTTGATGATAAGTGGGGTAGCATCACCTTGTTTTAGCCCAGTATTGTTTTTAAAACTGTCTGATATGGATCCACTGTGAGTCACCCTGCTCACTTCATTCTCCATACACATTTTGACTAAGCTGATTAGTTTCTATGGGATTCCGTATTCTGCCATGATTTCCCAAGCTGTTTCTCTGTGGACTGAGTCGTAAATCTTTTGGAAATCGATGAATAGTGCGACACTAATTTGTAAGCTGTGACAAATAGGGATATTCCTCTGTAATTTCTGCAGTTTCGCTTATCCCCTTCTTACGTATTGGGACAATAATTGCTTCTTTCCATTCATCTGGTATTTGTTCCTCTCGCCATATTTTCAGGATAAGCTAATGCAGCTTAATTAGCTAATTCAACTGGTACACCATCCGAACCAGCAGCTTTGTGGTTTTTCAGTTTCTTCAGACTGCTGGTTACCTCTTCATATGAGGGATCATTGATGAAAGGTTCTACCGTTGACCGGGTGTTTTTCTCCAGTTTGTTCTCTGGTTCAGGGCAGTTCAGTAAGTGGTCAAAGTAATCTTTCCATGCCTGTAAAATGTGGGTTGTTCCTACAATGATGTTACCACTGTTGTCGTGAAGAACTGATGATCGCGGTTATTATCCTTTCCTATTATTATGTCCCGTATTCTTTACGGACGTTGCTCTCTTTCTGGCCATTCTCAATGCTCTCTAATGTGTGTTTAAGGTAGAGTTTCTTCTCTTTAAGTAAGGTTCTGCTTGTGTCGCTTTGTGTCTCCCTGCAGTTCTCTTCTAATTATCCATTTTTCCTGTCCTGTAGCCATGCTTTCCTTGCGGTGATGCTAGCTTCTACTGCTGTTCTGCATGTGTCCTTGAACCATTTCTTCTTCTTTCGTTCCACTTTTGGTAGTGTGGTTTTAGCTGATTTTTGAATCACCCCATTTTTTTTAGTGAATTTTAATAATTTATATGCGTTGTTGAAGCGCATATCGTTTCATTTTTATTAATGGCGTAGTTTTTACCTATCATCTGTCAAGTAGTTACAGGTTGAGTCCTGACAACTGTTAAAATGGCGGGCTATTAAAAATGAAACCTCTTATTGGAAGATCCTGTATTATAGTTTTTTGTCAAAATATCATTATGTCATTACAAAATGTCATTTTCTTCAAGTTTTATTTCTGAATTTCTTAAATCAAATTACATTTTCTGTAAAAAGTTATAATACACTACTAAATAGTACGATACTGTACCTTGTGAATAAAACTTTCGTTTAGTTTTCTATTTTCGAATCTTTGAGGCAGAAACAACTATGAACAAAGTAATTGCAGAATTAAAAATAAGAACTTTAAAAGGGATAATTTAAATGCAGTTTAAGGAGATATCAATATTTTTCCATCATTTTAGCGCACGATAAAAATCATAAAATAAATCCAGACACGAGAAATTTTTTTGAACGTTGTGTTATCTATTTAGATAACATTGCTTTAGTATGGACAAATACAGAGAAGTTTCGGAATAATATTTATTTACTAAAGTTAACCACTCAAGTGAATTACTGTTTGTCCGTCGTCTATCGACATGAAATAAACGTAGTTGTTACTTCATACATTTGTTATAAAGAATGATTTTATCCGGCCACATATATATATATATATATATATATATATATATATATATATATATATATATATATATATATATATATATATGTGTGTGTGTGTGTGTGTGGCTTTGTATTTGTATTTTTTATAGTTCCATACGTTGTGCGCGCTGGAGTGTTCCCGATAAAAAATACTTTGTTGCCACAAAAAGGAGTCCCGTCGTAAATTGCGCGTTTATTAGCGGAGAATGTGATAATGCCCCTGCGGCAACTCGATATTTATAATGCCTACGAGAGGATTTGGCTCGCGGATAACGGTTTTTACACTCCGACTCGATTGCTCGCCACTCCAGCAACACAAAGAATATCACAAACATTGTTTATCGTCAGCCATATAATTTTACTAGCTTTAGTCCTCAGGTTAATTCAGTGGGGATAAGTCATAAGTTCATAAGTGGGGAAGCAGCATAATTGAGCAAGTTAGCAGCTTCAAATACTTTGGGTTTATGTTTGGGCAGGAGGGGTCCGCTAAAGACCATGTAAAATATATTTGTAAAAAGGCGTGGGTGGCTGCAAACGGGCTATGGAATGTATGGAAGGAGTGCTTGAACAATAACTTTGCAGCGAAAATGGTAGTGTGGAAGGCATGTGTGAGAAGTATTCTTTTGTATGGAGCGGAAGTGTGGGGAGTGAGAGAGGAGGAGAGAATTGTGAGAGTGCAGCTGCAGTTTCTAAAAATGGCCCTCAAACTAGACAGGTCCACGCCGACATACATTGTGCTGCAAGAAACAAATATGGTGAAAGTGTTTTCGCAAGCAGCTAGGATGGTCGTCAAGTTTGAAAGGAAAGTGTATGGAATGGGCAATGAACGAATTGTAAAAGAAGTACTGAGAGTTGTAAGAATGGAAGGTTTGGGTATTCATAAGGTGACTAAATGGGGGAGTGAAAGGAAGAAGTTGTATGAAAGCTGCGGGTGGGCATACGGGGAAATTGCGAGAATGTTTGTGAGTGGAAGGAAGGTGGAAGAACTGGTATATGAAAGGTTAACCGAGGTGGAGCTGCAGAGTCGTCAGAGGATGATCGAGGGGAGTAATTTTCTACCTGAATATGGGAGCGTGCAAGTGTTCCAAAGGCTCCCGTTGTACCTTACAAGAGATAGACTTCCTCAAGCATTGATAGCACGGCACAGATGCGGGTCAGAGGAAAAGGGCAGGAGATACTGGATGGGCTCCCGTTTTAAACGATGTGAGATATGTGGGGAAGCTAGTGACGTGTGGGCGCATTGGGCTCAAAGCTGTGCAGGATGTCAGTGGAGCAGAGAGGAGAGTGTGGTAGTAGAAGACTGGGGCTCGTGTATGAGGGAGGACGGAGCGGGATGGCCCTTGATGAAAAGAGTGGTGGAGTTAAAAAAGAATAAAACTTTAGTTCTTTTACCATCTGGTGACGCGTGATTTTATTATTATTATTATTTGAGAGGAAATGTTGTTTTTGAGAGGATTAATTTTTTTTCTTTTTCTTTTTGTTTGTTTTCTTCTAGTTATTTATTATTTTTTATTCTGTCTTAGGTTGGAACGTGTGTGTAATTATTTGGTTAACATAGATGGTAGCACTGTTATATGTAAAACTGTAGTTGTTTATGCCAATAAAAGGAATCTAATCTAATCTAATCTAATCTAATTCAGGAGCTCCGTTTAGAAAATATTGAATATGTCGTGAGTAATATGAAGACTAATATTAAAATAGACCGCAAGTAAGATTTGAAAATTGTTACGAGGGCCGGATAAAATCAAGTTGGAAAAAACTGCACATTAACCTAACAAATTTTCTCTAATATTTTTGTATGGATTTTATTCAAAATTTGCACACTTATTACGTATAAATCAAGTTAAAAATATGAATGCAAGTTTGAATGCAATCGAGTGCTTGGTTTCAAAGTTATAGCTTGTGGCCAGGGTGGATTTAAGGACGGGCGCAGCGGGCGGGCGCCCGGGGCCCCCAACCTCTAAAGGGCCCCGCAAAAACCTAACTTTACACTTTTTTCTAATGACAAAAAGTTGGGTTTCATATGTGCAATTTTAATTAAGTACATGATCTTTGAATTAATAACTCATCTAAAAAAAGCGGCCTAATTTTTTTTTTCATTGGTAGCTGGAAAATAAAACTACATCTATTAGAAGCTAAAGAAAGACAGATTGAAAAGAGACGCGAGCAGGCTGGCAACCAACAGAAAGGAGCATTGGACAAATTTATAACTGGTTCTCTAACTTCCATCAGTTAACGAAAAGAGTTAGTTGAAGTTGAAAACCAAGGTATAGAAAGCAACAATGATGACCAAAATGAAGAACCAGTCAATAGCCAACCAGGTGAAAAACTAGTAGAAAAAAATATAAAAGATAGTCCATTACAAAATATTGAAACGCAAGCGGAAAATATACCATTCGAAGTTACATTGAAAGATATTGCTGTCTGGCCTAATGTTTTATCTAATGAACTATTTTAATGGTTGAATTTCTAATTTCAAATAAACCAAAAAATATAGGCGATATAACTACATTTAAATTGGTCTATAAACACGGTAATTGCATTTAAGAGAGGCTTGTGTAAAGATTATTTTTACAAAAAAAATTCAAATGGTTAAAAAGAAGAAAGGACGTGGCTGTTTTTTTTTCCGAAACATCCAAATCAATTTATTCTTACAGGATAATTAGGGATACAAGATAATTACAGGATTCCAAAATTGCAAACATATTGTAATAACTTTGCCCGGGCAATAACTTTGCCCGGGCGGACATCCGAGCGTCAAAAGAGCACGTCGCTTCAATGTGTACATTATACAAGCGCTCTTTTTCATTAAATCGCATCGATGTTGAAAATCTGCAAATTACATTGCAAAAAGAAAACTAGAAATACTAGAAAACTAGGATACAATTCTTCGTAGAACCTCTATCCAAAGGTTTTACGAAGAATTGTATCCTCAATAAAATTCTACGCAAAGTTGGGCATTGATTTTAGAGGCCATAAAGATACTGCAACATCTTCGAGAAAAGGCAATTATCTGACTAGTTTAGAGTATTTGAGCGAATATGACAATTTTTTAAAGTTGCACCTACAAAAGTATGGTAATCAAGGTAGCGGACATGTAAGTTACTTATCGGATGAGACGTGTCTTGAACTTTTGAAAATAATTGCCGATTCTCTTATGTTACACATTGTGGAGGATTTAAAATGCGCAATATATTATAGTATCATATTAGATTCTACATCCGATGTTTTGCATGTGGATCAACTTAGCTTCGTAGTGCGCTATTTATCAGAAAGTGGGGATATTAAGAAAATATTTTTTTTAGTTCTTCCCTATAGAAGGACACGATGCGGAATATCTAGAAGAGACAGTTTTATCTACCTTGCAAAAAATGTCAGTAGATATAAAATATTGTCGTGGACAATCGTACGGCAATGCAGCAAATATGTCGGGCAAGTGCAATGGTCTGCAAATGAGAATAAGACAATATGCTTGACTAACTTGAAGAATAAGACAACATAACAACAACTGTTGTCAGACAAGAATAAGACAACGACATCAGCAACGTTTATTCCATGCTCTAGTCATTCACTTAATTTAGTTGGTCATGTTTCTGCAGAGAGTTCTAGTAATGCGCCCAGATATTTTATTTTCCTGCAAAGTTTGTTTTTTTCTCTGCATCGCCGATTCGATGCAACATATTATACAATAAATTAGATAAAGGGTCTCATACAGTAAAGAAAGGGTCAGATACAAGATGGTCTGCCTGGGCTGATGAAGTTTTAGCGTTAAAATGTGGCTACAAAAATATTAAAGAGGCATTAGATGAAATATGTAACTCCACAAAAGAAAATTTGTTATTAAAACAAAATCATTGTTAAAAAATAATGAATGATTATGAAACTTCTATTATGACAGTCCTATGGAATAAAATTTTGCAAAGAATCAATGCAACAAATAAATCTTTACAAACTATGGACTGCACAATTGTTAATGGTGCGTCATTATTTAAAAGTCTAGAAATGTTTATTAATGAAAAAATCAGAAAGAATTTTATCAAAATAGAATCGGAATTAAAAAACTTACAGATAACTCATTTGAAGATGATGTACAGAATGCAACTGATGTACACAATGATGCAAGAAAAGATGTACAGAAAATCGAAAGGATTTTCTCTTGTACTCTACGTTATTTGCGATCATTCAGTTCTTTTTTGTGTTTAACTTGTGTGTAGAAGAAAAGAAAAACTGCGTTAATAATTTAATGTACAAAGAAATGTACAAAGATGAAAAAGTTCAAGATGAGTTGGAACAGTTTTTAATATTTTTAGATGTAGAAGACAAGCAAACAATTGATAATATGTATATACAAAAGGCATTAGATATGAAAACAAATTTCAGAAAGTGGAAATTATTTTAAAAATTTTGTTAATCATGCCAATTTCAAACGCATCGGGGGAACAATGAGCGTTCTTGTTTAAAGAGTTAAAAATTATCTAAGAAATTCACTGTCATCACTGATTGTGATGAGATAGTTAATAAGTTTAAGATAGTTAATAAATTATTTAAATATTTTCACATTTGGAATTTTCATTTAATGTGTAATGAAGTAATGACCAACATCAAAGATGCTCCAGCAAAACTCCAGACAAAATACGGGAGAATCAACCGAGTGGAAATTTTAAGCACCTGGGAGAGATCATCATATAAAGTGAGAGGAATAACAAAGAGACAAACAAACAAACAAAACAAAGGGAAAAAACAACGAAACAAACAACAAGACAGCGGAATAGCTGAGCCAAAGCTTAAAAACCGCATGAAAGAAAAAGACACATGATCATGAAAAGTGGACTGGACAAAGAAGCACTTGAGGAACGAGTACGCAAACTCGAAATAACCTATCAAACGTCGCGCTCAATCTACAACAAAAAATGCCTGTCCAAAAATACCAAACTCAGCCATTATGAAACTGTTCTGAAGCCAGTAGTTATGTATGCAGTCGAAACCCTATGCTTAAATTCTAACAATGGCCTCCTCGAAGAACTAGAGAAGAGCGCAAAATCGTTAGAGGTGTAATGGGATCGAATTACAGGAATGGCATCCATCATAAAAAACCCAACAAAGAAGTCTGCAGTGAAATAGAGAAAAGTACAGAAACGATCCGTCAGAGGCTGGCACGGTAATATGGTCATCTCGGATTTTTCACTTTTTTTACTCCAAACCCTAAACCACAATGCCCTGGTTTAAAAATACCAAAGAAGACTGCATCAAAAACCAAACGACGCATTCAATAGAAATCTTTTCAGCAAAAAAATATTGACGAATGGTACAAACCGAGATGAACCACAAGGAAGACAAGGTACCACCTGCACAGCGGATCGCAAGCTGGCCCACTCATAGAGAATGAGGGGGAATCTGGGCTCAGAAAAAAGCGACACAAACTGCCAAGTGTATAAAGACTTAATGTGGTCCTAGATGGCCTCAACGAATAATAATAATAATAATAAAATGGTTAACACGTATTTTTATTTTCATTGTCTCTCAGGTTTTATTGGTGGGGGGGGGGGCAATATTTTTTTATTGGGGCCTCAACTGACCTGAATCCATCACTGCTTGTTGCCAGTTTACCTAATCCTAGTGTTTGAAACAAATTATACTTCAAAAGGTTTTTTAAGCTTTAAAAAAATCTAAAACTTATCCCGTTACTTTTATTCCTTTTAAAGATATCGCTGTAAATAGAAGGAGTTTTTAGGTGGTTGCAAATTGTGCAGCTTTTTAAGATCTATACTAAATATAAACTAAATTCTATAATGATTTATATTGTCGTAATTATCTGCGTGTTTTTAAACCTAATTAAATACATATTAAAACTGTGTATGATACTCACACTTTCATGGATAATAATACTCTAGAATTTTCTATTGTCATTTTTTGAGAACCTGATATCGAGTTTTTTCTAGGCCGCGGGCCGGTTTCATCCTTTAACTTGATTTTAACCGGCCCTCGTAAAATGTTTCAAATCTTATTAAACCTGGCCGAGTGTGTAAACTTTGTCTTCAAGGTGTCCTAGTTAAACGGTTTGAGATTTCGATTATTTAAGAATTAAAAGAAAAAAATTAAATACCAGTTTTCACATCTCTAACATCTGCAGGTTTTGATAGATCAATATCCCGCATTTGCCGCCCCTTTAGCTAGATTGTCGGAAAATGGTAAAACCAGTTTTTTCTCTATTTTATAGGAGGAATATCACTACCAATTTTTACTATTGTGGCATAGTCGGTTTTAGAGATATAAAAAAATATTTATTTAATTTAAATATTTAAATTATAATAATAATTTAAATTTAAATATTTATATGTTATTAAAATAGGTTATAAAAATATTTAACCCCCATTTTCTTTAGCCCCTTAATCGGATTTTTAAGCAATTGTGAAACATGTTTTATTAAGAACCTTAAGATCGAATCTTAATTCCAAATTGCACGTCTGTAAGATTTTCCGTTTCTGAGATATATATCCTAGTAAAAAACTTTATTTTCCCTTTTTACCCCCATCATAAACGAAATTTTCAAAAATCTATATTCTACGATTAAACTGTTTGAGTTCTAAACGTCACTCCATATACGTCGATGAGTCAGTCAATCAGGACTTAAGAGGATGCAATACGGAAGAAGAAGTATTGCATTACTTATTTGATCAACATACCTCGTACATTGATTTCCTAAAGTAAACATATTGTTTTGTTACGATTTTTGTGAACGTTGTGAACGTGCACACAAACTTCTTGTATTAGTCATCCGTTGCCTATGAATATGTTTTGTTTAGTCAATTGCACGTTTATTTAACTATTATTTGTGTTCATTACTTTTTGTTTAGCAACTACAAACATTACAAGTCTTGACTTGTTTCTAATATTAGCTTGTTGAGCAAAACGGATATGGGCAAAACGAATAGTCCTTAAATCGTACTTCGACGCATATAAGCCGTGGTGGAAATTAGCACTAACGCTAAAACGCGTTTGAAATTGGAACTAAAAGTCACATCATCTTCTTGTCATTTGCCCCATACACAGCTGACCGGATTCAGCCTCTAGATGTGACTGCGTATGGACCCCTTAAAAAATATTTTGGCCAAAAATTGAACACCTTTCAAAAACTGCACCTAGGCTAAATTGCAACAAAAAATCAGATCATCTTCTTGTCATTTGCCCTATACACAACTAACCGGATGCTGCCTTTAGATGTGACTGCGTATGGACCCCTTAAATTTTTTTTTTTTGCCAAGAATTGAACATCTTTCAAAAACTGCACCTAGGCCGAATTGAAACAAAAAATCACATCATCTTCTTGTCATTTGCTCCATATACAACTAACCGAATTCAGCCTCTAGATGTGCTTGTGTATGGACCGCTTAAAAATATTTTGACCAAGAATTTAACACCTTTCAAAAACTGCACCCAGTCTGAATTGTAAACCAGTATGATATGGTAAAACTATTTAGGAGAGCGTACGCTAAAATTGCTTCGGTTCAAAATGCAGTTAATGGGTTTAAAAGACCGGAAAACTGGCCTTATGATCCAAATATTTTTGGAGAAGAAGATTACCTTCAACAATGACCGACCATCTTTTTCCTGACCCACTGTCTACTATGACTGAACGCCCTTTAAATGATGTACCGTCGACAATGACCAAAGATTCTTTCAAAGGCACATTCTCTACTATGACCGATTGCGATCTAAAGGAGTCTCCAGCAACAACATTGACGACTGACCCAGTTCAACTTGAAATTGCATCTGTTACCGCATAGGAGGCAGTATCTGATTCTTGCACAGAGTCCGTTATCATTTCAGAAATAGAGACTGAAAGGTCTGCTACACCTTTGCCTGATTCCAATTCACAGGAAGAAGGATCAGCTATTTCTCTAGGAGAAATTCATCCAGCCCCTGCAGTGTGCTTTATGCAATTTCAAATCAGACTATGTTCCAACTGTGTCTGCTCCTAAAAGATGCCGCAAGCACAAGAGGCAGAAATCAGAGATGTTGACGTCTACTCCTGTTAAAGCTGAGCTTCTTCTTCTTCATGTGCCATCTTCTACTCGGAGGTTTGATACCAACAAGACAATCTCCACTTTAGACACTGCCGCTCTGAATAATCTCTTTGAAGTACATCGGAACGTGTATCCGGCGTCTTCCACACTTCTATTTCCTGAAATCTTCCCCTGCATTATGAGCTGTAATATTCATACCTTTCTGCTCTCATAGTATGTCCCAGGTATTTCAGTTTCCTACATATAATTGTTTCTATAATTTCTAGCCCCTTTCCCATCCTACGTAACACCTCCACATTCGTAACTTTGTCGGTCCATGATAGTTTTACCCACAGTTACACATATTTCAAACGCCTGGAGTTTATTTGTAAGCTGTTGATTGAGTGTCCATGCTTCCACGCCGTACCGAGAAACACGTATATGGGAAACACGTAGCATCTCATCATTCTGATTCGGAGTTCCAGCTTTAGATCACGATTACAGTAGAGGTCTCTAATTTTAATAAAAGCAGCTCTGGCTAGTTCAATACGGTATTTGATTTCTGTTGTCTGGTCGATGTCGATTGTTATCCAAGTGCCAAGGTATTTATATTTGGTTACTTTCTCGATACGGATATTGTCGATGATAAGGTTAGTATTAGGTGGTGCTGATTTTGAAATGAATATATATTTGGTCTTTTTAATATTCAAAAGCTGAGCAAGCATTAAAATTTGAGAGTTCAGATATTAAGAAGACCAAGATTTCTAAATTAGCAGGCCCCAATAAAACGAAAGAGATCATCAGTCAAACAACAAAACAAAACTCCGAAACCAGATTTTTACCGTTTAATGTGCGCATAAAAATACATTGAACCACCAGCGGAGTAGCTGGACACATGAAGACTGCACTGTACTGGCTACTTCTGTTATAATGCTAAGACTGATCTAACTAATGCAACATATTCTTTCTGCCCTTGGGCACTTGTAATTAAAAAAAAAAAACTTTTAATTGGTACTTTTTGTTAATGATTGTAATTATTATAGTAACCCTTTAAGTTTTTTAATTGAAATGATTATTTTCCAAAGTACTTAAACATAGTACAAATTAAAAGTACAAAGAGTTCTATTGGTTATCAGCTGTATCACCTGTATCTCTTGGTTAAAAAGCAAGAAATCTAGACTATATATGGGGAATATATAATCCCGGGCAAGACGCATATCACAAGGGATAGTGTAAATAAAACCATAATTTTCATTTACACTATCCCTTAAGTCTTGCCCTTCTCAATCTAGGCAAAGGCCTTCTCCTATGTATTCTAGTTTACTTGCTTTTTGACCAAGAGCAGTTGATACAAGATATATGTTACTCTTGGAAATCAATGTACAAGGTATGATGTTAGAACTATCCTATCGACTGACTAAGAACACTTACAATAAGAAATGCCTGTCACGCAACTTGAAACTTAAGCACTACACATCAGTCTTAGGACCAGAACCCCTGTATGCCATGGAATGTCTTTCCTTGAACCGAAGAGGTCTAATAGAGAAATTGGAAATCAGAGAGAGGAGAATCCTTAGGAAGATCCTAGGCCCGGTAAAGGAAGATAGTGAATTCCGAGGGCGGAATAACTCTGAGCTCTACGAACATATTAAAATGCTCTCTGACTGTGCAAGGAAAAGAAGGGTAGCTTTCTATGACCATGTTGCAAGATTGCCTCCAAACCGACTAACCAACCGTCTGTTCACCTTCTGGCAAAACAAGAAGGTTCGTACCACTTGGTTGACAGAAACCGAGAAGAATATTAAAGAACTGGGAATAACAGATCTCCAAAGCAGACAGTCTGTGAGACGCGCACTGAAGGAAGTCCGTGGATTTTAGGAAAAACTCCTTAGGAAAGGTACCTCCTGGACAGAAGAGAGAAAGGAGTTACACCAGCAGAAGATGCAACAATACTGGGCAAAGGTCAAAGCCCAACAGTTGAACAAGCGTGGTCCAAAGTAGGCCTATTCGAAAGAAGAAGAAGTACAAGGTATTATGATACAAAAGTTATTCAATTCTTCTTTTGCCTTTCTTGCGCTAGTAATACTTTAAGTTACCATTTAACAATACTTATGTATTCATCAATTTTTATATTGTCCACTTCAAAATAGTCCCCATGTATTGAGAATTGAGACAAACATTAAAGATATGTAGCCAATGCTAAATTTGTTCAAGTTATTACTAGTGGTAACTCTGAAACCTTTGAAGATCCATTATTCCCACCACCCTTTTTCCTTGGATTGGTGCAGTTCCTATTTAGCAGACTTCATCCAACAAGATGCATTTGATTGCCGAAAAAATGCACAGAAAAAATGGCAAATATTCATAGATCAAGTTTTTCTGTTCCTCTGCTCAGAATCTAAATTTAAAATCCGACCGTCAAAAGTTCCCAAAACCCAATTTATTCTCAGTTTCGCGATTTCCCGGCTAAGGAAATCGAAATTTTTCGAAAAAATTCTTAACTTCCACAAGCCTTGGTCCAAAATCGTGACTGTAGTTTTTTCAAGAATCTTGATGGAATTAAAAATCTTCCGGCAATTTGTTTAGTTACCCATCGCCTTGTTTTAAAATTCAAATAGCAATTTTTTCGAAAATCTATCTATCTTAAATCGACAAAATCAAGCTAACCACTTCCCATAATGGGAAGGTCAAAAAAACTGGTCCAAAATCAAGGGAATACTTCGAATTATCACGAGAATTTTTCTGTTTCTGTTCAAACTGTAAGTAAAGATTATTCCGAAAATCAAGGAAAATTTATCTGCTGAAAATTTATCCTGAAAATCGAGGAAAAATCTCCAAATTTTTCACAAAACCTAAGATGATTTTTGCAAGGGAAATTCGCAAAGATTTAAAAAATTTCCCAAACCCACAATAATACAAACCAATTGTTCCAATTCCATACCTGACAAGACCAGACAAGGCCACTTAAGATCAGACCAGACAAGATTAGAGAAGACTATACAATACCAAACAAGACCCAACAAGACCAGACAATATCAGTCAAGAGCAGACAAGTACATACAATACCATACAAGACAATAGAAGACCAAACAAAACCAGATAAAACCAGACAAGATCAGTCAAGACCAGATAAGACCATACAAGACCAGTGAAGAGCGGGCAAGAACAAAAAAGAGGAGACAAGACCAGACAAGACCAGACAAGACCAAACAAGACCAGACAAGACCAAAGAAGACCAGATAAGGCCAGACAAGACCAGACAAGGCCAGTCAATACCAGACCAGGAAAGACTAGAGAAGACAATACAATACCAGACAAGACCAAACGAGACCAGACCATATCATACAAGATCAGACAAATGCATATAACACTATTCAAGACCAGAGAATACCAGACAAGATCGGACAAGACCAGACAAGATCATACAACACCAGACAAGACCACACAAGACTATACAAGACCAGATAAGACCAGACAGAACTAGAGAAGAGCAAAAAGACCAGACAAAACCAAATATGAGGCATTAAACGCAATAGGAGATTAATCCACATTTACTCGGAATTTGCCCTTGTGGCATTAATGTACACATTTTCCTAATTAAAATTAGATGTCGGTATAAAGGAATTTTTGCGTGGAAGGTTTTTTAATATTCTCTGTATGCAATAGTGGACTAATTGCCAAATTAATTAGTTTTATATATGTTGGAATTAATCCGCTTTTGCGCCCTATGCCTCATATAATATGACACATGGGTACATTGAATTGAAAAATTCACTAAGTTTTTATCACAATTATAATAAGTAAAAATGTTATAAAACTTATTATTCACAGTTACCTATATAAATTTCTACACATACTACTGTTATATATGTAGAAATTGTGAATAATAAGTTATATAATATTTTTACATATTATAAGTGTGGTAAAAACATAGTGAATTTTTCAATTCAATGTAAGTATGAATTACCACGTAGTAACTGTCGCAACCATCCTATTTATGACACATAGGTTGTTAATACATCGGTCATTAACGATTGTCCATCAACATGGTATACCAATTGTATCAACGATCGGCAACAGTTTATCCGGATCATTGTACACATGTTTCATCGGTCACTAAAGTGTTAACTTCCATTCTTAAATTTCTATGGTATCTTGAGAAATAACCCGATTAGACTTTTGTATTGTGTATATAATTCTCCAAAACGTTTATATCTACGAGCATTAAATTATAACTAAGGTGTTCAATCATATATAATTAGCATAATGGCTGATCTGGAAATGAATCCTGAGTTAAAACAAAATGATGGCTTTCATTAACCTGGATGACGATAAATGAGGAATTGCTTTTTGCATTTGTAGTCACAATAGTAAACTCGTCACAAGATTCGTCACAGAATTCCTCATCATATCCGCCATAAAATTTATACGACAATTCTACGAAATGGCGACCTTACATATGAATCAATTCCTTGTACTTTACGTACGGTATTAACGGCTTAATTAATATAAATTTTCGCATTTATGTAATGTATTATCATTGAGGAACGAGGTCATGATAATAGTTGTTAAAACTAAATAGTCCAGACTAAGTAGATGCAATTACGAAGAGTGGATTAAATATCTCCAAGTTTTCTGGAAGCGGTCTTAAAGTGCGATTTTGACGGTATAAAATATCTGTGGGGAGTTAAAACTATAAAAAATCCGGAGAATAACCATCGAGATTAGAATCGGAACGGAGAGTTCGCCGCGTCGCGTTCCATAAAACGGCCGCGGATGAATTTGATTCGGATTACGATAACTGCGAGATGTTTTATTTTTATTTCAGTTTTATTTTCATTGCGGAAAAATGGCGACTGAACCGTAATAAGCAAAATCGGAATGTTATTGTAAGTGCTAAGTCTCATTTTTAATATCAACAATAAAAAGATGATGTATTTAATATAATACTAATGTTTTAGTTTATCGCTTCATAATTGTTGCCTATATAAATTAAGTTTCAAGCGAAATTAGTTAATTCCATTAATTTATAAAACAAACATTTGTTTTGCCGAAGTTTGTATAATCCTTTGCAAACTAATCTAGGAAAGTATTAATTAAAGCAAAAAAATACTGGCACTGTGTACGTGCGATCGTGTTGAAAATGAGGATGGTCAAAGCACCGCAAGCTCCGTTGCCAACACGTTCTCCTCGCCGTCCTCTTTCACTATTTACGAATCGAACGTAAACACGCTGCGAGAGAGGACAGCTCGTCGAGGACCCGTCGCGTCCGTGATTAAAACGAAATCGTTCCATTCAACATCAACTGAATGCGAATATTCCGAATCCTTTCTGTACAAATATTCAATCCTGTTTATTTAGACATATATATATATATATATATATATATATATATATATATATATATATATATATATATATATATATATATATATATAATATAATATGTTGATTTCTTTTCTTGTGGGTTTCGCGTTGATGTTGAGGGTGATTAATTTTATTGATATAAAAATGCACGCGAGCGAAACCGCGGGCTATATCTGATTCCTAAATGAAACATACACTATTAAATCATAAATTTAATTCTGTTTCTATTATTTTTCAAGCTCGTTTTGACTTGTCTAGTCTGGTTATTAGAAGCATTTAGATTGTTGAAATAGGAGCAATAATATATAAGGCTGATTATATTTTATGGTAAACTGTGAAGTGATTTATATGAAGGTGTCCAGTCCATGCTGTCCATGCTAAACAGTCGAGCGTATAATGAAGCGAATGCGGTTCAGCGATGGCAAATATTTGCATGGACATATTGGCAGACATATGTCACATGATATATATTCCATTAGGAAGGTCTCTGGGGCATTTCCGGTTGGTTTTTTATCCGTATTTTTTGTGTATTCGTGTCCCTTTGATTGTCCCTTTTTTGTGAAAAGAAAGCCGGAAGAATGGATGGCAAACAATAACAAAAAGACGGCGGCGGTTTATCCTATGCTATTATTAAAATATTTTTTTATGATTATTACATTTTTTTCATTTTCTTATCGTAGAAGCTTAAAGTGCTTTACGAAGGAGAGAAGTTCTGAAGTTTCTATTCTATAAATAAGAACAACATAACATGTAATAAGCTGAGAAAAATAACAACACTGCATACAATTAGCTGTCAACGAGAAGTCTAGTCTGGCGTGGACTCGTCGGAACAGACAAGACTAGGGAGATACAACTAAACAGACGTGACTGGATAGAAGAGACTGGACAAACAAGACTACGCAGACAGGATTAAACAGACAAGACTGGACAGACAAGATTAATCAGACAAAACTACACAAGGCTTTTTGTTTTATATGTGGTTTGGGGGAAGCTCTACCAGCCTGTGTGTGAGGCTCTCGCTCACTAAATCACCTCAGCTTCTTCCACTTGCCTTAAAAGTACGCCACCCCGGTATCGCTTGCGCATTCCTTCAGGGTGAGCAGCCCGCACGGTTTTTTTACCGCCCTAGATTTTTCTGTTTTTTCATTTTATTTGGATCTTGTAGTTAGGATAGTTGTTGATTCATCTTATTTGGGCCTACTTGTGGATCATTCTATTGCGTCTCAGTTTTTCGTCATTTTCCTTAGAGGAAATAACAAATTTAACGAATTTTGCCATTTTATCCCAGTTTTCTATATCTTGTAGTATGTAACCCATTACCGTACTTGCGTTAAACGGTATCTTCATGTTGGCTGTTAGTTCGTCCCTTTCTGCTTCCCATCTCCGTCAGTAAAATATTGTGTGTCTTAACGAGCCCACATCACCACAATATTCACACAAGTCATCTGCGGCGGCGCGTATCTGTTACAAGTAGTCGCGGAAGCACACATGTCCTGTGAGGAACTGAGTCATGTAAAAGTTAGTCTCGCCATGCTTCCTGTTGACCCATGTGGTGATATCTGGTATGATCAACTTTTTTATGATCAACCATTTTTGTGGCCATTCTGCAAGGAGATTTTTTCTAGCGGCAATTCTAGATTGCCTATCATCCAGCCTCATGCAGTTCGGCTCTCTCTTTTACCAGGAGCTCTATGGGGGCTATACCAGCTATTATCAAAACTGCTTCCCCCGACACAGTCTTATATGCGCCACAGATCCTGATTGCAGTTTTTCTTTGAATTTTCGCCAGTTTGTAGATATTGCTTTCTACTGCCATACTTTGAACCCATATTGGGGCAGCATATAGCATGGTGGATTGCACTGTCGTACCAAGGAGTTTACCTTTCGAGCTTTTAAGCCCACCTACATTGGGCATAATTCTGTCCAATGCCGCCATTACCTTCATGCCTTTAGCTGCTACCTTCGTTAGGTGCGGGTGTATGTGATTTCGTTCTTTGGTCTTATATATGTATGTTGCAATTTAAACTGTATTGCGTTGAGTCTCCTTAGGCCGGTTAGTAACTCTGCTTCAGACTTTTTGGGAGCAAGGCTCAGGTTGTTTGATGTCATCCAATCGGTTACATGGCGAATTGTGCGGTTTGCTGTTTCCATTAGCATATATTCCGTTTCTGCGTAGACCACGAGCGCCAGGTCGTCCGCGAAGCCTATGAGTGTGGCTTCCTCTGGAAGTTTCAATCTTAGGACACCATCATACAAGATATTCCACAAAGTAGGGCCTAAAACTGAACCTTGTGGGACCCCGCTACTCAGTTCTCTCTCTACCGAAACTCCATGTGCCTGTAGAAGCAGTGTTCTATTATCGAAGTAGCTTCTTACCATGCGCAGGAGGTAAGGCGCTATTCCTCTTTCCGTTAGTTCCTTAATTATTAGTTTCCAACTAGCACTGTTAAAACCGTTTCTAACGTCAAATATAATTAGAACACATATCTTCCTTGTCCTTTTGGTTTTTTTCTCCTAGCTTCTTCTGCGAGTTTTAGGACCGCTTCTATTGCGCTGATAGTGGATCTTCCCTCTCTGAATCCAAATTGTCTCCTGGACAATCCGATGTCTGCCTCAACTCCTCTTTTAAGTCTGTCCACCAAGAGCTGCTCTATCAGCTTCCTCGGCGTATCCAGAATACACGGGGGTCTGTAGGATGATGGATCGTGTAACGGTTTGTCACCCTTGCGGATCAGGACAAGCCTTGCCCACTTCCATTTCTTGGGAAAGTTCCCGGCACTTACTTCTGCATTCATTATATCTAGAACAAATTTTAATTGGTCGATGGCTGCGATTTTAATAACCTCAGGCGGGATACCATCTGGGCCTGGAGCTCTACCGTAGTGGATGCGGTCTTTTGCTTTGGTGAGTTCCTCCTCGGTAAATAGCGGTATACCATTAACCTCTAGTTGTTCCCAGACGAAAGGTTCATATTGTGGGAACAGTACATCTACAACTCGTTTCAGGTCATTCATTGGCATTAGAGTGTTTGGCGGTAGCACTTTAAGTTTCTTCTTGCATAGCTGGAAGGCATGTCCTCGTCTAGGTCCTCGCAGAGTTTTAGCCAATGTGATTCTTTTGCGCTTGCTATAGCACCGTGGATTTGACAAATGCCAACTTCTTTCTACCTTGTTTTATGAAGAGCTGTTTCAGGTGTTGCAAGATATCGAACGTCTGTTTCAGGGTGACGGATTCCTCCACGCTTTCCCGATCCGCCTCTTTGAATATGTACCGATCTGTCGATTCTATGTCGCCTTCTTTGGGTGGGACCCCTATAGTATGTTCAAGGTAGACCCCACTTCCAGGATTTTTTTTCTGCACTCCTCGCTCACTAGGCCTCGTGTATGCGTTGCTGAGCGATTGTGGTACTCCTTGGTTGGGACTTAAGTCGTCGGCCAGACACCATGCTAAGTCCCAGTCTAGTGGCGCTAGGAGCGGGTTTCCTGTTCCTTTACTTACTTTTCTGTAGGCTGATGAGGGCCAGTCCTTATTGATTACTTCTTGAAATTCCTCGTAAGAACTTTTCCTTCCATAGTTCGTTCAGAACTTTCATTTCTTCTTTCATTTCCTCCGACAGATCGTGGCCGGTTAGGTCAGTTTGTGTGCTGCCTTCCCGAGTATTCCTTTTGTTATCTTGCATCACAGATGTAATTTCTTGTAAATTTTTATACAGTTTACCCATTTTGTCTGTTAATGCCCACAGATATTCTGCGGCATTTCCTATATCTGCCTCCGTGTTGGTGTTGCCTTTCACCAGCCATCGTAGGTCTTGCGCTTTTGCTGCGACTTTTCTTATTAGAGCTCCCAAATCTTTGACGCTTTCTGTGGGTTGTTGCTGGTTATTTGCTTCCATGCGTTTTCTTTTAGCACTTTATTCACTTGGAGCAGCGTTTCACTTGGAGTCACACAAGGCTAGTCAGAAAAGACTAGGCAGACAAGATAGGACCAAGCAGGCAAGACTAAACAAGCACTACTACACTGACTAGACTAAAATTAACTTGGTTTTAGGGGAAGCTCTCACTAAACCCCCTATTCCACTTTGGCTTTTAATATGCGCCACCTCGTTATAGCATATTTAGCATTCATTCAGGGTGAGCAGCCTGGACGGGTAGTGAAAAAACCCTAGTTGTCGCCTCCCCGACCAGGATTCGAGTCCGGGTCTCCTGCATTGAAAGACTAGATGGAGAAGACTAGACAGAGAGGACTAGAAACGGTAGACTATACAGATTAGACTAGATATGTAACACTAGACGCACAAAATTAGATACACAAGACTAGACTGACAAGACTAGATTTTGTCAGACCTTGTCCCACATGTCTTGTCTAGCTGGTCCTGTTTATGTAGTCTGGTCTGTATTATCTGTATAAATTTGTATAGCTAATATAATATGTATAATCTTCTTTGTGTCCTCTAATCTGACAAGTTATCTCTTATTAGTTATATCATATTAGTCCAGTTTGTCGAATTTCCTATTCTGTTTATTAATTGTATATCTCTCTATGTAACTTGCTATATACTATGCAACAAATTTTCTATTTGGAGGTTTCGTTCTTTGTGGTTTGATGTAAACTGTTATCTGCAGTCTCGAAGATTTAGTATCTGTTGGAGTTTTCCGTGGGCGCCCCCGCCTAGTTCGTGTATTTCAGAACGGAATGTTCGCAGATATCCCTTATTTATAGGCTGCAAATGCGTGCGAATAAATTCTGGTTGCGTAGACAAGAAACAGAAGAGAGTAGAGAAGAGGTGTCGCTTATCGGGCGAGATTTATTGTCTATTTGGAATATTCCAGTTATTTATTTATTATTGAGGTTTTTGTGTATTTGTAATGTTGCGCTCACGTTTTCAATAAATGTTTCGACGGGGATTTATGTAACGCTCACTTTATTTATTTATTTATTTAAGAACTCTCAGGACTGATATAAATGATGTTTTCCGCGGAAAAATAGGGATTTCATATGTTTTTGTACTGTTTCCACCCTGCTTCTATATCGAAGCCCTAGGTAATACATATTTTACATTCAACCGCCGACATTTATCCCCAATCTTCCTCATAGCATCGACGAGATAAAAACATTCGATTCCATAAATTGAATTCCTTAAATCTTTGAATTAATTATCTATTAGACAAGCTCCATAAGATTTTTTAAATCTACACCTGTATCTAGATTAGGCAATAGTTAACAGGTGAAACTATACTCAATAGGACAAACAATACTCTATACAATACAGGTTAGGTTTGAACAGACAATACTAGGCAGACAACACTTGAGAGACAAGACTAGACAGACAAGACTAGGTATACAAGAGTAGACAGACAAGATTAGACAGATATGAGTAAATAGACAAGACTAGACAGACAAGACAGACAAGTCTAGACAGACAAGACTAAACAGACAAGATCAAACCGACATGACTAGACAGAGAAGACTAGACAAACAAGACTAGACAGACAAGACTAGATAGACAAGACTATACAGACAAGACTAGACAGACAAGACTAGACAGACAAGACTAGACAGACAAGACTAGACAGACAAGACTAGACAGACAAGACTAGACAGACAAGACTACACAGACAAGATTAGAAAGACAAGACTAAACAGACAAGACTAGATAGACAAGACTAGACAGACAAGACTAGACAGACAAGACTACACAGACAATGCTAGGCAGACAAGACTAAACAGTCAATATAGACAGACAAGACTAGACATACAACACTAGACAGACAAGACTATACAAATAAGTCTAGGCAGACAAGACTAGACAGAAAAAACTAGACAGACAAGACTAGACAGACAAGACGAGACGGACAAGAGTAGACAGAAAAGACTAGATAGACAAGACTACACAGACAGAACTAGACAGATTAGACTAGACAGACTAGACTAGAGACATAAGACTAGAGAGACAAGAGATAAAACTGGACAGACAAGTTTAAACATTCAATAAGAGATATATACAGGACTAGATAGAAAAGTAGGTAGTTCAAATATTTAGATAGGACTACACAGACGACAATAATAAGACGACACATCCAGCACAAGACTGTACCTAGTCCAGCACAAGACTGTCCAGCACAAGACCTTAGATGATATCAAAGAGTTAAAAGCGGACAATTATGTCTAGACAAAGAAGATTAGAGAACGAGAAGTAGGCAGACAAGGCGGACAAATTTAGATAGATAGGGTTTCAGACAGACAAGATTATTTATAGTAGAAATCAATTAATTCTTGTTGAGGGTTTAGGGACGGATGTTTGAGTTTGTAGCTGGGAAATTAATCGAGGCGGATAAGTTATCGCTGAATTCGTTCTCAGGGATTTATTTATATTTGTTTTTCTTTGTTTGTGATTTTTCGTTGTATATTTTAGGATTGCACGGATTAAAGCGATGTAAATCTAGTGAATTTGATGCGATTGAAAGAACTAAATCCTGCTTACCGATTCAACCTAAGGATTTATCTATTTTTGCATTGATTGTTTGACTAGAACTTGAATTGTTTAAAGCATTTCGATTTGTTTTCTCATTTAATGTTAACATTTAATTTATCTACAACAGAATCAAACATTATCTATAACAGATTTTTGATTATATATATTTTTTTATGATGCAGAATTAGCAAAGCCCGAGCAAATTCAACAAGGGATATTGAATACTATGTGTGCATAAAGAGCAAGGAAGGCAAAACATTCCAGAGCAAACATGAGTTTCTCAAACGCTGGCATCAGCATTTTCAGTTCTCAAATATAGAGTTTTCGCATCAAAAATGCGAGAAGGTGTCCAAATTGAAGGACCTATCTCCAAAATCACTGCAGAGGAAGTTGCCATAGCCCACAAAAGCATGAGAAATCAGAGATCTCCTGGACCAAACAATCTTTCCGCTGACTTATGAAAGTTGCAAGAACTGCAAGCCTCTACAATTGATTGGCTTGTGGCCTTTTTCAACGCTATAATCGACTCTGGCCACATCCCTACTGACTGGACTACTACACTACTGACTGGAAGCATCACAGTACCGATTTCAAGAATAAAGGAGACCCAGCAGTGTGCTCTAACTATCGCCCAATACGCCTTCTCTTACATACAATAAAGAGAGAACTCTCGATGATCATCGACTACGTGACATTGTCAACATTAACATCAACCAATGTGGATTTGTCAAGAGAGCTGGAACTACTGACGCCGTATTTGCAGCACGGTTACTAATGGAGAAGCATCGCGAGAAAAGGAAACCATTGCATATTGCCTTCCTCGACTTCGAAAAGACCTTTGATCATGTTCCGCATGAGTTAATTTGGTATGCGCTCCGAGACCATGGAGTGCCAGAATCATTTGTTAGTGTGGTCAAGATGCTATACACAAACACCAGTTGCAGAATACGTTGTGCTGTTAGCACCTCAGATAACTTTCATGTAAATATCAGGGACCACCAAGGTTCAGCACTATCACCATCCTTCTTTGTTTTTGTCATGGACACCATCAATCGTGATCTACAACGTAATGTCCCTTCGACCCTTCTGTATGCGATTGATGTAATGGTTGGAGATGTCTCCCGCGAGAAACTCCAACGTCAGGTTGAAGACTGGAATAACCGCTTCTCCTAGTAGGGTCTACGTCTAAACGTGAAAAAGACGAAATATCTGGAGTTAAAAATCCAAGTAACGGTACCATTCAAGTCGGTTGAAAAAATCTAGTCAAGACCAATTCCTCTACGTACCTTGGGTCTCGTCTACAGAGTGATGGCAGTTTCAGTGATGAAGTAAGAGCCAGTGTAAATGTAACTTGGATGCAGTGGAAGGAGGTCACGGGTGTACTTTGCGACAAGAAAATGCCACACAAATCCAAGATATATCGGACAGTGATACGGCCTGTTGCGTATATGGAGTCGAATGTCGACCATCTGACAAGATTTCTGAACGTCATCTACATGCCATGGAAATGAGAATGCTTCGTTGGGGAATGAGCATCCCTGGAGCAAGCGAAAATGCAGCCACACCGTACTAATAATTATATTTATTTATGTTCTTAGTCAATCTGTGAATTAAAGAACATAGCATAGTTTCCTTAATTCTTTTCTTGAAATATATCTATTATTTTTGAAAATATTCCACTGCCTATATTCATACTAATATCTAATTTGTAATAATATCTATCTAATCATGAATAAATATCTTACAATTATTTGTGAGAATTTGAAATGCGATAAGATTATTTGTGTCTGTCTCGGCCTTGCGCCCGTACAATTTCAAAAAACGAGAAAAAATGAAAACGGGAGTTAAATGCTGTAATTGGATCTCGAGTACGCTCAGGTTGGCAATAAGTTACATAACAAAGAGCAGATGTTAATTCGCCATTTTCTGCATTACCGGTATTTTTCCAACCCTATTTTTCCCGTTCGTCAGTTTCCTATTACACTGCACGATTTTTTTTTAATTTGCAAAATTTACACACCAATGCTCACAAAATTACATTATTTACCCAAAAATTACATTCAATTACAACATGTAAAGTCTCTCTAAAATTTAGCCCTATCTGCCTTTTTAATCTATTCTTGATTTTCATCTTGTCTAAACTTGTCTGTCTACTCTTGTCGGTCTAGTGTTATCTGTCTAGTTTTGTCTGTCTAGGCTTATCTGTCTAGTCTTGTCTGGGTAATCTTATCTGTCTCTTGTCTGTATGGTATCGGCTATCTTACCATGTTACCAATTCCGTATTTATCTGAGCATAATCATGCTTTTTTGTTAAATAAATTGTGACTTTGTAATGATTTGAGCGCCGCTATTGGGCTACCTGAGACTCTATCCCGTTTCCGTTTCCGGGATGTAATAACAGCCGGGAGTGCTGCGGCAACCGGATCGATCCCTCGGGACAAATATTCCTGTTTACACGGACCGCTCTAGACGACTTCGCACATTACTTTTTACGAACCAACGCAATTTTTTTCATAAATTCCAATTTATTACTTCCCGACAAAATATTTAACATTTAACTTGAGACAGGCAAAACTAGACTAGGCAGACAAGACTATATAAATAAAACTAGACGGACAAGACTAAACAAACAAGAATATACAGACAAGACTAGACACACAAGACTAGACAAACAAGAATATACAGACAAGACTGGACAGACAAGACTAGACAGATAAGACTAGACGGATAAGAATAAACTGACAAGACTAAACGGACAAGACTGTATACACAATATTAGACAGACAAGACTAGACGGACAAGACTAGTCAGACAAGACTAGTCAGACAAGACTGGGCCGACAAGACTAGCTATACAAGACTAGACAGACAAAACTAGACAGACAAGGCTAGACAGAAAATACTAGACAATACTAGAGAAGACTAGACTGACAAGACAAAACCGACAAAACTAGAAAGGTTGAAATAAATTTGTATATCTATATAAATTTTATAAGTAAATTGGTGGTCTCAGGTGTAGAGAGATGATCGAGGAGGGTAATTTGGCAAAGCAACCGATTTATGTAACAAATTAGGCGAATCAATCCCGAGGAAAATTTTAACCGAAAGGTTAGAGCCTAAAATATGGGGCGATTACCCCGTCGTCTTGTACCGTGAGGCCCCGGGAATTTTTCAGCCGCGACGGCGGAATTTTATTGCGCCAGCTTCAACTTTCACCCCATCCACATCATTATTAGTGTGGCCGTGTTACAATTTCCTTTTTTAGTTTTTTGAATTTTTTTATTTGCATACAAGATGCAGAGAATATTCACGACGCTGCACAAATTATACTTCAGTTACAACCCCAAATAAAGAATATCTTGATATCTCTAGTCTGGTTCGTCTTTTATAACCAATATTATTTATTTATCAAATATTATATATGGTATTATAAAGAGTGTCCCAACAAGAGCCACGGATTTAATTAAAGAGAAACAGATTTATTTTTTGAATTAAGCAAACATTTTTATTACAACATAGAGAACAATAAACTTAATAAATGCGGAACATAGACTGAATATATAAATATACTGAACCTTTCCGGAGCTCCAGAATACTATTGAGTCTTTTTAGGACTACCAAAAACAAATCTCATGTGAAATTTGCTATTTTCTAGCTGTTATTTACTAGCTTTCAGTCCACCTTCGTGGCACTCCACAAAAACCAGTAAAATACCATTGTTGTTCAAGATCATGTCTTTCTATTAACTTAAGTGAATAGCCATCTGCAGACGCGTTTCGAGATTTATCTCTCAGTTTACAGTTTAATTTGACTTTTTGTGAGAGACACATGAAGTTAGCAAGTTATTGGTTTAAATTTAAATTAACCAATTTACTATTGGTAAAACCATACTATGTAGTATAACCATACTATAATGTTATAGATAATCATATAAACTTAATAAAGTCGGAACAAATAAAAATAGTTTCGATTAAACGTGAAATACAACATCAGGCAAATGGCCACCACGAAGCCACTGGTACAGGGTTATTCTTTTGTTGAAATTTTGAATAGCGTTTTCGTTATTTCAGCAATAAGGCGTCGTATTTCGTCTTTAAGATGTTCAACTGTTTCAAGCTTATTTTTTATGCGCTTGCGTCAATTTCTATTCAAACTTTTTTTTCAAACTTGTATGACGTATATAACAAAACGTGTCCGTGACGTGAAAATAACGAAATGTGCCCGAAACTATAATATTCTCGTCTTTAAACAAGGCAGACGCACGTGCGCTTAACTAGCCGTAAAAGGGTCTATTGCATCCAGTTCGGGCCACAGGAATTCCGTTAGCATTTCGCGATACCGCACACCATTAACAGTAAGCGCATTTCCATCCACATTTTCAAAGAAATACGGTCCAATCACGCAGCCCAAAATGCACAGCAAACAGTTACTCGCGGTGGATGGATTGGTTGTTTGAGTATCACACTAGGATTTTCAGCACCCCAAATCCGACAGTTTTGCTTATTTAGGGATCTGCCGTGTTGAAAACAGATCTGTCGTCTTCGAAAAATCCAAATTAATTTGATGATTTTCCAATACCCCACATGATGATGTTCCAATACCCAGCAGATGATGTTCCAATACCCAATCAGCAAATCCAAATGGTCCCTTGGCTTGATTTTTTGCACCAATTGAACCTAGTATACGTGCAAATGCAGATATTTTACCAAAATTCATTGCATAGTGCTTCTGGAAATGTTGACCACGATGCCGAATGGAAGTTCCTGGATTCTCTGCCACAGATTCCCTTACTGTGGCTATATTTTCGAGTGCCCGACCAGGACGACGACGAACGATCATCGTCTGATCCATCAGCGTAAATTTGGTCTCAAATTTTGTAATTAAAGGCCTCACTCATTCATTAGGCGCATTATTGCAACCGAAATATTGACGTAATGGGCGAACTGTTTTCACAAAACTTTCACCATTTTTGTAGTATGTTTTTACAATAACTAAATGTTTTTTTGTGAGTGGGCGTCAACTGTCAACTTAACACACAAAGATTTGTTTTCCCTTCTTTTCCAATTTAAAACGCCGAGAAATGGAGCTCCCTCCCGACGTGGTTGTAATGCTAGTTCGCCGCGGGCAAGACTAAAGAACAAACAACTGCTAGCAGCCAAACTATCCGCATTACCTCCTGGCTATTTCACATGGTACCTGTACCTCAACAAGACGTTAGACTAGAAATCTTGAAAGTACACTCCGGATTTGATAGCTTAGAGGGTTGGAAAGAACCACTAGATGGCAACAGCATATGATGGAGAAGGCTACGGGAAACCACTCCATTAAAGACCCACTCCACAAATTCACCATTCATCAATCCATCCTTCATTAATCCTCCTTCCAGATCACATCTGGAATGGTAAACCCTGACCACGGTCAGAAATATTGATCATTGATCAGATAATCGGCCAAATATGATTAGTCTTCTCACAACAAATGTATTTGGGTTTGATTTAAGTGCTCCAATGTGGGCGTAAACTATGCAAATAAATAAAAAGTAAACGTTGTTCGTTTGAATACTTCTCCGTATTCTTAAAAAAAAGCTCGTATTAACAACTCCTATTAACAAAATGTCGGCAAGTTTAAATCCGGCGCACTTGTTGGGAGACTCTATACATCTAGTATTATATATCCAGTATTACATATTTAGTGTTATACATTTATATCTAGTATTATATATCCAGTATTGTAGAAATGTATCATACATTGTAACGTAAATTTATCATACAAACAGAACAAAGAATAAAGTGGTGGAAATTGAAAGAAGAAGGGCTGCGAGAAGAATTCAAGGAAAAAGTGTTAAGGGACCTGAGATTACCGAAGGACGTACAAGAGTGGTCGAGTATCAATAGCAGTGTTATAATGAAAGCTGGCGAAGACGTCGTAGGTGTAACATCAGGAAAGGAACCGCCAGAAGATAAGGAGACATGGTGGTGGAATGAGGAGGTCCAAAAAGAGGTAAAAATGCAGAAAAATGCTAAGAAACAATGGGCTTTAACAGAAAGAAAGGGACGCTTATAAGATTGCAAAGAAGAAGGCAAAACGAGCTGTGGCAAAAGCGAAGACTGAAGCAGTGGAGGAGGCATATGAAGAGCTGGATGACAGACAACTCATAAGAATTGCAAAATCCAGAGATAAAGCGTCCAACGACATAACTTCAATGAAAATCGATGAAGCACATGAAGAATGAGTCAGGTGTAGTGCCACACGATCAAGGGAAAATACTGGAAAGATGGCTGGAGTACTTTGAAAGACTATTGAATGAAGAAAATCTGAGAGAAAAGTGCGAAGATGGAGAGTTAAACGAAGGAGTGACCCAAGCATTAAGCAGGGAAGAAGTAGAATATACGCTAAAGAATCTGAAAAATGGGAAGGCAGAGTCCAGACCAAATCCCAACAGAAACCTGGGAGACCGGGATATTGATATCCTCTGGGATATAATGAAGAAGATTTGGAACGGAAAAACAATGTTTCTCTGCAAACACTCGTTTTGCCTTCTTGATACATGGAAAAGTAGTATTCTTGTCCCCATATACAAAGGGCAAGGTGATATCCAAAAGTGTGGCAATTATAGAGGTACAAAGCTGATGTCTCACACAATGAAGACATGGAAAAGGATCATTGAGACAAGGTTGCGTCGGGAAACTGAAGTAGGAGAAGAACAGTTTGGATTTATGCCAGGAGGAGGAGGAACTGACGCAATATTTGCACTAAGGCAACTGATTGAGCGATACAGAGAAGTGCAGGTTGATTTACATATGACCCTCATTGATATGAAGAAGGCGTATGACAGAGTGCCCCGGCAAGATATATAGAGATGTATGAGAACTAAAGGTATACCAGAAAAGTATGTGAGGCTGGTGAAAGAAATTTACGAAGGTGTGATGACACTAGTTAAGAGCAGTGTAGGTACAACAACGGAATTCCCAGTGAGAGTGGGGCTACACCAGGGATCTGCTCTCAGCCCATACCTCTTTGCACTGGTAATGGTTGTGATAGTCAAGGATGTGAGGAAAGCAGCGCCATGCAGCATGATGTTCCCGACGAGGTTGTACTCTGTAAACTGGCCCGAGAGAAACTTGAATAGAGGCTAGAAGTGTGGAGGAAAGCCCTAGAAGAAAGGGAATGAGAATCACCAGAAAGAAAACTTAATATATGTGTATGAAGGAAGCTCAAGATCTATGTATTAACCTGCAGCAAGAAGAACTGCCACCGACCAAGAAGTTTAAATATTTGGGTTCATATATTCAAAGTGATGGAGGGCTGGAGTCTTAAATAAAACACAGGCCAAATATCGGATGGGTGAACTGGAAGAAATTGAGTGGAGTACTGTGTGACAAGAAGATCAACTGCAGGAGGAAAGGAAAGCTCTACAAATCTGTGGTGAGGCCTGCTATGCTCTATTGTGCGGAAATTTGGCCGATTACAAAAACGCCACATGATATAAAGATGGAAGTGGCAGAAATGAGAATGTTGAGGTGGCTGATCGGGATAATAAGAAAGGATAGAATAGGGAATGATTACATCAGAAGAACAGTGAAAGCACGACCTATAGGAAAAAAGGTTCAAAAGAGCAGGCTAAGTTGGTTTAGACATGTGCAGAGAAGAGAGGAGGACTACGTGGGAAAAAGAGTTGAAAAACTGGATAGGAGAGTCTAGAGTCAAGGAAGAGAGGAAGACCAAAAATGAGATGGAAAGATAATGTAGTAGGGGATTTGAGAGAAAAACGATGGAAGAGTGAGGACGCACTGGACAGATATTTATGGAAAAGAAGAATCCAACGCCGACCCTACGTGATATAGGAAAAGGCAGAGAAAAAGGAGAAGAAGATTATATATCCAGTATTACATATCTAGTGCTATATATCTAGCCTTATATATTCAGTTATATTTGTCTTTTCTTAACAATTAAGTCTTGTATATTTAGACAAAACAGGATCGACTGAACTATACAGTCACCTTCTAGTCTAGTTACTTCTCCAATCAAGTCTTGTCAGTATAGTCTTGTCTGTCTAGTCTTGTCTGTCTAGTCTTGTCTGTCTAGTCTTGTCTGTCTAGACTTGTCTGGCTAGTCTTGTCTGTTTGGCCTCGTCTGTTTAGTCTTGTCTGTATAGTCTTGTCTGTCTAGTCTTGTCTGTCTAGTGTTGTCTGTCTAGCCTTGTCTGTCTAGTCTTGTCTGTCTAGCCTTGTCTGTCTAGTCTTGTCTGTCTAGTCTTGTCTGTCTAGTCTTGTCTGTCTAGTCTTGTCTGTCTAATATTATCTGTCTAGTCTTGTCTGTCTAGTCTTGTTTGTCTAGTCTTGTCTATCTAGTTTAGTCTGTCCAGCCTGTCTAGCCTTGTCTGTCTAGAAATGCCTGTCTAGTCTTGTCTGTGTAGCCTGTCTAGTCTTGTCTGTCTAGCCGTGTCTGTCTAGCCTTCTCTGTCTAATCTTGTCTGTCTAGTCTTGTGTGTCTAGTCTTGTTTGTCTAGTTTTGTCTGTTTAGTCTAGTCTGTCTAGTCTTGTTTGTCTAGTCTTGCGTGTCTAGTCTTGTCTGTCCAGTCATGTCTGTCTTATCTTTTCTGTCTAGTCTTATCTGTTAAGTCTTGTCTGTCGAGTCTTGCCTTCTAGTCTTGTCTGTCAAGTCTTGTCTCTCTGGCCTTGTTTGTTTAGTTTAGTCTTTCTAGTGTTGTCGACCATGCCCTTTCCTTACTTCTCCAATCAAGTCTTGTCAGTATAGTCTTGTCTGTCTAGTCTTGTCTGTCTAGTCTTGTCTGTCTAGTCTTGTCTGTCTAGACTTGTCTGGCTAGTCTTGTCTGTTTGGCCTCGTCTGTTTAGTCTTGTCTGTATAGTCTTGTCTGTCTAGTCTTGTCTGTCTAGTGTTGTCTGTCTAGCCTTGTCTGTCTAGTCTTGTCTGTCTAGCCTTGTCTGTCTAGTCATGTCTGTCTAGTCTTGTCTGTCTAGTCTTGCCTGTCTAGTCTTGTCTGTCTAATATTATCTGTCTAGTCTTGTCTGTCTAGTCTTGTTTGTCTAGTCTTGTCTATCTAGTTTAGTCTGTCCAGCCTGTCTAGCCTTGTCTGTCTAGAAATGCCTGTCTAGTCTTGTCTGTGTAGCCTGTCTAGTCTTGTCTGTCTAGCCGTGTCTGTCTAGCCTTCTCTGTCTAATCTTGTCTGTCTAGTCTTGTGTGTCTAGTCTTGTTTGTCTAGTTTTGTCTGTTTAGTCTAGTCTGTCTAGTCTTGTTTGTCTAGTCTTGCGTGTCTAGTCTTGTCTGTCCAGTCATGTCTGTCTTATCTTTTCTGTCTAGTCTTATCTGTTTAGTCTTGTCTGTCGAGTCTTGCCTTCTAGTCTTGTCTGTCAAGTCTTGTCTCTCTGGCCTTGTTTGTTTAGTTTAGTCTTTCTAGTGTTGTCGACCATGCCCTTTCCTAGTAATTCCTACAAATAATAAATGAATTGGAGCTATCAATCATAAATTCTATACAAATATCCTTTTGCAATCCATCAATCATTTTGTTATGTTTATTATAAACAATTTTTCATGTTATTTGCGTTTTTAAAGTGTTTGTAGATAATCGCGTTCGTGTTTACCTGTTCGGTCAATTTTGTTCAGCGTTTATTTTTTGCCTTATCGCTGTGTTATTGTGTGCACCTCTGAACTCATTAGTGTGTGGGTCAGTCTAGTGCGGGCTTGTGTAGTGCGCGGACGTGTTTCATCAACCATTAAGGTGATTTTGAGCTCGCGCATTCGCCGGGATAACTAACCCACACGCGGTTTCAATGAATTTTAATGCGCCCGCCAGACGTTCGCCAAGTAAATATTGTTGTTTGGGCCACAGACTCGCTCAGGTTTCAGGTTAGTTCAGAAACAAACGTTTTAATTAGCAAAACTTTCATTAACACTTTGAGGCACGGAATTTTAGATAATTTTGAATATCCCACCGTGCATATTTACGCATCACAAGTGGGACACTTTTAAAGCCGCCGAGTCTCAAAGAGTTAGATAAGTTAGATTTTTGGGACGGACAGACCTGGTGGTCAATAGCCATCTTCCAACTAATAGATAATCCAAACTAATACATAAACCAAAAGACAAAAAGCAACTTGTAACTAGATTTATTGTAAACATTTAATAACGAAGAAATATATAAACACAATTCGAACAAACTAGACTATGACTACAAACCTTAGACGCAAAAATAAAACTATACAGGACTGATACAAAACAACGTCATATTAGAGTGCCTAAAGCTAGGTTTTTTGTTGCCCAGTTTGGAGCAACAAATTGTTGTCAACACAATGTTGACAATATGTTGCTGTAAACTAGCAACATGTTGATGGATACTCGTCAACATTTGGCGGCATACAACAAAAAAAATATTGCTTGTTGCTTGTATCCTAGTATCTCGTTTTATACGGGTAACACATCGATCTTATATGGGTAACATCGCTCAGTGTGGAAAGTGTTAACAACATTTTGCGTGAATCCCAGTGATTGAGGTTTCATTTGATCAGGTTAGCTACCCACTTCGTTTTTGTTATAATAATATTAATTAATTCTTAATTATAATTATAGTTTATAGTTCAAAAAAGTGATGGAGAATAGTGGTGGTGAAGTAATTAAATATTCCTGGACCAAACAAAAAGTACAGAAATGAAGTTGATAGTTGATTACAGTGACAAAAATGTTGCAAGGTGCGCCAGCTTTGTGGAATGTTGCAGCTTTCACGTCCATTTTCAACATTTGACTGGTTGTGGTGTGGACGCACAATATCACAGACAACATGTATCCAGATACAATTAAAGCAACTTCATGTTACCATGTCAAAGTGTTGCAACATGTTGCCACCAATTTGTTGCCTAGTGTGGACATACCTTAAGGCGAAATCAAAGACACTCAAATTGGAATAGAAATGTCTAATGTATGATTATTGTAAGTTTGGATCGAAAACTAATGAAGTCTAAAGTCAAACGGTTATTAGACAGACGAGATTGGGACAATCCAAGGGAAGTTTATAAAGACTATATACGACTATACTAGACTAGATAGGACTACACAAGACTAGAGAGGACTAGGTAATATTAGACAGTACAAGACTGGACAAGAGGTCGAGATTGTGCAATACTAAGCTAAAATAGACAAGACAAGACGAGTAAAAACCAGACAAGACCAAGGAAGACCAGAAAAAATCAAACAGGACTACACAAGATATGATTAATCAAGGTTTGAGAAGTTAAGACTGGGCTAGGCAAGACTAGAGTTGTTAACATAGTAATGAGTAAGACAAGACCAAACAAAAGATAATTTCAAGTCTAAAGGGAACGTGATATAAGTTCAAACTAGACAGGAATAGATAAGGCTAGACTCGACTAGACAAGACTAGACAATACCAGCCTATACAATAAAAGACAACTATAAAAGACTAGAAAGGACTAAACAATATCAGGCAAAATTGTAAAGGATCGGAAAAGACTGGCCAAAACAATACGAGGTTGTGCAAGACTAGACAGGACTAGACGCATCAAGAATAAGGTAATAATATACTAGATAAGGTAAGACTAAACAAGACGTCTAGTCTAATGACATAATAAAAGTCGAAACTAGACGAGACAAAACTAGACAAGACAAAACTAGACAAAACACGACTAGACAAGACTTGGCTAGACAAGACTCAACTAGACAAGACTCGACTAGAGAAGTCCAGACCAGTCCCAACAAGATCATGCAAGACCAGACAATACCAAACAAGACTAGACAACATCAGACAAGACCAGACAAGACCATACAAGACCAGACAAGACTAGACAAGACCAAACAAACCAGACAAGGCCAGATATAGCCTGAGAAGACCAGACAAGAGCCGAAAAGACAATATCAGACAAGACCAGATAAGACCAAACAAGACCAAACAATACCATACAAGACCAGACAAGACAAGCCCAGACAAGACTAGACAAAAGCAGACAAGACCAGATAAGCACAGACAAGACCAGACAAGATCTAAACTAGACAAGACAAAACTAGACAAAACTCGACTAAACAAGACTTGGCTAGACAAGACTCAACTAGACAAGACTCGACTAGAGAAGTCCAGACCAGTCCCAACAAGATCATGCAAGACCAGACAATACCAAACAAGGCCAGACAACTCCAGACAAGACCAGACAACTCCAGACATGACCAGACAAGACCATACAAGACCAGACAAGACTAGACAAGACCAAACAAACCAGACAAGGCCAGACATAGCCTGAGAAGACCAGACAAGAGCCGAAAAGACAATATCAGACAAGACCAGATAAGACCAAACAAGACCAAACAAGACCATACAAGACCAGACAAGACAAGCCCAGACAAGACTAGACAAAAGCAGACAAGACCAGATAAGCACAGATAAGACCAGACAAGATCAGACAATACCAAACAAGACCACATAAGACCAGACAAAACCAGACCAGACAGGACGAGACAAGACTAGACAAGATCAGACAACACCAGACAAAACCAGTTAAGCCGAGACAATACCAGAAAAGCCAAACAAGACCAGACAAGACCAGACAAGACCAGGCAAGATTAGACAAGACCAGACAAGACCAGACAAGAGCAGATAAAACCAGACTAGATACTAGACAAGACTATTCAACTAATATCTTGTTAAGAAATGACAAGACTTAATTAGATAGTACTAGACAATAGTACGCAGGACTAGAATACTCCAGAGAAAACTTGTTTTAGCAATGCTCGACAAATACAAGAGCAAACAAGACTGCACAGTAGAGAAGGCTAAGTAATAATTGACAAGTTTGGTGAAAACTTGACAATTATGGAGAATATTGTCTGGCAATGTTTGTTCTTTTCTAGTTTTTTCTGGTCTTTGCTGGTTCTTATTGATCGTATCAGGTCTTGTCTGGTCTTGACAGGTTTTAGCAAATCTGTCTGGTCTGATTTGGTTTTGTTTTTATGGAATACTGCTAAGTCTTCTTAGGTCTTGTACTGCAGTCTGTTGCTGTCTAATCCTAATTAATGTTGTCTAGTTTTGCCTACTCTAATCTATTCTTGTTTTGTCTTCTCACTGCTTGGCTTGATCCATTTGTCTAGTCTTGTGTGAGAAGTTAGAAGGTTATAGACATTTATGTAAACTTTAAATAGATTTTGGAGGAGGATAATAATAAAAATATTAATAATCTTTCTGCCAGGTGGACTTTCTGGTCTTTCTGCCAGGTGGAGTTATATTTAGTTTATTATTCTTATTGTCTAGATAGACTTTAATTTGTCAATATATTGTTTCATTTGTTCAATTTCACATTGTCCTTGCCATGTAAGATATATATTATTAGACGTAATCATTTTTAGCTCTTTGTCTAAATGTCTATAATATTTCATTTATCCAATTTCACGTTTTCTGTGCCTAATTAGACAAATAGTATTAGATATTATTGTTAGCTCTTTGTACGAGGCCTATATATAAAATTAAGAGTTTATTAAAATATTTGTTGCCTTCTCTAGAAAAACCGCGATAGAATATGAGAACTCTAATAAAGAGCGAAGAGGCAAGAATAAAAAATATACTTCTTTGATTTTGCATTTCAATTTTTATTTAAGACAAGACATGAATAAAACATGAAAACCTTGATGTATAAGCCTACAGAGTAGATGTATGTTTTAGTGTAAAAAGCTTGAGTAGGCAATATTAAGAAGATGATAAAACTAGACTGAAAATGAGTGTTAATTTAATCTAGCCTAAAGGTCAAAACCAAATGTAATCAACATATTTGCAATCACTTCTAATGAAATCCAAATGAATTTCCTACGAAAAAATGTGGCCTTCTCGCATTTCGCAAAACACACACGCAGTAATACAAAAACAGAAACATGATAATCCGTGACAATAATAAATTACATGCAGAAAATCCTCTTGTGGAGAGCGAGAAAGGGCTTGAAAAAAAAAGTGTTTTTGCCGAAGAAACACAAAACAAATAAACTTAATGCGGGATAAAAGGAAACGCGGACAAACTACGAATGCAAAAATAAATACAAATTATACATTGTGTTTGCGGTTGATTGATTGGTAGGCATGTGACGTCGCGGCGGCAGTCATCCTTAGCGAGTATGTCGGCGCACGCACGGCCAAACGTGCCATGAATACCGAATTCGCATCGCGGATGCCAAATGCACGGGCAAACACGACCGAAATTCGCGAAAATCGACCGATTCTGAACAAATATATTCTCTCTCGTCGCCTTTCCGATGCGATGAAATACAAGGAACTACCCAGAGTCTTGTCTGCTTAGTCTTTTCTGTCAAGTCTTGTCTGTCTAGTCTTGTCTGTCTAGTCTTGTCTGTCTAGTCTTGTCTGTCTAGTCTTGTCTGTCTAGTCTTGTCTGTCTAGTCGTGCCTATCTAGACTTGTCTGTCTAGTCTTGTCTGTCTAGTCTTGTCTGTCTAGTCTTGTCTGTCTAGTCTTGTCTGTCTAGTCTTGTCTGTCTAGTCTTGTCTGTCTAGTCTTGTCTGTCTAGTCTTGTCTGTCTAGTCTTGTCTGTCTAGTCTTGTCTGTCTAGTCTTGTCTGTCTAGTCTTGTCTGTCTAGTCTTGTCTGTCTAGTCTTGTCTGTCTAGTCTTGTCTGTCTAGTCTTGTCTGTCTAGTCTTGTCTGTCTAGTCTTGTCTGTCTAGTCTTGTCTGTCTAGTCTTGTCTGTCTAGTCTTGTCTGTCTAGTCTTGTCTGTCTAGTCTTGTCTGTCTAGTCTTGTCTGTCTAGTCTTGTCTGTCTAGTCTTGTCTGTCTAGTCTTGTCTGTCTAGTCTTGTCTGTCTAGTCTTGTCTGTCTAGTCTTGTCTGTCTAGTCTTGTCTGTCTAGTCTTGTCTGTCTAGTCTTGTCTGTCTAGTCTTGTCTGTCTAGTCTTGTCTGTCTAGTCTTGTCTGTCTAGTCTTGTCTGTCTAGTCTTGTCTGTCTAGTCTTGTCTGTCTAGTCTTGTCTGTCTAGTCTTGTCTGTCTAGTCTTGTCTGTCTAGTCTTGTCTGTCTAGTCTTGTCTGTCTAGTCTTGTCTGTCTAGTCTTGTCTGTCTAGTCTTGTCTGTCTAGTCTTGTCTGTCTAGTCTTGTCTGTCTAGTCTTGTCTGTCTAGTCTTGTCTGTCTAGTCTTGTCTGTCTAGTCTTGTCTGTCTAGTCTTGTCTGTCTAGTCTTGTCTGTCTAGTCTTGTCTGTCTAGTCTTGTCTGTCTAGTCTTGTCTGTCTAGTCTTGTCTGTCTAGTCTTGTCTGTCTAGTCTTGTCTGTCTAGTCTTGTCTGTCTAGTCTTGTCTGTCTAGTCTTGTCTGTCTAGTCTTGTCTGTCTAGTCTTGTCTGTCTAGTCTTGTCTGTCTAGTCTTGTCTGTCTAGTCTTGTCTGTCTAGTCTTGTCTGTCTAGTCTTGTCTGTCTAGTCTTGTCTGTCTAGTCTTGTCTGTCTAGTCTTGTCTGTCTAGTCTTGTCTGTCTAGTCTTGTCTGTCTAGTCTTGTCTGTCTAGTCTTGTCTGTCTAGTCTTGTCTGTCTAGTCTTGTCTGTCTAGTCTTGTCTGTCTAGTCTTGTCTGTCTAGTCTTGTCTGTCTAGTCTTGTCTGTCTAGTCTTGTCTGTCTAGTCTTGTCTGTCTAGTCTTGTCTGTCTAGTCTTGTCTGTCTAGTCTTGTCTGTCTAGTCTTGTCTGTCTAGTCTTGTCTGTCTAGTCTTGTCTGTCTAGTCTTGTCTGTCTAGTCTTGTCTGTCTAGTCTTGTCTGTCTAGTCTTGTCTGTCTAGTCTTGTCTGTCTAGTCTTGTCTGTCTAGTCTTGTCTGTCTAGTCTTGTCTGTCTAGTCTTGTCTGTCTAGTCTTGTCTGTCTAGTCTTGTCTGTCTAGTCTTGTCTGTCTAGTCTTGTCTGTCTAGTCTTGTCTGTCTAGTCTTGTCTGTCTAGTCTTGTCTGTCTAGTCTTGTCTGTCTAGTCTTGTCTGTCTAGTCTTGTCTGTCTAGTCTTGTCTGTCTAGTCTTGTCTGTCTAGTCTTGTCTGTCTAGTCTTGTCTGTCTAGTCTTGTCTGTCTAGTCTTGTCTGTCTAGTCTTGTCTGTCTAGTCTTGTCTGTCTAGTCTTGTCTGTCTAGTCTTGTCTGTCTAGTCTTGTCTGTCTAGTCTTGTCTGTCTAGTCTTGTCTGTCTAGTCTTGTCTGTCTAGTCTTGTCTGTCTAGTCTTGTCTGTCTAGTCTTGTCTGTCTAGTCTTGTCTGTCTAGTCTTGTCTGTCTAGTCTTGTCTGTCTAGTCTTGTCTGTCTAGTCTTGTCTGTCTAGTCTTGTCTGTCTAGTCTTGTCTGTCTAGTCTTGTCTGTCTAGTCTTGTCTGTCTAGTCTTGTCTGTCTAGTCTTGTCTGTCTAGTCTTGTCTGTCTAGTCTTGTCTGTCTAGTCTTGTCTGTCTAGTCTTGTCTGTCTAGTCTTGTCTGTCTAGTCTTGTCTGTCTAGTCTTGTCTGTCTAGTCTTGTCTGTCTAGTCTTGTCTGTCTAGTCTTGTCTGTCTAGTCTTGTCTGTCTAGTCTTGTCTGTCTAGTCTTGTCTGTCTAGTCTTGTCTGTCTAGTCTTGTCTGTCTAGTCTTGTCTGTCTAGTCTTGTCTGTCTAGTCTTGTCTGTCTAGTCTTGTCTGTCTAGTCTTGTCTGCTTGTCTGTCTAGTCTTGTCTGTCTAGTCTTGTCTGTCTAGTCTTGTCTGTCTAGTCTTGTCTGTCTAGTCTTGTCTGTCTAGTCTTGTCTGTCTAGTCTTGTCTGTCTAGTCTTGTCTGTCTAGTCTTGTCTGTCTAGTCTTGTCTGTCTAGTCTTGTCTGTCTAGTCTTGTCTGTCTAGTCTTGTCTGTCTAGTCTTGTCTGTCTAGTCTTGTCTGTCTAGTCTTGTCTGTCTAGTCTTGTCTGTCTAGTCTTGTCTGTCTAGTCTTGTCTGTCTAGTCTTGTCTGTCTAGTCTTGTCTGTCTAGTCTTGTCTGTCTAGTCTTGTCTGTCTAGTCTTGTCTGTCTAGTCTTGTCTGTCTAGTCTTGTCTGTCTAGTCTTGTCTGTCTAGTCTTGTCTGTCTAGTCTTGTCTGTCTAGTCTTGTCTGTCTAGTCTTGTCTGTCTAGTCTTGTCTGTCTAGTCTTGTCTGTCTAGTCTTGTCTGTCTAGTCTTGTCTGTCTAGTCTTGTCTGTCTAGTCTTGTCTGTCTAGTCTTGTCTGTCTAGTCTTGTCTGTCTAGTCTTGTCTGTCTAGTCTTGTCTGTCTAGTCTTGTCTGTCTAGTCTTGTCTGTCTAGTCTTGTCTGTCTAGTCTTGTCTGTCTAGTCTTGTCTGTCTAGTCTTGTCTGTCTAGTCTTGTCTGTCTAGTCTTGTCTGTCTAGTCTTGTCTGTCTAGTCTTGTCTGTCTAGTCTTGTCTGTCTAGTCTTGTCTGTCTAGTCTTGTCTGTCTAGTCTTGTCTGTCTAGTCTTGTCTGTCTAGTCTTGTCTGTCTAGTCTTGTCTGTCTAGTCTTGTCTGTCTAGTCTTGTCTGTCTAGTCTTGTCTGTCTAGTCTTGTCTGTCTAGTCTTGTCTGTCTAGTCTTGTCTGTCTAGTCTTGTCTGTCTAGTCTTGTCTGTCTAGTCTTGTCTGTCTAGTCTTGTCTGTCTAGTCTTGTCTGTCTAGTCTTGTCTGTCTAGTCTTGTCTGTCTAGTCTTGTCTGTCTAGTCTTGTCTGTCTAGTCTTGTCTGTCTAGTCTTGTCTGTCTAGTCTTGTCTGTCTAGTCTTGTCTGTCTAGTCTTGTCTGTCTAGTCTTGTCTGTCTAGTCTTGTCTGTCTAGTCTTGTCTGTCTAGTCTTGTCTGTCTAGTCTTGTCTGTCTAGTCTTGTCTGTCTAGTCTTGTCTGTCTAGTCTTGTCTGTCTAGTCTTGTCTGTCTAGTCTTGTCTGTCTAGTCTTGTCTGTCTAGTCTTGTCTGTCTAGTCTTGTCTGTCTAGTCTTGTCTGTCTAGTCTTGTCTGTCTAGTCTTGTCTGTCTAGTCTTGTCTGTCTAGTCTTGTCTGTCTAGTCTTGTCTGTCTAGTCTTGTCTGTCTAGTCTTGTCTGTCTAGTCTTGTCTGTCTAGTCTTGTCTGTCTAGTCTTGTCTGTCTAGTCTTGTCTGTCTAGTCTTGTCTGTCTAGTCTTGTCTGTCTAGTCTTGTCTGTCTAGTCTTGTCTGTCTAGTCTTGTCTGTCTAGTCTTGTCTGTCTAGTCTTGTCTGTCTAGTCTTGTCTGTCTAGTCTTGTCTGTCTAGTCTTGTCTGTCTAGTCTTGTCTGTCTAGTCTTGTCTGTCTAGTCTTGTCTGTCTAGTCTTGTCTGTCTAGTCTTGTCTGTCTAGTCTTGTCTGTCTAGTCTTGTCTGTCTAGTCTTGTCTGTCTAGTCTTGTCTGTCTAGTCTTGTCTGTCTAGTCTTGTCTGTCTAGTCTTGTCTGTCTAGTCTTGTCTGTCTAGTCTTGTCTGTCTAGTCTTGTCTGTCTAGTCTTGTCTGTCTAGTCTTGTCTGTCTAGTCTTGTCTGTCTAGTCTTGTCTGTCTAGTCTTGTCTGTCTAGTCTTGTCTGTCTAGTCTTGTCTGTCTAGTCTTGTCTGTTGTGTGTCTAGTCTTGTCTGTCTAGTCTTGTCTGTCTAGTCTTGTCTGTCTAGTCTTGTCTGTCTAGTCTTGTCTGTCTAGTCTTGTCTGTCTAGTCTTGTCTGTCTAGTCTTGTCTGTCTAGTCTTGTCTGTCTAGTCTTGTCTGTCTAGTCTTGTCTGTCTAGTCTTGTCTGTCTAGTCTTGTCTGTCTAGTCTTGTCTGTCTAGTCTTGTCTGTCTAGTCTTGTCTGTCTAGTCTTGTCTGTCTAGTCTTGTCTGTCTAGTCTTGTCTGTCTAGTCTTGTCTGTCTAGTCTTGTCTGTCTAGTCTTGTCTGTCTAGTCTTGTCTGTCTAGTCTTGTCTGTCTAGTCTTGTCTGTCTAGTCTTGTCTGTCTAGTCTTGTCTGTCTAGTCTTGTCTGTCTAGTCTTGTCTGTCTAGTCTTGTCTGTCTAGTCTTGTCTGTCTAGTCTTGTCTGTCTAGTCTTGTCTGTCTAGTCTTGTCTGTCTAGTCTTGTCTGTCTAGTCTTGTCTGTCTAGTCTTGTCTGTCTAGTCTTGTCTGTCTAGTCTTGTCTGTCTAGTCTTGTCTGTCTAGTCTTGTCTGTCTAGTCTTGTCTGTCTAGTCTTGTCTGTCTAGTCTTGTCTGTCTAGTCTTGTCTGTCTAGTCTTGTCTGTCTAGTCTTGTCTGTCTAGTCTTGTCTGTCTAGTCTTGTCTGTCTAGTCATGTCTGTCTAGTCTTGTCTGTCTAGTCTTGTCTGTCTAGTCTTGTCTGTCTAGTCTTGTCTGCCTAGTCTTGTCTGTCTAGTCTTGTCTGTCTAGTCTTGTCTGTT